>JANAVB010009198.1:8762783-9098387 GCA_029216955.1 Iris pallida | reverse complement strand
GTAAGGGTCAGCTCCATGCCCCTGTCCTGTTGAGCCTGCTGCCGGTCCATGAACTGCTGGAAATATGCGAACATCTGTTCCGCGTCACGTATCCTATAGGTGGCGGCTGCTGGAAGGGCATCTCTGCGATGACTGGGTCCTGCCTCCGAGCCGGTGGAGGCATACCTCTTCTACTGCTGCCGAAGTCTCAATACGAGCAGAGGTGGCAGGAGCTGCAGTCCCCTGGCCCTGCTGTACTGGCTGAGAGGTAGCAGTCCCCTCTATAGCATCCCCATGAATGGTACGCTGTGATCGAGTCTCTACCATCCTGAAGATAGACAAACAAGAGTATCAATTTCTGAGAAATAAGCGATATAACAAAGGCGGACAATTAAAATTCAAAAGGATCAACTGACAATAAGGATTTAGATGACAATAAAAAGAATTTTTCCTAATGTGATTGAGTACCTTAAAAATTAATGTCCTATATCCTACTGCAGGCTATAGCGATACTCTAATTCGAATAACACTACACTTCTAGTCTAGACCTGCATGGGCCACCACTAAAAACGTGTCACGACCCGTACCCTAGAGTAAGGGCACGAGACGTGGGTACGTCCAGCCTACACCGCAGTGTCGGCAGTAGAACGCTGTCCTAGGTCACAACATCTAGCAATAATATACTAAGCAGTTTATACTCCCCGAATGGGGGTAACATGATAGAAGTAAACTCAATCACAACTAAGGAAGAAGTAGCACGATATGATATAGAACTCTAGGAACACAGATGATAAAATAGTCTAAGATAATATCCCAGCAAATATCCAGAATACAACCTCAGCTACAGAAAATGAAAGAATATATACAACTCAGAATCTCCAGACAGAAATAATATCTAGCTAAACATTCTCAAGACAACATAAAATAGGATAAGGCCTAACTAAGCTAGTCTAGGCAATGGGGGTGATGTCCTCAGCTAGAGCTGGGTCCTCCTGAGAGTCCAGCTCGCAAGTGTCGTCTAGGGCTGTCCCGTAGAAGTTATCCACACAGGCCTCCTCCTTGTTCTCTGTAATATTTTCAACAGGTCCAGCCAGGACAAGAGCGAGCACAATACATCTCAACAGTTCATAGCTGGTTAGAAAATATATCATGCAGTAAAGTAAGATACAGGTACTGAAGGAAATACAGTATGTAAACAGAGAGAGAGCTATAATAGAAATATACTATAAATAGAGACTAACAGTGGCTAGTGAGTCAGGGTACAATATAGACATGTAAATGACATAGGAGATTCTGATGCTACACTACTTGGATAGTATTCACATGTCTATTTCTACTCTCCTGTACCCCTAATCAATACACAAGGATCCAACCAGGTTATGTTATGATTCCATGCAAAGGCCCCTAAAGGGTGATATATAGATGTTCCATAAATGGAGATTCTAGGAGATTCTAGGATACCCAATAAATGGGATAAGGATTCAAGGAAGACTCTGTGATCATAAGAGTATATGTCACAAGTGATCAATGAACCAATAAAGCATAGTGATACGCCATGTAAGTGAAACGCACAGAACATGTAGTACCCGATGCTCCCTGAGGATAACATCTCAAGAAGGGATCCATATAGTACCAATCCGTGTGACCAACGTGACAACAACAAGTAAAGTAATTTAAAGCAGAAAATAATTCTAAGCAGGATATGAAATGATCAGAGAATGTACTCGCCTGGTATCTGAGTATCCTGATGAAATGTACTATCCGAGGAGAGGTGTCTGGCTCCAAATCAGAACAACAAAAGTCACAACAAGTCTAAAATGATAACAAGATGCAATTCAATGCATTCTAAATGAATCTAGGTCAATCTAAGCCAAAGTCAACTCTTGGTCAGCTCTGGTCAACCCTAGAAGTCAAACTAGGTCAACTATGGTCAAACTAGGTCTAACAATCTAAATTAGGTCAAACTAGCCTATACTAGTCTACATTTGTCTATACTAGGTCACTCAACCTACACTAGCTAGTACACAACACTACAAAGCTATCCCAGCCAACTTCACATGTTAGTTGGCATTCAAACATACCCTTAGGCAATGAGCCATAGCTATAGGCTACCTAAAGTGTGCCTCACAAGGATATATATACATACATATTATATTGCATTCCTGTACATTATATATGTACATTACATAGGTCATAGTACAATTTATTAGGAAACATCACATACATATATAAATAGATATTCATGTATAATATATATATTCACAATACATTATTTACATATATACATACACAGGTATATAGGAAGGGGGGCAAGTGTGTGTGTGTTTGTGTTCAGTCCAATATGGGACTAAAAATAGTGAACACGTGCTGCAAAAATAGGATAGTGGGTGTGTGTGTGTGAGAGAGATATGTGAGTGACAAGTGTTTGTGTGTGTTGATGAACAAAGTGTGTGTATGAATTATGTATAGTGTGAGAGTGATACACTAGTGTGTGATACTGTGTAGTGAAGGGCTGTTAGGGAGTGAGTGATAAGTGTATGTGTGTGTGTAAAAGAGAGAAACAATGTGTATGTGAGGCTGTGTGTGTGTGAGTGAGGGTGTGCAGGAAAAAGGGAAAATCAGAATGTATGTGTGAGTATTCAGTTTTCAGAACTGGGAAAGGAACCCCAACAGTTACTTATAACCAAACTCAGTTAAGGTTCACCCAAAACAAGCTCAGTTAATCATAAACTCAGTGCGAAAAGAAAAGGAAAAATCAATTCATTTCACAAAACAGTTTAATGAAAACTGAACCCAGTTTTCAGTCCCCATATTTTATCAATCCTATTTCGAATCCAAAAGGACACCAAACAACCCAAAATCGACACACAACTAGAGCAAACATAGGAGAATCAATTTAGGGACTTAACACAATAATTAACATCATAAAAATAGGTTAAATAGATGTCAAAGTTCGAGAATGAACATCTGGGAATACAAAAACTGATACACAGTTTTCAAAATTTTAGGTAAATGATAAATACGATTTGAATTCAAACTAAAATATGAAACTAAGGGTTGGTAATTAAAATACATGGTGTACATGTGTCATTGCAAGTGTCTCGTGTCCACTATAGCCGGACACTGCGTGTCCATGCACTAAAACCCAAAACAGTGCACAGACACTGCACAGCAGTGCACTGTCTCGTGCACAAGTGCACGCGTATCGTGCACTCGACACAGGACACTTCGTGTCTCGAGGTCACTAACGTAGGTAGCCCACCTATAGGACTACACATTAGGGTAGCTAACACGTGTCCAAGTCGTGTCAGTGTCCTATACGAAAGCCGTATCAGTGTCAAATAAAAACCCGACTGAACAGTCACACAACCCAGTACAGAGCCTCGTGCGTGTTCGACACGTCACGAGACGACTCGAGGCTTGGGGGCCCTCGTGTCTGACACTGTCCCCACCCCTTCGTCAAATCCCAGCTCGCCACGTGGCCTGTGCATCGAGCACGAGGCCACGAGCAGCAAGGGAATGCACTGCCAGCGCGCGCGCGTGCACCCTCGTGTGCACGTGCCCAATCCGACACGACACGACACTAAAATTGACTCAGACACTTGGGAACCCTTAAGCGACACTAAAACACAATTTCCTATTCAAATACTTTCTAAAAATTAAATCGAAATGCCCATTGGGACATTTCATCAAACACTTAGGTCTAGGGTTGGATACGTGTCCGATACGGACACGAAATGGGTCCAAAATGACACAAAAATTTAGCGTCAGCTAGGGGACACCTAGATCTAGGTCTCCATGCAAAGAAATTCAGAATTTAATGAAGTTTACATAGATTTACCTATAGGTGACCAAATGCAAGAAAAGCCTCAAATGGGGGGTTCCTCTTGCTAGCAAACTTCTCCAAATTGGTATGAATCTGAGAGAAATATATAACAACAGCAAGAACACTTCATTTAAAACCTATTGCAATTTGTTTGAGGGAAAAAGGAACTAAAATGGAATTTCTATGGATTATTGAAGTTGAAAAAAATACCTCATTCTAAAACTTGTTCTTCCTAAAGAGGCTAGCCCTAATTTCTAGGAGGATACTTATAGGGTGGGAATCTCTAGGATGGGTCAAGTGGCCGGCCACGTATGGGTTTGGGTTTGGGTTGCTAGTGGGTTGGGCTCAGTCATTAATCAATGCTTCAAAAATCACAAGTCATGACTTGTGATCAAAAGCTTTCTATTCTAATCTCTATATTCCTAATTGATTCTTATAACTAGAGTATGGTTAACTTAACTTAACCTGGGGTCTCACAATCTAACGAAGTCCAAACTCAACTAGGGTTAGGTTACCAAGTCAAAGCTAGTCAAAGTCAACCTAGTCAACCCTTATTCAAACAATTTCAAAATAATTCCTAAAAATTCCCATAAATTCAAATAAATTCTAATAAATTTAAATAACCCCAAAAATGACAAAATACCCTCAAACTAGAAATGTGGTAGTAACAGACGGCTAAAAAATATTTAGAGTACATGCTCTGATTAAACGAGTTCTTATGCGGCTCGGTTTTACAAAGTACATGCGACTCGGTTTAGACGAGTCCTCATGCGACTCTGTTTAGGTGGGTTCATATGCGGTTCTGATTCGTGGAACGCTATACGGCTCAGTCCATTAGGAGCTCATGCGATTCTGTTCAGAGGGGCTTTATGCGATTCAGTTCTAAAGGCGTTTATGTAGCTCAGACGTTCTCATGCGGCTCAAACATAGGGCATACCCCATGCGGCCCGGATATGAGAAGTTCATGCGGCCCATACAACATATGCAGCTTCATCGTACTAAACTTTAGGCAGTTCAATAAAGACAAAGAACGTATTGAATGCTGAGGGGAAGAAGGCTTGTGCATAAAAATATGCAACAGAGCCATTGTTTTAGGGTTTAAAGTGTTTGATCTTCCACATAGTCCTTATCCTTGATGGCAGGGTGGACGTCAGGATGGACTGGGGGCGCCACAGTCAGTGAGTGAGCCGCCGTTCTTGTCTTTCGTCGTAGCAGAGGCCTTGGAAGCTTTGGAAGCTTTGGGGGCCATCGTCGATTGATTATCAGAGAAAGAAAACAAAGACAATGGCTTAGGGCAAGAGAAGAGGAAGACAAAAGAAAGCAGAGAAGTTTCTTTGTCCTAAAAGCACCCCTATTTATGGGCAGACATAGGGGGGACGTGGACCGATAACCGCTTTGGGTCGTGTGCTGCAGGCAAAACCGACTCCTCGGATTTCGCCCCCTCTCATAAAGGAGATTCACCCAGGGCATAAAATCCAAATATTTAATGAACCAACTCTTGGAATTCTCTCAAAAGACGGCTCTAAAATGAATTAAGGGCATTTAATGAGACGCACGCGTGGCAGGGAGCCCATGCGGCTAGGGAGTCTATGCGGCCAGACAGGCCATGCGGCCAAGAAGTCCATGCGGCCAGAACACCCTATGCGGCCAGCGGAGCCCATATAGCCATGCTTCTTATTCAAAGTATTTCAATTTTTCAAATTAAAAACTTTGAATGGGGTCTTATAGAAGCATGAAAAAGAACAAGAAGAAGTCCATGCGCTCAAAACAGAAGAAGCCCATGCGGCTCAAAATAGAAGGAGCCTCATGCGGCTCAGGAATTTATCCGAGCCTCATGCGGCTCAGAAACTCTCCAATAGCCTCATGCGGCTCAGGAAAGAATCACGTGGCCCCATGCAGCTTGCTTTTACAGCTGGCCATAAAGTGACTGCTCCCATTAAATGCTCTGACATAAAATGATAACTCTGACATTAAAGCTGAAATGATGGAGTGTTCCTCGGGAAACGAAGGAAATCTCCTATACAGTTGGCACGATCCATCAACCACCAAAGCTCTCTATGCGGCTGCCACCCCCATGCGGCTGATGATCTCATACGGCTCGTAGAGACTATCGTCATGCGGCTCAAATCCTAAGAAGCTACCCCATGCGGCCGCTGTCCTCATGCGACTCGGATCATGGGGATCATCTCCATACGGCTGAAATACTGAGAGGCCATGCCCATGCAGCCTTGACACGTGGCTAGTCTTATGCGGCTCAATTGGAAACCACTACTATACGGCTCAGATTTTGGAGGCTACACCAATGTGGCTGCAACCTTCATGCGGTTCAAAACCTAAGAAGCTACCTTCATGCGGCTGTGGCTCGCGGTTATGACACGTGGTAGAAGATCAGTTTCCCCGTAGTGATGGTTAGACACGTAGCATTAAATCAATCAAGATTTATCAACAAATTCCAACAACCAGATTTAGTGCAATCATCATAATTACTCGAATCAAAGCCGATTTATTGCAATCACGCAGATTAAACACGTGGCAGGAGATCCCAGCTTCCAAAGATTCATGATAATCAACATTAATTACCCATACGGATTTGACATAATCAGCATTAATTGTCCAGATTCGTTGCAATCAAGATTAGTGGTCCAGATTAATTGCCAACAAAATAGGATCAAGGAAAATGGCAATTAAATCCCCAAGCCGTCGACTTTTTTAGGGCAATCATTACAAACCCTAATGATGAGACCCCACTCCTATAAATAACAAGGTGCCATTCTCTTACAAAAGAGAGAGAGACAAAGACATGCACAGAAGAGTCTTCCCACACATTCCGAGAGCATTTCTTCATCAGAGCAGAGGCTACGTCCGATCGTCCAAGGAGTAAGGCAGAGCTGCCGTCGCTTTCCCGAGCCTCTATCGTCACCTTCCAGAATTAAAACTAAGAAATTGTACTTAGATTGTTGTACCTAGGTTTTTAATCCTAGGCTTTCTTTGTATGAGCGAGTTTGTATTGTGAAGTGAAAGTCCAGTCCTCCCATAAAACTGTTCTATTCTTTTATAATCAATGGCAAACAGCAAGATACAATGAGATTGTTCCAACAGCCACAAGCCCTGCAGACCATCCATGTTATCCAGACGCAATTAGGGGTTGAATTCATGTGGGTACATTGTCCAAGAAACACATGTACCCTTAAGTAGCTTGAAGGGTGCAACATATAACAGTGTGCTGGAAATGTGCCCTACTCAGCGGCAGGCTGCAAATCCTATGATGGGGCAGCCATATAACAGGATTGCCTGTAGCTGGAAAATCTCTTTATGACTACTGGATTATTCTAGTTATTAGCCTTAGCCAGTTTTAGTAGGTACCCTTGACCGTGGTACTCAAGGGTCCCTGCCCTAGACATGATGCAAGATAATACTGGTTAATTTGTACAAACACAATCGCCCACAGTGTCTAGGCTATTCATTCTTGTCATGTCATGCTAGACGTCGTAACAGCATATCAAGGTATATCATATCAGGTTTACTTATCAAGAGTGCGCCATGACGGGCTACTATCATGTCATGTTACTTGTCAAAAGTGCACCATGACAGGTCACTATCGTGTTCATGGAACATGTTTCAGAATTAACATGGTACAAGCATTAATATAACAACCAAAATAGCAAAAACGGGTGTACAGGCTGTGGGAAGAGCCATACGATCACGGAGCAAAGGCCATACGGCTCGGAGAGACAGGGGCCATACGGCAAGGAGGAAACTGGCGTATGCAACTAGGCTAGGAGTAGCCATACGACAAGGGTCAACCAAAGCCATACGGCCCTGGGTAACAGGCTTATGCGGCTAAAAAGGAGCCGCAGGGGACTGGGGTGCCTATGCGACCCAAAGAAAGCCGGATGGGACTGGGTGCGTATGCGGCCAAGGGGAGCCGCAGGAGACTGGGGTGCCTATACGGCCCAAGGGGGAACGACAGGGGACTGGGGTGCATATACAGCCAATGGAAGCCGTAGGGGACTGGGGTGCCTATGCGACCAAGGGGAGCCGCAGGGGACTGGGGTGCCTATGTGGCCCAAGGTGGAGCCACAGGAGAATGGGGTACCTATGCGACCAAGGGGAGTCGCACGGGACTGGGGTGCCTATGCGGCCATGGGGAGCCGCAGGGGACTGGGGTGCCTATACGGCCAACGGGAGCCGCAGGGGACTTGGGTGCCTATGCGGCTAAGGAAAGCCTTGCCGCATGAAAAGGCCATGCGACAAGCACTGTTCTTCTTCTCCAACTTTCCGAGCAGAAGAACCTGGAAAGTTGGGCTTCCCAGACTTCCCAACCTTCAATCCAAGCCCCAAATCTGGACTTCCATAGGTCAAAATAGGGTAGAACGAAATTCTCTACAACTTCGAGGTCACTACCGACCATCTGCCCCATGACGATGCCATCCTTACACGATTATTCATTGGGGCATTGGAATGGGTCGCCTTCGACTGGTATCGCAACCTGCCAGACAACTGTATCCACTCCTTCGCCAGCTTCAAGTGCATATTCTTGGAGAGATTCTACGAAGTAGGACAAGACGTAACAATGTCCACCCTCATGGACGTCGTTCAAGGGGAGAACGAGCTGATAAGGAACTATATTGAGCGGTTTCGCCAAACCGTAATGAAATTATCGTCTGGTAACCCGGATTCCTCCTTGATTGAAATTTGCCAAAAGAGATTGCTCCCAACAATCAGTCTCTGGATAGGCGAAAGTCAATTTAAGGACTGGAAGACGTTTATCATCAGTTCCATTAGCGTTGAAGAACGGTTGAAGAAGGCTCGCCAACTGGGATTGCACATCTCGGAGGGAGAGGACAAGGGCAAGAGCCTTAATACCAACAACAACAATGGTGGTAACTCCTCCAACAATCGGAACAACAAGGGCAAGCAGGCTATGGTGGCCGGCACAGGACAGAAACCTGAGTCAAAACCGGCAGACAAACAATGGCCGTAAATGAGCTACTCCTTCGAAGACGGCCACGTCAAGCCCATCTTAGACATACTCATACAAGGAGACATAATTCATCTCCCTCCACCAAGACGGGAACCTCGGCCAGCAGAAATGGAGAGCCCAAAGTACTGCCATTACCACCGCTACGTCCATCATGCTACACACGACTGCTACCAACTGAAACGATACATCCAACATCTCATCGACTCGAAGGCTCTGGCCATCAATTTCGAGGAGGTAATCGTGGCGGCCAACATGGTGTCCATGCAATTCGGCAGCTTCCTTCCAACAGAGACTCAAGATGGTATGGTACCCGTCCTTCTGGAGACAACGGAGATTGCTAATATTCCACCTCCTCGGGATCAGGCTGCTGGTCTAGTGCCCCTCACCACATCACGGGGGGAGGTCATATCGGTCCATCCGGACCTGGTACTTGAGGTGACTCAGTCCACACCACTTTCCATTCGCAAGAAGAAGAGTTGAAAAGTCAGATCCTGTCGCATAATCTCGGCAGATGTCGAAGAAGTCACGGCTGTCGTTACCCGATCAGGGGCACAATCCCAACCTGTGGCTGATAACTCGGCTGAAGATCATCAGCCAGCTACTGCTGACGCTCCAGGACCTTCTCAGTCTCCGACGACCGACAAGCCTAGGCCGAAGGAGGGTCGCTTTGACAAATCCCTCCGAAAAGAGGCACCTCAGGGGCTGGAGAGGCCCTACAACTTCGACATCTTGGCGCAATTGGCCAACACACCAGCCAAATTGTCATTATACGAGCTCCTGAGACTCTCAAAAGATGTTCGCACGGCTTTGAGCGATGCACTCCAGAATGCCGACGCCTATCTGGCTCAGGTCAACCTCACAGGAGAGTGCCCGCCTGCAAATCTCCAAGACAGCGCTTACACAGGAGAGATGCCTAACATTGCCTTCATCCCGTAAGATATGCTCATTAAGACCAACCTGCATGATCGTCTGTTATACTACACTGGATACATCGGTGACATAAAGGTAGATCGGATGCACATTGATCCTGGTTCTTCCATAAGCATCATCCCGAAGGGTCTGTTACATCATCTCTGTATTCCTATGCATCGTCTAACTCCAACAAGCATCGCCATCAGCGGTTTTAATTCGGGCATGAGCTACCCGATCGGAAAGATTCGCTTGAAGTGCCAAATTGGCGATCTCCAGTCAGAAGTAACCTGTTACTTCATTGATGCGGACACTTCCTACAATATCCTCTTAGGGCACCCTTGGATACACGATTACATGATCGTGCCTTCCACAATGCACCAGTGCTTCAATTATGTCGACAAACACGGCTTCATGAGGACAGAATTTGCCGACATCGATCCCTTCAAAGGGGTCGAATCCTACTACTCAGACTCCTGCCTATACGAAAAGTCGAAGAGGCACCTTGGTGAAGGAGATATGCAAGCTCGCACTGAGATGGCCACAGGATCAGAAGAACCTCTGACGATCCATCTCCAAGCTCGTAAACCTGGCAAGTCCGCACCGCTTACGGCCGCTCTGCGTAAGGACGCAATCAGCCTCTCGGCACAAGAAGGACAAATGATAATCTGGCTGCCAAGGTCCGGCCAAGCGCCAAGACCCACAACGAAGCCATTGACAATCAAACTGCCAAGAGTCGGCCAGCCACAAATGGAGAAGCTCAACCTCTCCGATAAGCCAATGACGATACGCCTTTCCAAGAAGAATCGTCACTTCGATGCAAAGTCTGAGGCTTCTAGCGAGCCAATAACTCCTCGCCCAGCAGCGAGTACCAAACTGGGGGTCGCTAGTTTGCCAAACTCCACGTTCAGCCCCACTAACAGAACCCCTGATGATCAAGCTGCCCAGGTCATCCTCTCAGTCTTTATTTATACAGGGGGTGGCCGAAGAAGAACCGGAACTGGCCAAGTATATGACTGCCCACACTGATGTTCTCTCCGTAGATGATGTAATACCGCTAGAAAAGATACCTTACTTCATCAATAAAGGGCTATCTTTGAACTACCTCGAGCTTAATAAGCTTTGTACAATGTATGCTATGGAACACGGTATAGTCACTCACCGACACACACATGTGACAAATGTCTACACCGTAAACCAGCTTACTCCAGTAGAAGACGCTTACCGCATAATCGAGGGAGGGGACCATCCAATCATCTTCGGCCGAAAGGATGATCCACAGCCCTTCACCATAGAGAAGGTCCATCTCGAATCAGATGCCGGGAGATTGCCTCTGTATCTTTATAGCCCCCAATCCAAATACCTCATGCAAAAACAGGGGTATGATCTGGAGACTACGCCAGGCTTGAACAACGGCACTAGTCGACGAATACCTTTAAAGCCACTAGTCCCGGCTGGCAAACCACGGGACTACTACAACAAGACCCGATGTGGATTAGGGTATGTTACGCCCGCAACGACCCCTGAAAGTTCAGATGAGGAATGCGACTGGCATTCACATTCAACCGGGTCACCAACATCTAATTCGGATGCCAGCATCGGAGACGTATTCAGATAAGTCCTGTCAGTCAATATGGCATTCGCCGACGCTTACGAAGAAGATGAAGACATTCATGAAATCCTAGAGTTAGAGCCGTGGGCCCAACAGCTGGATGCACAATAGAAAAAGTGGTTCGAACAGAGAGAACCTCCTACTAAAGATGCGGTTATACAGGTCGCCCTCGGCAGCAAATCTTCTCCAAAACCAATCTTCGTCAGTAAAGGCCTGACAGACGAAGAGCGAGAATCGCTACTGGAACTTGTCAAAGAATATATTGATGTGTTCGCCTGGAGCTATGAAGACATGCCAGGACTAAGCCTCGAGGTTGCCCTTCACAAGCTCAACATTCGGCCAGATGTAAAGCCGATCAAACAACAACAGCGACGCTTCCGCCCGGGCATCATGGATGTGATCGAAGCCGAAGTCAACAAACTGATAGCCAGCGGCTTCATTCGTGAAGAACAACATCCAGACTGGGTCACCAATATAGTACCGGTCCTCAAGAAGAATGGAAAGATTCGAGTCTGCATTGACTTCCGCAATCTGAACGAGGCATGTCCCAAAGATGAATTCCCCCTCCCTATCACAGAAATCATGATCGACAACACATGCAGCTTCGAATGCATGTCATTCAGGGATGGTTTCTCGGGGTACAACCAAATCAAGATGTCTCCTGACGATGAAAAGCATACAACATTCCGAACACCGATTGGCACATACTGCTATACAGTCATGCCTTTCGGTTTAAAGAATGCTGGCACCACATATCAAAGAGCCATGAGTATCATCTTTAGAGACCAATTGCGTAAGAATGTGGAGTGCTATGTTGATGACATCGCCGTCAAGAGTCGCTATAAGGGAGACCATCTGCAGGATCTGAGGACGGTATTCGACCTGATGCGAGCACACAACCTGAAGATAAATCCCACAAAATCCTTCTTAGGCGTATCCAGCAAAAAATTCCTGGGTTTTATTATTACTGCCCAGGGAATTCATGTAGATCCAGAGAAGACGAAGGCAATTATGGAGATGGGTCCCCCGAAAAATCTCCGCGAACTCAGAGACCTTCAAGGGAGGCTAGCTTACATCAGGAGGTTCATTTCTAACCTCTCCGGGCAATGTCGGCCATTCACCATCTCATGAAGAAAGGCGTCTCGTTCGTATGGGATGAAGAATGCCAATGTGCCTTCGACAGCATCAAAGAATATTTGTCGAACCCTCCAGTCCTGGTGGCCCCGATTGCTGGAAAACCATTCTTGCTATATGTACGAGCAATGACGCATTCCCTCGACGCTCTGCTGGCACAAAACAACGATGCAGGCCATGAATAAGCTATATATTACCTCAGCCGAATGATGATTGGGCCAGAGCACCGATACACCGCCGTGGAGAAGGAATGCCTCGCCCTGGAGTTCGCCATTCAAAAGACGCGGCACTATGTCACGGGAAAAACCATACATGTGATCTCACGAGTCAACCCTCTCAGGGTCCTCATGACTAAACCAGGGGCACTCAGCTCCCGCCTCGCCACATGCGTAATATTGTGGTCTCCTTATCATATAATCTTCGTCCCGCAAAAGGCTGTTAAAGGTCAAGCCCTGGCAGACTTTTTAGCATCCCACCCTGGCTCGGAGTTGTCCAGAGTATATGAATAAATCCTAGATGAGGTCGTCGACTCACATGCGACCTCCCATGATGATATATGGCGAATGTTCTTCGACGGTGCTTCGAGAACTGGACCCAAGGGCAACATCGTCGTTGGAGTCGGGGTGGCATGATTTCTCCTTTCGAACTAGTGATCAGTCGTGCTTACTCCCTCACGGAACCCTGCTCTAACAATGTGGCCGAGTACATCGCTTTGGTTATTGGCCTCCAACTTGTAAGAGAACTGGGGGTAGAATATCTTGAAGCATACGGCGATTCGCAGTTAATCGTCAATCAGATCCGGGATTCATACGAAGTCCGCCATGAAGACATGATCCCCTATCACCAAATTGCGATCAACATTATTTCATCATTTGAGGGATTCTTCATCGAACACGTTTCCAGACTCCAAAACATCGAAGCCGATGCCGTAGCAGGCCTTGCCGCTTTCTTAGCAGTGCCAAATCATACTCATCATTTGGTTGACGTGATAGGCCACGAAATGGTCTGTCCCAAGAATAATGTTCAAGTCGTGGCAAGTTATTCCGCTCAGACGATCGACGAAGTGCCAGACTGGAGACAACCATTCATAGACTTCGTAGTCTACGACATCTTGTCCGAGAACCCAAAGGAAGCTACCTCCATCAGAAGGCGTTCTCTTAGATTCTTCTACAATACAGAGACAAAAATGACGTATCGGCGATCCTACCATGGGTTATTGCTTCGGTGTCTGTCAAACGCAGAAGCCAAAGAAGTCGTACGCGAAGCTCATGACGGTGTCTGCGGGGCCCATCAGCCTGGCCCTAAATTGTAAGACCTTCTTCGCCGAATGGACGACTACTGGCCCATGATGGTAGCAAATCCGATAGACTATGCAAGAAAATACAAAGCCTGCTGAGTCCACGCAGACTTCATCCACCAACCATCCAAATTTCTATATCTGACGGTGGCGTCCTGGTCATTTAAAGCATGGGGAATGGATATCATCGGTCTGATTACTCCACCATTCTCCCGAAGACATCGCTTCATACTCGCAATCACAGATTACTTCTCCAAATGGGCGAAAGCTGTTCCGCTTGCAGAAGTCAAAATTTTAAACGTGATCACTTCCTCAAGTATTACATCATCTATCGCTTTGGACTGCCCCGAAGGATCATCCACGATAATGGTCCGCAGTTTATAAGCCACTCCTTCTATCGGTTCTGCGACAAACACCGAACTCAGAATGTCACTTCGACACCATACAATCCTGCAGTGAATGGGTTGGCAGAAGCATTCAACAAAACCATCATCAAGTTGCTCAAGAAGTTCGTGTCTTCCAACAAACATAACTGGAACGAGAAGCTTGGTGAATACTTATGGGCGTACCGTATTACAGTCCGAATTGCCACTGGGAACACGCTATTTTCCCTGGTGTACGAGAGTGAGGCAGTCCTCCCATTGGATACTCAAATCCCCTCGCTCTGTGTCACCCTTACTTACCAATTGACGATGGACGATAACTACCATCGCCGACAACAAGAGTTGGAGGTCTTGGGAAAAGCGCCTACTGGCTCAGCAACGGAATGAGTTATACCAAGCACGCATCTCCGGAGCCTTCAATAAGAAGGTTAAAATCAGAACATTCCAAGTGGGCGATCTCGTTCTGGTAGTTCGGAGGCCGATGGTTATGACTCACAAAACCACCGGTAAATTCCAGCCAAAGTAGGAAGGCCCATTTATCATTGAGGCTGTATTCTCCAACGGTGCTTACCGTCTCGTGAAACAAAACGGAGACTTGCTTATGTTGCCCGTCAATGGCAAGTTCCTGAAGAAGTATTATGTCTAAACGACATTCTCTAAATCCCAAATACCGAGTTATGTACCCTCCAGTACTGCTGAACTCATACCCTTCTTCTACAAATATTCCAGATTATCGAGTTATGTACCCTCCGGTACCGCTGGACTCACATTTTGCCCCCACAAAATATTCCAATTGCTGATTTATATAACTTCCGGTACCACTGAACTCACATTCTTCCTCTATAAAATCCCAGAGTGTGAGTTATGTACCCTCCGGTACCGCTGAACTCCCACTTTGATTCCAAATATTCAGGATTGTCGAGTTATGTACCCGCAGGTACCCCCTGAACTTACATCCCGATCGCTCCTTTTAGGTAGTAAGTCATGTATAACCATACATCTGAACTTTCTTCCTGAAAGAGCTCCTTCTTCATGATCCACTTCCCGTACTCCCAATACACAAAAAGGGTAACAGATCCACAAATTTCTAAAACGACCATGTCGTTACCTCTTAATCGTCTCACTTCCGCAAAAAACAAATCACCCCTCTATATAGAAATTTCATGTCCTCATTACCTCTGAGTCGTTCTATGTACCCCTTCATGGAGCCCATTCCTACCATGTCCTCGTTACCTCTGAGTAGGAAGGCTCCGTCGAAGAAACCCTCATGCTTGCCATGTCCTTATTACCTCTGAGTAAGTATATTGATTCCCTTTCGACTTATTATCCGTACCAAATAACCGGAGTACGCCAAGGATAGTAGGTCCACAAATGTCCTCTGTTGACCACAAATATTCTTCGTTCAGTCCACTCCTGCCATGTCCTCATTACCTCTGAGTAGGAAGATTTTGCGGTAAAAAAACCCTTATGCTTGCCATGTCCTCATTACCTCTGAGTAAGTATGTTGGTTCCCTTTCATCCTATTATCCGTATCCTAAGCCAGGGTACGCCAAGGATAATAGGCCCCAAATGTCCTTTGCTAAGTTTCTTAGTACAGGCCTATCATTTCTCATGCCCGGGAGCCTAGCTTCTCCATGGTATTCTTTCTTCTGCTACCAGGAACGTCCATGACCACCTTACCGTGGAACTGTTCTAGGTATCCCCATCAAACTTGTTATCCATACCTAAAAGCCAGGTATGCCAAGGGTAACAGGTCAACAAACAGTCCTCCAGTGGGGAAAACACCTCAAAACCACAAACAAAATACAAATGAAGGGTATGATGAAACATACTCTTTATTTGAAAGTCAAAAAGTATTACATGTTCTAGGACTATGTCCCCCTCAAAAAAAGAGAAAAAGGCCGACTATGGTTCGACATTACAACTATGGTTCGGTATTACATAATTTCAGGAGACGGTTCTTCACCAAGGTGGTCCTCCGTTCAAGCCGCTGCTTAGCTCGGCGCTCCGCTTCCTGGGACAACCGGTCCGCATCATCAAAATAGATGTGTGCCCGCCAGCCATCCTCTATCTTCTTCAGGGCGAGCTCCAGATTGGCAGAAGCTTGACTAAGTCTGTCAGCCTCCTGGATAACAAGTCCCTTTTCGGTACGGGCGGCTTCGAGCTCAGACTCCAGAAGGGCCAACTTTCTCTGGAACTCGAGGATCTGCTCACTGGTGTCGATTACCCGCGGGAGGCGATCGCTTTCCGAGCCGTGCAATCTTCATTTCTATGACTCAATTGATCGTATAACTGAGACAGATCACGACGGTCCTTCAGTATGGTCGGCTTGATCGAATCTCGAGCAAGCCTGCCTCACCTCCCTTTCCACCACGGTTATGAGGAAAGTGCGCTCTTGATCTATTGCCGCAGATATATCAGCTTGCCGTAGCACGTAAAACTGGGTCACAAGTCGATCAGCCTCTAGCAGTTTGGGCTCTAGAAGCGTAACTAGCCCCGCCCCACCGGGGAGTGTTCTAAGGATGTCGATTTGGCCACCGACGCACTGATGGGCCATAGCAAAGGGAGTCCCCCTCTCCACAGCTGCTTCGACCCCTCTCTTCAGGTGGCGGTAAAAGCTGTCAACCACATCCTATGACACTTCATCCAAAACTTCTGTAGAGGACGGCGTCAAAGGAAGTGTGGCTGGCAGAGTCGAAGGAGTAGCATCGAAACTTGTCATCCCTGCCACCAGGGAAACAAATTCTGAGCAAAAAGACGCATGAATAGCGGCTAGCTCCTCTTCCGCCGCCCGAAGAGCTTGGATACTCGGCAAGACAGAAAGGTCAACCTCCGAAACTATATTAGCAGAGGAGGACGCAGGAAGCATTGTCCCCTGCCCCGGCGGTGCCGCCACTTGAGTCCCCGAACTCGATCCAGCTAGAGGCCCCTCAATAAAGTTCAGAAGAGAAGGAGAAACATGTGCTTCCATCAGATTCCCTCTGGTAGAGTCCGCCCCGACAATGTCCATCACCGGTAATGAAGGGACGAGACCTGTACGTCCAAAGCAACCATCAACCAACTTAACCCAGGGTGTGCTGATAGAGTAAATAAGCCTCTGAACTAGTCAAGACTTGGCTTATCTTACCAGCGGAGGATTATGGAGGCTGAGATTCGCTCAAAACCACCGTGGTCTCCTCACCAGCAACCTCCGAATAGAAGAAAGTTGGTTCCTCCAACCCAGCCACCCGAGAAGGAGATGCAACTGGGTCGATATCGCCTGGCTGAGAGTCGACAATCTCAGGGACAGGATCAGCAGGACCCACATCGCCTTGGGTCGAACCTCCAGCAACATGAGCGGCCTCCGCCGCCACCGGAAGGACCTCAGCAAAAACGGTATCGGCACACACGTCGTCGATCAAATTATGTAAAGCCGGATCGATCGTAGAGGCAACCGCCGGCTCTGAAGACTCATCTTCTCCTGACGCCTACAAAGAGAAAAAGAAAATGATTAGGCCGTAGTTTAGAAAAAGAAGGAGAAGGTAGTTGAAATTCAAGTCACCTCAAAAGTAGCGTCAACATCCTTAATAAACAGCCTGCGGCGTCTTACCGCAGCTCACTTCGTAGAGTAGGTTCTACCATCATCAGTGAACATGCACCTGCTTCGCTTGTGCGAAGGACCAGGCATAACGGGTGGTTGATCCTCCCCCACCTCGTCAGGCACAGCAGGCGGCTGCTCCGCCACTACTTTATCCGGCACAATAGGTGGCTGATCCCCCACCTCCTCGTCCGAAGGATAGAACGAATCATCGGTATCCTGCTCATCATCCTCTTCGTCCGTCGTAGTGGACTCCGAGTCCGACACAGGAACCATATTTGCCTTTTTTTTCTCTTCTTGGACCCCTCGGGCTTCTCTGCCAAGCCAGTACCGACAATAAAGCTGGTACTCATGTCAAAATTAACGGGAGACTTGCTCGCCGTAACGTGATAGAGGGCCGCCATGTACAAAATCTCCCCTGACGTATTAGCATCGGGGACCGAGAAGCTAGTTCGGGTATGAACCGCACTATAATAATGCCAGGCCCTGATAGAATCAATGACATTGCCCTCAAAGCCCAGGCAAGCACTTGAACAATCAAGGAACAGCTGGCTATACCCGAACTGGCGGAAGAACCTGCTGGGCAAGTAGGGCTCCATGTATACTTTATTGCGGTAACGATATACTTGGTGCGGTGGACGAATATTGCGCAGCCAAAGGAGCATTTTCTCAGATAAGAGGAGGAGAGGTTCAGTGCCATCAACATCTACACCCCTCATATCTCTAGCGGTAAATTGAGGAACAGACACAAAGAAGTCGTGTCCGTCTACTCTCGCCAGCGCCCTCCGACAGGCTGGCATGGTGTCGTAGTCCCAGGGCTGACGATGGTATCGGAAGAAGAACGCATCATCAGCGGTAACGCCATCTTGTGCTCCGAGCCTCATCAACGACCGATAATACATCAATAGCTACCCCATTAGATAATGGTAGGGTAGCTCTGTTCGCTCAAAGTCCAGTGTCATCTCGCGGGCAATAACCTTGGATGAAAATGCACAGAGGCCGTGGTATATGCTACACACCATGGCCGGAAGAAGGGCTAGCCTGACTCTGAAGACCAGCTTCACGGCAGAAAGAATGATGAAGTGGCAGCTGATCCTTTCAATGGAACCTGCCCCTTCCGAGACTACGCAGTTCCGTAGCCACACCATCAAGAATCCGGCCAAGAGCGCTTTCTCAGACATTTGTCGGGTACTATGGTAGAAATAGCTGAAAGAGTCAGTTTGACTCCCAAATTTGTCACTGGTGGACCTCGACCTCTTGGCATTCGACATTAGGTTTTTTTATCTCCTCCTTGGTTTGAGGACCTCGGGAAGAAACCCGGCCAGAGAGACATAATTTGAAAAGATATGAGACCCAGGACGTGGTATGGGGAGCGTTCCCTTCTGATCTACCGTCCTTCTTGATAGCCGTTTGGTGACAGATACTGTGGTGGCATAGCAGTTCCCGGTACACGGCAACGAAATCCGGGAATCGTCGATCCAGATTCTCGAATTCCTTGTTTGTCGGGGTGTACACTTCAAAGGCCTCGTCCCCCCATGGTAGCTTAGAAACAACATACATTTCATGGAGAGCAAGTTCCAACTTCCCTCCGGGCGCAAAGAAAGTTCCCGTCCATCGGTTATATATTTCCAAAAGAGCCATGAACAACGGCTTGTTGATGGGTAACCCGTAACAGGTGCCCCGGATGGCATAATAGAGGTCAATCTGCCGAAAGAATGCCTCGTATTTCCTCAGGATCTATGAGGTCAGGTTGGCCCACGTAGGGATAGGGTTGATCCAGTTCAGCAACGACAACCTGCCAACAGGATAAGACCCCTTGCGAGCGAGCTGATTCAGGAAGTTATCAGCTAGAGTAAATGTGAAGTTGGACCAGATACGTTTATGAAGGTACCCGGAGTCAGTCCCATCATGCGCCGACTGACCGAGTCCCTGCTCGCATATGCTGACCCAAAATTATTATTATAATGAATGTTGCCCACGAACATCTTCGATTGGGTTGGAGTTAGGGAGCCCACCATCTTTCTGCTCAACGGTACCATATTGAACCACGGAAGAGGAAAATGACGTTCCATTTCGGGAATATGGATCCTCACCCCATCCAGAGTAAAGTCCCAGCTCTCAGAAGTGTCTAGCACTCGGGGGTTCTTTATGGATAGAGCATCCCCGAAGAGAAAGGCTAGTTTCAGATACTCTCCTTCCAGTCTTTCCGAGTTCATCATGGTACAAAGAAAGTGGAGAGGCTGGTTCTTGATGGCGCTCACTCTCTCCAAAGGCTCATTGGTGGGAAGCTGATCTGACACACGTCGAACTAAGTCGTCGAGCTGCACACCCATGGCATATTGGGCTGAACCCACCAAAAGCTCTCCTGCTGGATTGATTGGCAGATCCACTGAAGAGAGACAAAAGAAGCGAGATTAAAAGATGGTTAAAATAAAAACACTTGGAGTTTCTTAAAAAGCTCCCATGAGCCTATGCGGCTCAGTTCAACGTAGCCTTATGCGGCCCAATTCAGTTGGGTTTCATGCGGGACTGCTTCGATAGAGCTTATACAGTTCAGTTAAGCTTATGCGGTTCTATTTAGCAGATGAGCTTATGCGGCAGGACTTAGCGAAGCTTTATGCGGTCCAGTTCATCAGGAGCTCATACGGTCCTGTTCAATGGGACTTCATGCGGTTCAAATCTTGAAGTGCTCCTGCGGCTCATGTCCTTCTCATGCTTCTCAAACACAGGGCATACCCCATGCGGCTCGGATATGAGAGAGTCATGCGGTCCATGCAACATATGCGGCTTCATCATGTTGAACTTAGGCAGTTCAATAAAGATGAAGAACGAAGGCTTGTGCATAAAATATGCAACAGAGCCATGGTTTTTTAGGGTTCAAAGCATTCAATATTCCATCCAATCCTTACCCTTAAGAGCCGAGTGGATGTCAGGGTGCACTTTAAGCGTCGTGGCCGACGAAGAAGCCGCTTTCTTGCCCTTCGTCGCGACGGAGGCAGCCTTAGAAGGCTTGGGGGCCATGGTCGTCCGACGGTCGGAGAAGGAAGACAGAGACAGAAAATTAGGGCAGCAAGAGTTGAAGACAGAGAGAGTAAAGAAGTCTCTCCGTCTGAACATGTTCCTATTTATAGGCAAAAGGAGGGCGCTTTGATCTGCGTATAGCATGAAAACCGACTCTTCGGTTATCGAGACGAACCGACTAAATAAAGATCAAACTCTTGGGATCCTGCCCCAAAAAGTGGCTTTAAAATCTGACAGCAAATCAAAGGAAATTAATACAAAAGATTTGCATACGTGACATGATGACGTGGCAAGGAGCCCATGCGGCCAGACAGCCTATGCGGCCAGACAGTCCATGCAGCTGGTTGGTCAATACGGCTCAGATGGACAGGCGGCTGAGGAGGCCATGCGGTTGGGACATCCATGCTGCCAGGACACCCTATGCGGCCAGAGGAGTTTATACATAGCCATGCTTCTTATTTAAAATATTTCAATTTTGCAAATTGAAAACTTTAAAGGGGGTCTTGTAGAAGCATAAAAAAGAATAAAAAAAGGTCTATGCGACCAAGGATCTCCATGCGGCTCAGAGAGCCCATGCGGCTCAGGGGTCCATGCGGCTCAAGCGTCTATGCGGCTCGGATAGTTCCATGAGACCCAGAGCCACGTGGCCTTCAACAGCTCTTTCCTTCATCTTTGGCTGTATTTATTGCCCTGACGGCTGACAGCTCTGACAAATGACAGCTCTGACATAAAGACATGTTCCTAGGGAAGAGGAGAAAATGTTTTCATAGCTGGCAGAATCCAACGAGTCCCGCGGTATGTGGCTGCTGTATTTATGCGGCCGTCCACTTTATGCGGCTGCCCACTTCATGCGGCCACCCATCTTCATGCGGCTGCATCCCTTATGCGGCCGCCCGTCAGCATGCGGCTGTTCATCTTCATGCGGCTGCCCATCTTCATGCGGCCGTTCATCCTCATACGGCACACTCATATACGGCTCTGCCAAGATGACCCAGTGGAGACACGTGGCACTTTTTACGACGATTGAGACATGTGGCAGTCTTATCATCCTGGAATTATGGGTGCTAACAAATCCTAACAAAATCAGATTTATTGCAATCACCATAATTGCCCAGATCAAGTCAAATCGAGCAAATTAGACACGTGGCAAGCCATCAAAAGTCGCAAGTATTTATGGCAATCAACATTTATCGCCCACAGAGATTTAATGCAATCACATTAATTGCTTAAATCTATTGTATTCGAGATGGACGGCCCCGATTAATTAATTCTCAGGCCATCGACTTTTGAGGATGGGCAATCATTGCAAACCCTAATGATGCCCTCCTACTCTTATAAATAGCAAGGTGCCATTCCCTTGCAGAGGATCCAAAAAAATCCAAAGAGGAGAAGAGAATCCAAAATCTAGAGATCAATCCAGGGAGAAGAAAGGACAGAGAAGCATATATAGAGAGAGCAAGGAGAGCATTTCTTCATTAACGCCAAGCAGATCTTCTCCAGAGCCAAGGTTGCACTCGATCGTCCAAGGAGTAAGGCAGAGCTGCCGTCGATTTTTCGAGCCTCTATCGTCACCCCCAGAATCTAAAGTAAATAATTGTACTTAGATTGCTGTACCTAGGTTTTCGCCCCTAAGCTTTCTTTATACAAGCAAGTTTGTATTGTGAGTCTAAGTTCAGTCCTCCTACATAAATTGTTCTGTACTTTTACAATCAATGGCAAACAGCGACATAGGTACTTCTTCCTCTACTATTATTAAAGATGTTTGCTTAGTAACAGAATTAAAACATAACTTCTAAGCATAAGTCAATTGACCGATCAAGGTTATGGAATTAATTTTGTTAAAGATAAATGCTTTATTTATGACAAAACTACTCGAATAATCTCTATTGTAGGAATAAGAGAGGACAATATATATATTTTATATCTATCAGAGAATATTAACAATACAAGAAAGTGTCTATCCATATTTTAAGATAAATTTTGGATGTGGCACATGCGTTTTGGACATGCGAACATGGACACTATTGCAAGTTTGTCTACAAAAAATTTGGTAAGAGGCATACCTGATATTACTTTCAAGAAAGATATCATCTATGGCGAGTGCGAAAAGAACAAGGCATCTAGATTATCGTTTAAATCAATAAATGTTGTAAGTACCTCTAGACCTCTTCAATTGTTATATATGGACTTATTTGGAACAAATAGAGTCGCCAATCTTGGCGGTAAGCTATTCAAGATATACTTGGGTTTTTTTTTCTTGTAAATAAAAATGAGGCATTTTTTATGTTTTTTTTTGTAAAAAGGTTCAAAATGAAAAATGATTCATGATTACTTGTATTTGAAGTAATCATGGTAGAGAATTTGATAACCATGATTTTAAAACTTTTTGTGATACAAATGGTTTATCACATGAATTCTCTTGCCCCTAAACTCCTCAACAGAATGGCGTTGTAGAGATGAAGAATAGATCTCTTAGCGATATGGCCAGAGTTATGTTTAACCAACATAATCTTCTAAAGTTTTTTTTTGGACAGAAGCTATTTATACAACATGCCATGTATTAAATAGAGTTCTTATTAGACCGATTTCGAAAAAGACTCCATATGAATTATAGTTTAACAAAACTTCTAATATCAGCTATTTTAAAGTGTTTGTTTGCAGGTGATTTATTTTAAACACTAAAGACAGTTTAGGCAAATTTGAACAGAAAGCTGATGAAGGAATATTTTTTAGATATGTTGCAAAGAGTGAAAGATATAGAGTATTCAACAAAAGATCACTTGTAGTTGAAGAATCAATAAACGTTACTTTCAACAAGTTGAACAGTAAATATGAAAAAAATAGCGATAATGAAGATGATAGAAACCCCTCAAGTAAAACACTCGAAGATACATCAAGCACATACCTGGAAAGTCTGCCGAAGAGATTAAGATTTACTCCAAACCATCCAGAAGAACTGGTAATAGGTGATGTATCTAAAGATGTAAGTACTCATTCCAGCACTAGAGATAACATTGCTAACATAGCTTTTATTTCTAAGATAGAACCAACAATGTTGAATAAGCTTTTGATGATGAATTTTGGATTTCCATAATGCAAAAGGAACTTAATGAATTTGAACGAAATCAAGTTTATGAACTTATTTCCAGACCTAGTGATCACCCGGTCATTGGTATTAAATAGGTTTTCTGAAATAAATTAGATAAGAATGGTATGGTCACACGCAATAAAGCACGTTTAGTCGCTCAAGGAGATAATCAAGAAGAAGGCATTGACTACGTTGAGATATATGCTCCAGTTGCTAGACTAGAATCTATTCGAATGTAATATGCTTTTCTAAGTTTTTATGGTTTTAATCTTTTTCAAATGGATGTCAAAAGTGCTTTTCTAAATGGATTTATAAAAGAAGTTTTGTTAAATAACCTCCTAGATTTGAATATTTTAAAATACCAGATCACGTATTCAAACTTCGTAAGGCTCTCTACGGCAAACACATCATGCATGGTACGAACGCCTTAGTTCCTTCTTAATTGAACACAATTTTTCAAAAGGAAAGGTCGATTCTATTCTTTTTATAAAATCTATTGATAAAAACATTTTATTAGTGCAA
Organism: Iris pallida; assembly: GCA_029216955.1. Classification (NCBI taxonomy): domain Eukaryota; kingdom Viridiplantae; phylum Streptophyta; class Magnoliopsida; order Asparagales; family Iridaceae; genus Iris; species Iris pallida. The sequence continues at coordinate 9,074,055 of JANAVB010009198.1, read as the reverse complement.
AAATCTGTGTAGATGATATTATTTTTGGACCAACAAAGGAGATGCTTTGTAACGAGTTTGCTAAGTGTATGCAAAGTAAATTTGAAATGAGCATGACGGGAGAATTGACTTTTTTCCTTGGGCTATAAATAAAAAAATCAAAATAGATTTTCATCAGTCTAGCCAAATATACAAAAGTTCTGCTGAAGAAGTTTGATATGGACATTGTCAAACCAATCAGAACTCGTATGGCAATGTCTATAAAGCTTGATATGGATAAAGTGGTAAACCAACTGAAGTGCGTAAGTACATAGGTATGATTGGTAGTTTACTTTATTTAACTGATAGTCATGCAGACATTATGTTTTTAGTATGCCTATGTGCAAGATATCAGGCTTGTCCTAAGGAACCAAATGTGAGCATCGTTAAGCGCATCTTACGATACCTTAAAGGTACTTTAACAACCGGTCTATGGTACCCAAAAATCGATTCGTTTGATCAGATAGGTTATTCGAACGCAGATTTTTATTGGATGCAAGGTCGATCATAAAAGTACCAGTGTGTAATACCCCTGAAATTTTGAATATTTTTTATTATTTATTTGACTTAAATATGGATTTATGGAATCTTGTAAGTATTTTAATTAATTAGTTATTATTATAGATGATCTTAGCCATGGTTAAGTTTTAGAGTACAAGATGACAAGGGATTATGGCACTGATAGTATGGTCTTGTGCTTTGACTAGTGTTTTAGCCATGGTAAGGAAGGTCAAGCCATAGGTGTGTTTTAACTAGGAAAATCAGGCCAAGTTGCGACTTAACCCTTGCAGATGAATTCTTTAATTATTAGTTGTTTTGTTTACTTTTAGATGACCCGGTCGTACTAATTTAGCCCGGACTTGACCCGAGCCCAACCTAAACCCATGTAGGCATTTAGAGTATCCAAAGACGACATATAGACATATTTTATGTATGTACAGATATTTGGTATTTATTGTTTAGGATTTGATAAATATTTCCTAAATATTTGTTATATGTACAAATAGGCATTTTTAATATTTACATGGTTGGTAGACTAACTGCACAATTTTCGGTGGACCAACTAAAATTATGAGTAATTGTGACACCCAAATCCTAACCCTCTTATTGTTTTATTTTAGTTTGTTATTATGAATATTATTATTATTATTGTAGTTATTAAATAATAGCGTTTATTATTATTGTTTATTGGTTAAATAATTGTTAAATAAATTTATGTGTATATATATATATATATATATATATATATATATATATATATATATATATATATATTTTATTTTTTATTTTTGAGAACTAAACCTTTATTGAGATTTTGGAGCGGAAACAAAAATTACAGAGGATTTCATATGAATCCCAAAATGTAAATAAGAAAATACTAGTGTTTCTTCCTCCCATGTGAGCATGCCACAGTAGCCTTGCCGATTTGTCGCTGGATCTCCTTGCAAATTTGCCATCCATTGTATTTGTATTATTCATACCTCCACTTGTTTCCGTTCTTCCACAAAACCCAGCAAATCGCCCCGACAGAAATTTGTTTATAATGAAGATTGTTTCTTCTCCACCATTGCTGTAAGCATTCCTCCAAGCTGGACACCCGTCCACGAATCCGAAGAAGAGATTGATTTGTTCTCCAAGCCTGCTTAGCCAACTCCCCTTCATAGAAAATGTGTTGAATAGTTTCAGGTTGAGGATGAAGACAGCAATGACAAGATGATGCTAGCTGAAGACCAAGCCTTTGAATATTATCATCTGTAGGAAGACGCCAAAGTAGGATCCGCCATAGAAGAATTGACCATTTGGAGGGAATGCAAGTGCTCCAAACATTTTTGAACCTAGTATCAACAGGGAATGGCTGTCGAATAACTGTCCAGGCCGAAGACACAGTGAAAGTGGATCCAGGAAGCCAATGTACACCTAGAACATCTTCTGCAATCAGTTGGAACCTGTCATCCATATCTCTTCCTGCAAGAATGCGACGCCAAATGTGGGAAGCATTAGAGTTGATCGAAGCTTGGGAAGGATGGATATGTGGGAAGTATTTATTTTTCATGAATGTGGTCCAAAGGAGATTCTGCGATCTCAGTTTCCACCATAATTTAACTGTGAATGCGTCGAAGATATCCTTTAGTCTCCTGACTCCCAAACCACCCTCCTCATGAGGTCTAGCAATTTGATTCCAACCAATCCATGAGTGTTTCCTATTGCCGTCCTTCGATCCCCATAAAAATTTACTGAACATAGCTTCGATTTGCTTGAGAACACTCATAGGAGGATTGCACGCAGCAAGACAAAATATCGGAATGGAGGAAAGAACTGATTTGATGAGAATCAACTTACCCCCAGGCGATAAAGTCTTATTATGCCAACCTTCAATTTTGTTGTGGACTTTATCCTTGAGCTCGTCGAACATAGCCAAATTCCTTCGACCATTCATAAGGGGGAAGCCAAGGTAAGTAATTGGGGGATGCTTGAGTTGATAACCAGTCAACACACTCAAAGAAGTACCCCTATCCGTCGAGAAATCCTCTGAGACACAAATAGCTGATTTAGATGAATTGACAAGCTAGCCTAAAGCACGTTCGTAACGCTGAAGGACATGTGTAAGCATTTGTATCGAACGCCTATCTCCACCCGAAAAAATAATGATATCATCAGCATATGCAAGATGAGTTACTCTCGAGCATCCACTGGAAGAGTAGTAGGGACTGAATCCAGGTTGCATTGACAATCTTTGTAAATTTCTACACAAGGATTCAGCTGCAATCATAAAAAGTATAGGAGATAGAGGATCACCTTGGCACAGTCCACGAAATGCTTGGAAATATCCTGAAATATTACCATTAATCATGGTCGTGAACCAGACGTTGTTGACCTAGTGAAGGATCATGTTGATCCTTGTTTCATTGAATCCAAGTTTGCGGAGAGTGGAGAAGAGAAATCTCAAGTTAACTCGATCATAGGCCTTGCTCATATCGAGTTTGATGGCTACATTGCGTCCCCAATTATCGTGCCCAAGCATACTGAACATTTCCTGTGCCAGGATAATATTATCAACTATCTCCCTGCCCTTTATGAATCCACTTTGCCGAGGAGAAATTATCCTCGTCGTCATAGGGGAGAGCCTATTAGCCAGGAGATTTGAAAAGATCTTGTTCACGAAATTACATAGGCTGATAGGTCGATAATCACCAATAGATGCAGGATGTTTGTTCTTCGGAATCAAAATAAGAAGGGTGCTAGTGATGACTTTTGGCAAAGAGATGCCATCAAAAAACATATGAACCGCAGCTAGGATATCATCCTTGATAGTCGGCCAACATTTGATTAAAAAGACCCCATTGAAACCATCTGGACCAGGGGCACTATGTCGATCAATAGATTTCACAGTATTGAACAGCTCTTCCATAGTACGCTTCTGAATCAAAGCAGCATTGTCCTCTTCGTTTAGAATAGTAGGAAGAACTGACATAAAATCTTCATCAACAATAACTAGTTTGGAAAGGAAAACCCTTGTATAATGATCATTAGCAATCTGTTGAATGCCCTCTAGCTCTGTGGCAGTTGATCCATCCTCACCCCTATTGTGATGAATATGCAAACGGTGGCGCTTGTTAGATACACAAGAATGGAAATAACCAGAATTTCGATCCCCTTGCAAATCCCATTTGAGCCTAGCTTTTTGTTTCTAATAGGACTCTTCAATCTGGATTCTGTGCTTGAGATGAGCTCGAGCCTCCTAGAGATCTGAGTGCAAGGAAGGGTCATTCTTGAAGGCAACTTCAACTGCAACTACTATATCTTCTGCAAGTTTCACAGCCTGAAAAATGTCACCAAAGGTGGCGTGACTCCAAGCAGATAGGGCCTTTCTAGTGGCAGTTAGCCGCATACCCAAATTGAGAATAGGGTGACGGTGATGAACCGATGTCCAGGCTTGCTCAACAGTCGTCTGAAATGAGGGTTGGTTGGGCCAAAATGACAGAAAACGGAAAGGCTTCTTAGGAACAGCAGCTCTAGCACGAAGCTGAAGGAGAAGAGGAGCATGGTCCGACTCCGTACTATTTAGGTGATCACATTTGGTAATAGGAGCTCAATCCCACCATTTTCTGTCCATTAACACCCTGTCAAGTCGGAAACCCTGTCGGTCGGGGCGATCAACTGACTTGATCCACGTGAAGCGATTGCCAGAGGACGGGGCCTCCTCAACCCCAGCAGCCATATAGAATTCTCTGAATTCCCGTATAGACGCCTTATTAGGAGGTAAACCTCTGAACTTCTCATCAGGCCTAGTGATCGCATTAAAATTGCCTCCAATCAGCCATAGGTAGGGGAAAACTGACTGTAGCTGAAGCAGAGATTCCCATAGCTTGCGACGACTCTCCTTGGTATTACTGCCATGGACAACAGTGATAAGATCAGTTGAAGGGATAAGCGGGTGAGAGAAAAGGACAGAAATAGATTGGTCGGTAGAATCAGTCAAAGTAAGCTGTCCTTCTTTGCTGCAAAGAATCCAAATGTTCCCTTTGTCGTTTGTGAAGGCCATGTGAAAGCCAAGCTTAACTTGGTAAAAATGAAGTTGGTCAGGAGTAACCTTAAGTTCAATAAAGGCAAAGAGCTAAACCTTATGAATGAGACATAGAGTTTTCATTCTTTTAAGAGTCATATTGTTAGCTATTCCTCGAACATTCCAAAAAAGTATGTCAAACATCAGGGGAGGTTGAGGAGGATGGGATTGTGGGGAGCTTAGCTGCAGATCGAAGGACTCGAGAAGACGGCGGCGGCAACATCTTCTTAGCTCTGGGTTCTGAGATACGGCAAACATCAGCCGTTGTTTGGGCTGTACGAGCTTCCTCGTCCTCCACCTGGAGAGCCCATGACCTTTCTTGAGTGTCGAGCTCACCCTCCTCGAGCTGGTCATCAGGAGGAGTGTCTTCTTTGCCAGAATGGTAAAGAACTAGAAGAAGTATAGGAGGAATGACAGCGTCTTCGGGGATGTCAGTTGAGACTGGCATGGGGGTGGAATCCGTTGCTGTCAATATTACGGTAGTCGTCGAGCCCTTTGGAATAGAGTTGGAATGAATGATGCCGCCGTCACCAGGAGATGGTGGGACGTCGGGGTTGAGTTGAGCCTGAAGAGAGGATATAGTACATGGCAGTTCAAGATTGGGTGGAGCATGGGGAGTTGTGGGGGGATTCACGTGGAGAGGGAATATAATTAAGGCTGCCTTGGGATCCGTTGGTAAGTGTTGTTCATTTATAGATGGATATGCCTGGTCATTAATGTTGCCTGCAACTGTAGTGGCGACTGTAGGGGCTTGGATTGAGCCTTCACCATTGGTCAAGTCATTCACAGGATCACAAGTACGTGGTAGAGTCTCCTTCATTGGCTGTTTGTCTTTCTGGATGGCTTTACATGTGCTACGAATATGTCCTTGGTGTTTACAGAACGAGTAGTACCTGGGAGAGGACTCGTATTCCACTTTTTGAGAGATCTTTCTTACTATTAGATAACTGAATCATAAGAAGAAGAGGGTGTGATTTACTGGCATCAGGTTCCATGAGGATGCATGCGACACTAGGACGCGTCAAGTCTTCGGTAGCTCGATCCAGCCTCAAAGGGTTACCTATTCCCATGGCCAGAGAGAACAAGGCATTTTTGTTGAAAAACTGGACAGGTAGACCTGGGAGAGAAACCCAGACGGGAGCTAGGGGATTCCTCCGTAGAAGAGAAATCTTTATGCCACCGGAACAGTCTCATATGAGCCATTGTGATAAACCAAAGATCTTTAGAGCGGAGGCGTAAGAAATCCACCTCCTCCTGAGGCTGAATAAGGATGTGCTTGGGATCGATAGAACCAACTTGAACAAGGCCAGCAAACTTAAAGTTTATGAAAGCTTTCCGAATCACGTCCATAGAAGGGTGCGAGTGGGAAAACTTACCAATGAGAGCGAATCGAAAAGGATCCGCAAGGATGGTTTCCTCCTCCTCAGAGAAGGAGATCACAGGGATCCCTCTAGAGAAGGAAGGAGCTCTGATCGCGATCGAGGGGGGTGGCGAAACTGGCCCCCCCCGCTACCACCGCGGCAAATGTCTTAGCCATCAAAAGGAGGATAACCGATGGCACGAGTGTCTCCACAGGCAATGGGACGCCGGCCCGGCCAGAGGCCAAGCCGGAGTCGTGGACGAAGAAGGAAGCGGCTAGGGTTTGGGGCTATCACCAAGGCGATGCGCGATCATGGTATATATATATGTGTGTGTGTGTGTGTGTGTGTGTGTGTGTGTGTGTGTGTGTGTGTGTGTGTGCATAATTCTATAGATAGACCCTATACTAGGAATAGATAATAGTGAGATTTTATTTAGATTTAAGGAGTATTATACATATACGAAATATATGAGTATATATGGTTACTATGTATATATATAGATATATGTATTAAAAAGAAATAGAATAAGAAGAAGAAGAAAGAGTGCAAATACTGTTCCCAAAGGGAACAATATTGTATTAAACCCGACCCCCCTATAACATAACCGATAGTAGAGTGCAGGGATTGGAGATTTGAAAATCCAATCAAATGTCTAACAATCTTCACCAAATCTTTTACACTCAAACCCTACTCATATCCTCTACTAGATTACACCTAATTTAGTCTGGAAATTGAGTTTAAATCTGCTTAAAAATCAGATTAAAACTAGTGAAAATCGATATATAATCGATCGACCCTTCCAAAACGAACCTATCGAAACCAAACTCCTATGTCCTAGACCGCCCTACGACCTCATCCTACCCCGTTGACCTTTTCTAGCCATCTATATCGTCATTCCATAGCCTGAACACCGCCGCAACAACCAGACCGAGCACAATAGCATCATGAAAAAATAGAGCAACTCTGTTTGAAGTAGTTGAGGTACCTACTTCTTGATTGAATTACTTCATGTATTCTCTATTATTTTTGATTTCATAAGTTTTATAGAATCCCTATATGACCCTCTAGAGGTTCTCACAACTAGAACTCAATGGGGACGAGCCATCGATCCAAAAAACCAATACAAACATTAGGGAAAAATTGTTTTGAAAACAGTTTATAGGCATCCCAAATACCCACTATTGTGACCAGTTTTCAAGCAACCTGTTTAATATTTTTGAATTTCAATAATTTTGTGCAAAGAAAACAATTTTCAAAATCGAGAAATAATCTTTGTAAAAATAGTTTAGAAAATTAAAAATACTCCGATACGATGTGCGTCCTGTCAAACCGGACGACGTGGTTACGAATTGAAAGCATAGAAAGGTGCGTATCGACTTCATAGACTTATGGGCTTTGACAGAATTCAAATTGGTTGCGTGTACGCGACAAATTTGATGCGTATCCGTCAAAATTTACCATATTGGCCTTTCTAAAAATCTCTAATTACTTTGTGCACGTTCGTCAAATTGACACAAAACTTATGCCAGTAGGACCGTATCATTGTTTTGGTCCTGTATGCCATGTTTGGTCCGATTCTGGGACAGCTGACTGGATCGCCGTTTTGTGGGGCCCATGATCCAACTCAACCGGCGAAATCGTGCACGACCCACCGGAATCCAACTTTTGAATACCGTTGGGTTCGTCTCATCAAAACGAATCCATAGACATATTCTGACGACTTTAGGGACCATAGACTCCGGTACGCTTTTCGGTACGAAGCGGGTCCAACGGCGGACACCGTTTTGGCCGAAAATTATCGTTTTGCCTTTGTATTCAGAATTGGACTTATGGGTAGGCTATTCTAGCTACTTGCTTATTCTAGGAATATTGTCAATGTCTGTTTCAGCATCCGAGGATAGTTGCAGGAGTTCAGCTTTTGCGAACATTTGATCTGACAAGTTATTTAGACGTGGTTGAGTCTACACCAGATAAGTACACCTTGCCAAACTTTACAGTATTTATATGCTCTTTCATATTGCAATTCATTTGTGTCTTACTTGGTTACACATTGCTTCTATTTCTCATGGTCATTTTTTAGTTTTACGTGCACGTAGTTTTTACTCATTTTCCATATTACTTTTCTGTCTTTATTATCTTGTTCATGGCACTGCAATACCTGTGCCATGTTTTCCTGACCTGTTTGACCTGCACTTGAATTGGACATGACTAGATAGACTTGGCTTCCTAGTACCTTAGGAGAGAACATTTTATTAGCCGTGGCTATACCTCTATTTTTATTGCCTTCCCGGGCTACGATAGAGAACCTATTATAGGACATGACTAAATATACTTGGCTTTCTAGTACCTTAGGAGAGAACATTTTATTAGCCATGGCTATACCTCTATTGTTATTGCCTTCCCGGGCTACGATAGAGAACCTATTATAGGACTGTTAGTGCCTCCCCGGGCTACAATTTTTAGTCGTGATTAATATTATATTCTTATGACATGTCACCATCCATAGAGTTTCTTTTCGTGTTATTCTTTCCTCGATTGGTTATTCCTATATTTCTTGCATGAGGTTTACTGTATAATAGACATGTATATTATGTGTCTTGCTAGTCCTCTTAGGACTTGGTTATCTCTCCAGGTTTAATTAGAGAGGTGGACTACCCGGAGGTATACGATTTTGGAGTCAATGCATGAGACATACCTTCGGAGGAGGACGAGATAGTGGCTGAAGACTTGTCTTAAGACATGCCTCTTTTAGACTTGATACTTTGTTTTCTTCATTTTCAGTGGACATGTAGTTGCCTATTTATTTATTTTATACTGTGGTTTCGACATGTCTTACCCGCACAGTTATTATTTCTATTTTATGTTAGACAGATCTTTCTTGTTAGTATTATTTTATTGGACTTGATACCTCATGTCTTATTTTCTGTGTGGATGAAATTAGCTGTATACTTGTGAGTTGTACTATATTCTGGGTTGTTATAGTGATTTACATCTTAAGTATTTTGCTAGTGGGCTTATTATGAGATTTGGCCTACTGGTGAAGTGCTGCTGGCATGTACCGTATCCTGGTCCTATATGTATTCTGGGACTGGAACATTACATATTTTTGTGGTGGTCCATGCAGGTCAACGTTAATCACCTCGGTTACGTTACTGTACCAATGTGAGCCTGCAAATATGATAGAAATGACCGTTAGGATCTTATCCATATCTTTATATTGTTTCACGTCCTTGAACTATATATTTCGACTTCAAAATTATTTCCTTGACATGCATCTTGCTTGATATCAATTTTCCTTTAGCTTATAAGTATCTTTTGAGTGCAGTGAAATGGACCCGCAAGCTAGTAACGAGAACCCCGCGGTAACCCTGCAGGGCGCTATGGTGAATCACGTCGATACGATCCCGCCATCGGTTCGAGGTTCTTCTACCCAACCAGCCGATCCAGCGGCTTTGCACCCACCGAGGGTTAGAAGAGAGGATATCCCATCGATGCCATCACTGCCACAGATGCCACCGATGATGTTTCCCCAGCTTGGACAGGCAACGGATTCCCAGCAGCTGTTTCAGACTATCTACATGATGATGCAAGCATAATAAGAAATTCAGTTGGAGACCCAGCAGAGACAGACGGAGCACATCGAGGATCACATCGCATCAGCACTAGAGAGAGCCACTCCACCAGTTCCCCAGATGATGACAGAAACCATCACAAGCTTTTGCCAGTTAAAGCCAGACAAGTTCTCAAGCAAGGAGGAGCCCACCGAAGTTCATGAATGGCTCACCAATATTGAGCAGCAGTTGGAGGCAGTCAAGTTATCGAGAGATCGTTGGATGACTGCCGTCAGGATGCAATTGACCGGTAATGCACACCACTGGTGGCTTACGGAGGAAAGAAGACTTGGGCATGATAATGTTACTTGGGAGGAGTTCTCCAAACTCTTCCAAGAGATGTTTATCCCGGCCACTTTCAAAGTAGAGTTTCGAAGACAATTTTTGCATCTCGTACAAGGAAGCATGACAGTGGAAGAATACAACGCCGAGTTTCTACGACTGAACTGCTTCCCACCTACATCAATCCATACTGAAGAAGAGAAGGTCAAAAAATTCTACGAAGGACTGAGCTACAGACTACAGGAGCTTATTGGGGCTGTAGCACCTACCACTTACTCCAGAGTTCTTACTGCAATACGACATTTAGAGTGAGTCCATCGTAAGGGAACCAGCGAGAAGCGACCACATCCAACAACACCATCAACAAAAGCATCGACAGTGGACCTGAAAGATGTATCGTCGTACACTAACAACCAAGAGTTGCCCCATATACAAATAACAAACTTTCCATCTGCTATTATTATCAGAAGAGACGACATGTTGAAAAGGATTGCTGACGAAGACTGAAGCTGTGTTTACGTTGCGGCTCCGATCAGCACCATATTCGTACTTGCCCAGAGAAGCGCACTGAAAGACTAGCACCAACAACACCACTAGTACCAACCCAAGGAGGATATCCACGAGGACCACTTCCCGACTAGGCGACACAGTTCGTGCAGGCGAGACAGCAGGCGGGAGCACCACTATGAGCATTGAAGGCTGTACAACAACACAAGGAGCAAGTGAAGGTAACAACTTAAGGCTTTTATAATAGTGATAGTAAGTAGAATAGTAGTCTATGTTTGATTACGAATTACAACAATAGAAACATAGCACCCCTCATACATATTAGAACCATTGACATGTTTTTCCTTTACTATGGTGAGTGATTTTAATTTCGACGACGAAATTCTTTTAAGGGGGATAGAATGTAACACTCCTGAATTTTTAAATATTTTATTATTATTTATTTGACTTAAATAGGGATTTTAGGAATTTTGTAAGTATTTTAATTAATTAGTTATCGTTATAGATGACCTTAACCATGGTTAAGTTTTAGAGTGTAATATGACTAGGGATTGTGGCACAGATAGTGTGTTTTTGTGCTTTGACTAGTGTTTTAGCCATGGTAAGGTAGTCTGAGCCATAGGTGTGTTTTAACTAGGAAAATCAGGCCAAGTTGCGACTTAACCCCTACAGATGAATTATTTAATTATTAATTATTTTGTTTACTTTTAGATGATCCGGTCGTACTAATTTAGCCCGGACTTGATCCGAGCCCAACCTAAGCCCAAGTAGGCATTTAGTATCTAAAGACGACATTTAGACATATTTTATGTGTGTATAGATATTTGGTATTTATTGTTTAGGAAATATTTTCTAAATATTTGTTATATGTACAAAATAGGCATTATTAATATTTACATGGTTGGTAGACTAATTGCACAATCTTCGGTGGACCAATTAAAATTAGGAGTAATTGTAACACCCAAATCCTAACCCTCTTATTGGTTTATTTTAGTTTGTTATTATGTGTATTATTATTATTATTGTAGTTACTAAATAATAGCATTTTAATATATATATATATATATATATATATATATATATATATATATATAAATATATATATATATATATATATATATATATATATATATATATATATATTAAATATATATATAAATATGTGTGTGTGTGTATATATATTAAATATATATATAAATATATATATTATTATTATTGTAGTTACTAAAAATATATATATATATATATATATGTGTGTGTGTGTGTGTGTGTGTGTGTGTGTGTGTGTGTGTGTGTGTGTGTGTGTGTGTGCATAACTCTATAGATAGACCATATACTGGGAATAAATAATATTGAGATTTTATTTAGATTTATGGAGGATTATACATGTCTGAAATATATGAGTATATACGGTTACTATGTGTGTGTGCGTGTGTGTGTATATATATATATATATATATATATATATATATATATATATATATATATATATATATATATATATATTTCTTTATATATATATATATATATATATATATATATACTAGTCATAACCCGTGCCCATAGGGCACGGTTCAACATTTGTTTAATATATTAAATAAAAGCTCGTCATTACTCTCCTCCCCCCTACTGCTCCCCACCCCCCCCCTCTCCTCCCCGTCCTGGCGCCCTCCCCCCCCACCCCCCACTCACCCCTCCTCCCTCCCTCCCCCCCTCCTGTCCTCCTCCTCCCAGTGGTCGGATCCCACCCCTCTCTCGTAGGCGACGCCCCCTCGCCCCCCCCTCTCCCTTCCCCCCGCCTCCCGTCAGGTGGCGTCACCGGCACTCTGTCGGCGGCGCCCGCCCCCCCTCCTCTCCCCCTCCTCCCCGGCCTCCGCGCTCGGGGGGGCCCGAGGCAGCTCCCCCCCTCGTTCCCCGCGTACGCGCGTCAGGCGTGGGGCCCCGTGCGCGGGTGGGGCCTGAGGCGCCATTGGAGCACCAACTCCACCAGCCTCGAGGGCACGGTTCAACACCCCCACCAGTAAGCATCAAGCCACGTTAAGATAGAAAGATAGGTTATGTCTGGAATTCCAACACATAAAAGCACCAACTCCAAAATTCTCCTTTTTACCTAATTCAAGAAAAAAAAAAGACACTATGTGTCTCTCTCCTCTTCCCCTTAACCAATAGACTTCAAAATATCTCTTTATAAGAATGTAAAGATTCTTGGCTAATTTTAGATGTCGAGAAATATATCGGGCATACAATTGAAGGTCAGTTCTGTCTCTTTTGCCTCAAAAATATGTACCACTTTTTCCCTATTACATCCAATCAATGGAAACAATAAGAGCAATAATAATTAACCATACAACTGTACTATAATTTCTTGAACATTGACACATAAGAAATCTTCTCAGCATGAAATTAAACCATAAACACCACCTACATTGAATGGCCAATAATTAGATTCAAAGAATTATACCTTGTTCAAACTTTCAAGAAGAAAAAAAGAACTCAAAAAAGAAACTTGACAATTTCGCTCAAAATAAAGACCAGCTATGACACGACACGGACACAAAACGGGAACAGGAATTTACTTTGATGTGTCCAACACAACAAAGAACCGACACGTCAGTTTTGAAGTGTCAATGCCTCCAAGAACATCACCATTGTGCAGAAAGATTCAAAGAATCATATTCTATCATATGCTCAACTGATTTATATAATCCAAGTTCCAATCTTTCCATAAAAGAACTCAACTTTTTAAACAGTGATGGGGGACTCACGGTATGCTTCCAAGAACACCACAATTTGCATTAAGTTTCTAAGCGACCTAGATCCAAGATTCGATCTTTCGTCAAAAAAAAAAAAACAAACAATAATAATTATGAGGCCCCCATCATTTAAGGTATTTCCCCTCAAAATCTTGGAAGCTGTGAGGGCAAGCACTGCTCAATAATGCTTTGGATTCCCCATAAAAGCCCACTCTCAATAATGCTCATCCACAACCTTTAATTTATGATTTGAAGATACTAATTAAGTTTGATAAAGATATTTATTTTGCTAGACTTTCAACTAATTGGATTTCAAAAAAATGAATTCTTAGCCTTATGAATATTTTATAAACAAAAGGGGTTTGCCAGATTAGTTTCATAAATGATTTTTGAATACCAAAGATTATCATAGTAATATCAAATATTATTTATAATATTTTGATGATATACTTCAAATTTCAATCAAAAGATCAGTTATTGATTTATTTAAAAATATGAGATTTAAATTAATAGCCATTAAATATTATTTTAAAAGTTGATTGTTTATTCGATCCGAATTTGGATTCATAAGAAGTATTCGATAAGGTGAAATAGTATTTTAAATAATTATAGCAATCGTTTATTGCAATTAGATTGTGTTTGACTTAGATTAAATTTGTGAGAAGATTTACCTATTATAAATTAGTTTATTTTATAATATTGAGAATTATTTTTTAAAGGATTACGATTAGATTGACTTTGCCATTAAGTTTTATATTAGCTAGATGTAGAGTTCAATAAAATATATATTTAGTAAGGATATTAGTCAATAATTTATAATTATATCCCTTTCAACATGAGCCAATCCTCCGCCCATATTTGCAAATGAATCTCGAGTAGCTATTGTTCTTATCCAGCCAGCTATTTCAATCAACCTATAAGGCAAATATTAAAATATAGTATTATCTAATTGTAACCGACCCTTAGTGTACATTTATCTCTTTACATACAGGGTCCCTTCCCATATGTATATCAATATTTCCTCATCCTTTATCCCATGAATACATACATATAGCAACAACAAAAACTTGTCCCGTCCCCGCCTTTCCCGAACCCCTGTTATTACGGCACCACCGCCAGCAAACATCAACTCCGTCCCCGACCCAAACACACCAAAATCCCCATGACCAGCATCCCGAACCCCTCATCACCGCCACCATTGCAAATACAACCACCCCGACCTGGCCATCACCATAGCCTCCATCTCCAACAATCATAATCATCGTCCGCAGAACCATCAACCACAACTGTGTCCAGACCCGTGTTGTCTGTGTCCACCATGTCCATCCCATTCATTAATAGTACACAAAAGATCTCGTGTCCGACACTTACACAAATCGAATCAAAATATAGAATAATCAAAACCTAATCCAAAACCTGACCTAGGCGTGCCCCCGGCGTCGACCAACGACGTCGCCACCTTCGTCCATCTTGTACGTCGCGGGCCAATTCTAGCACCACCGCACCACGACACCATTGTGTCCACAACGACGTGCCAGACCCACTCCAGTCCAGCCGCCCTCCACTCTGGCAGCGCCTCCACCGTGGCCTGTGCAGCGCTCTTTCGACCGCTCCAGTCGCCACGCCTGACGCTGAGGCTCCGAAACATTCCTCCAGCTGTCCTTGGGTCGCACGCGCGCGTGCGTGTCTTCCGGCGGGACCCTTCCTAACCTCGTGTGCTGAGCCGCTGTCTCCGCTGAAACCACCGGCGAACACCGCTCAGCGCCACGCTACGGCACCAAGCTCCGTCTGACGCCGCTGCTGAGGACGCCTCTGGCTGGGACGGGCCATGCGTGGGCGTTTCCCCAAGCACCTCGAGTTCCCGTCTCCGCGCGGACGGAGGTCGCCTGGGGGTGAGAATGGCGCGAGCGGCCAAGGACGCCCAGGAGAGGGCTTCTCCGCCCGGAGGGGGGAAGACCATCTGCGGAGCGGGAGGAGCCACTGGGGTGGCTGCTACGAAGGATGGGGGGGCGCCGTGGGGGGAGGGTGGGAGCCGCGGCGAAGGGAGGCGCGGGGGCGGCAGAGACCGGAGCCGGGGGGCCGGAGAGAGGAGGGGGGGTCGTCCACCGGAAGGGGGCCTGATCTACAGAAAGAGGAGGGGAGGGAGGAGGAACCAGGTAGCTCGCCGGAGGGCGACCCGACAGACGGGGCGGGTGCCGGAGGGGACGGAGAGGCCGCTGGAGGAGGGAAGGGGGGAAGAGGAGGGGAGAGGGGGAGGGCCCAGGAGGGAGGAGAGACAGCTGGGCGGAGGGGGAGGAGAGGATCGTCGGGGACGATCGGGCCCCGCTCCTGGGTCCCCCCCGAGCAAGGCAAACACTCGGACTGCTCTCTATAGAGACCTCCGTGCCGTGGCGAGCTCCTGCTGGACTGCCATCACCTTGCGCCGAGGCCGCTCCGGTCGGCCTGCATCACCGCAGGAGTCCTCAAGAGCCGAACTCTCCTCCGGTGAACTCTTCATGCTGATCCCTCGCCTCTGTTAGTCCTGCTCCTTTTCCTTTCTTTCTCTCATCCTTTCTTTTTTTTTTTCTTTCACTTCTACAAATGTTTCTCTCTCTCCAAACTGAAGAGAGCAACATCTTTTAATGTGTTAGATTTCTTGTTACTTTACAAATGGTGTTGTTGACTCTCGGAAATAGAGAGTAACAGCTGTCTCGGTTATGTCACTTTTAATGTGTTAGATTTCCTTGTTACCTCCCTGGGTCCCGTGCCCTCAGGCCCACGCACGGGGTGGGGCCCGAGCCCCCTCGGGCTCCGCGTGGCCCCCTCGGATCCCGCTCCTGGGTCCCCCCACTCTCCATAATGTTCATCCACAACCGTTGATTCACCAAGATTAAATCTCAGTCACTCTTTATCTTGGCACAGTCAGCCCTAGGATTCAAAAACCTTTGTGTATTGTATAATAGATATATATATATTTTCTTTATATATATATATATATATATATATATATATATATATATATATATATATATATATATATATAAAAGAAATAGAAAAACGAAGAAAAAAATTGCAAATACTGTTCCCAAAAGGAACATTATTGTATTAAACCCGACCCCCCCTCTATAACAAAACCGATAGTAGAGTGGAGGGATTGGAGATTTGAAAATCCAATCAAATGTCTACCAATCTTCACCAAATCTTTTTGCGCACAAACCCTACTCATATCCTCCACTAGATTACACCTAATCTAGTCTGGAAATCGAGTTTAAATCTGGCTAAAAATTATATAAAAACTAAGGAGAAAATTCGATATTTAATCGATCAACCCTTCCAAAACGAACCTATCGAAACCAAACTCCTGTGTCCTCGACCACCCTACGACCTTATCCTACCCCGTTGACCTTCCTCAGTCGCCTATACCACCGTGCCATCGCCTGAACATCACCGCAGCAGCCGCCAGACCGAGTGCAATAGCAGCAGGCAAAAACAGAGCAACTCTGTTCGAAGCAGTTGCGGTACCTACTTCTCGATCGAATTACTTCGTATATTCTCTATTATTTTTGAGTTTGTAAGTTTCTATAGAAGCCCTATAAGACCCTCTAGAGGTCCTCACAAATAGAACTCGACGGGGATGAGCCATCGATCCAAATAATTAATACAAATATTGGGGGAAAACAGTTTCGAAAACAGTTTGTAGGCATCCCAAATGCCCATGTTTGTGCCCAGTTTCCAAGTAACCTATTTAATTTTTTTACAATCTAATTAAACAATCTTGAAGACAATATACAGGACTTCAGAACCTATTTTGTATTTTCGAATTTCATTAATTTTGTGCAAAGAAAACAGTTTTCAAAATTAAGAAATAATCTATGTAAAAACAGTTTAGAAAATTGAAAACTCTCTGATACGACGTACGTCTCGTCAAATCGAGCGACGTGGTCATGAACCAAAAGCATTAAAACGTTCGTATCGACTTCGTGGACGTGTGGGCTTTAACGGAATTCAAATTGGCTGCATATACGCGACTAATTTGATGTGTATCCGTCAAAATTCACCGTATCGGTCTTTTCCAAAATTCTTCAATTACTTTGTGCACGTTCGTCAAATTGAGACGAAACTTGTGCCAACAGGACCGTATCATTTTTTGGTCCTGTATGCCTTGTTTGGTCCGATTCTGAGACAGTTGACTGGATCGTCATTATGCGGGCCCTACGATCCAACTCAACCGACAAAATTGTGTACGGCCCACCGAAATCCAAATTTAGACATACCGTTGGATTTGTCTCGTCAAAATAAATCCGTAGATATGTAGTTAGACAATTTTAGAGATCATAGACTCTAGCACGCGTGCAAAGCGGGTCCAACGACGGATACTGTTTTGGCCCAAAATTACTATTTTGCCCCTATGTCCAAAATTGGAGTTATGGGTAGGCTATTCATGCTACTTTTTTTATTACGAAAATGTTGGCATTGTCTATTTCAGCATCCGAGGACAGTTGCAGGAGGTCAGCTTTCGCAAAAATTTGATCTGACATGTTATTTAGATGTGGTTGAGTCTACACCAGACAAGTACACCATGCCAAAATTTACTGTATTTACATGCACTTTTATATCGCTATTCCTTTGTGTCTTACTTGGTTACACATTACTTCTATTTCTCATGGTCATTTTTTAGTTTTTCGTGCACGTAGTTTTTACTCATTTTCTATATTACTTTTCTGTCTTTATTATCTTGTTCATGTCTACTGATAGCACTGCTATACCTATGCCATGTTTTTCGACATGTTTGACCTGTACTTGACTTGGACACGACTAGATAGACATGGCTTCCAAGTACCTTAGGAGAGAACATTTTATTAGCCGTGGCTATACCTCTATTTAGTGCCTCCCCGGGCTACGATAGAGAACCTATTATAGGATTGTTAGTGCCTCCCGGGGCTATGGTTTTTAGCCATAATTAATATTATATTCTCATAACATGTCACCATCCATAAAGTTTCTTTACGTGTTATTATTTCCTCGTTTGGTTATTCCTATATTTATTGCATGAGGTTTACTGTATAGTAGGCATGTATATTATGTGTCTTGCTAGTCCTCTGAGGACCTGATTATCTCTTCAGGTTTAGTTAGAGAGGAGGACTACCCGAAGGTATATGATTCTGGAGTTGAGGCAGGTGACATACCTTCGCAGGAAGACGAGATAGTGGCTGAAGCCTTCTCTTGTGACTGTGGACACACACAAAAAAGAAGAAAAAATGCTGTCTTTTTTTTATTTGCACAAGGCACCATAAATCGAGTACGCCTGAGAGATCCTGCGCTGAGGATACCCGAGTACAAAAAAGAACTCTGGCGAATGGGACGATGGAGAACGAACGGTAGTTGCTCCTTTACTCCGTTGACACTCCGATTACAAAAGTAGGAGAAAACCTAACTCTCGGCTCACTGGCAAGAAGTAAAATAATTTGGCTCTTGAAAATGCTCTCCATTCTGTCTTTTGAAGTAGGATGAGACCTCCTTTTATAGTTGTTCTTGACCTGGAATGATGTTATTCGTCCACATGAGGAAACACGCTAGTTTTTATGTGGACGCATAGTCCTGCTTTGGGCGCATAGGATGTAGGCGCATACAGGATACGAGATCGTGGGTTGGTTGTGGCGTTGACATGGTCGCATGCTTCGGTGCACGACCTCTCGTGGAGACTGACGTGGCCGTACGCTTCGGTACACATTTTGACCATGGCTTTGACTGAGTCAGGCTTGGGCACATAGCCATGTCTCAGGCTATGCTCCCTCCTTTCGGGGGAGCTAGTCTTGGGCGCATGAAGCTTCACTGACTCGGCGCTTGGAGCTACACTTGACTGGGCACATGGAGCTACACTGACTGGGCACATAGAGTTACACTGACTGGGCGCATGGAGCTACACTGACTTGGGCGTATAGAGCTATACTAACTTGGGCACATGGGGCTTCATTTGCTAAAAAAATTTCATGCTTCTACAGGACAGCCCTCAAAGTTTTCGATATTTGAACAAGTTCGAAATACTTTAAAAGAAGCATGGATCGTCTTCTCGCGAGGCAATGGGCGCATAGCATGACTCTCTCTTTGGGCGTATAGTATATGGCCAGCCTGCCAGGGTGATACGACTATTGAGATTTTCCTCGAAATCTGAACTGACAGATTCATCGGAACAGAATTTGAAGTGGTCCATCCTTCAAACGTCGTCCACGTTAGCAAAAGACAGTCGCATAGTACGCAGAGAGCTATCCTTCATGTAGGCACATAGGCTGTAGTGGGCGCATACATGGCCATGGGCGCATACAGCAGGTGGGTGCATTGGAAGTGGCCCGTGCTTATAAATCGACCCTTGGAGGAGAGAGAACGTTCATTATTCCTTTCTTTTTGAATTTTTCATAAAACTCTTCGTCTTCTTTCTTTGAGAACCATGTCTTCCAAGGTCGCCAAGAGATCCGTGAAGGACAAGGGGGCTGCGTCGAGTGGCTCTCCTTCTGCGGCAGAGTCCTCGGCAGTCCAGACCCGATTTTCGGTGATGGCATGCTCCAAAAAACAAAGTCTCGAGCGTTAATTTGCGACGCTCGGACTTCTCTTCTGCCTGGGTACTTGCGCCTATGCAACATACTTCTATGAGCATTACTACGCGCCCACAGAAGTCATGCGCCAACACTGTGGTGTGCTATATGCGCACGTATTGCCATGTTATGAACCCTTTTAAGATGTGGCATATTATGTGCCCATGTACTTTCCGTGTGTTATGCGCCCACATGTATTATTTTGGACAAGCATCCATTTGGGCGCATAGCCTTTTGGTCGCATAGAAGCCCTTCAAAATATAGTTTTTCCTGCAGTTTTCTAAGTCTGACTGTCTTTCTGTCCCTTTTCATATTCTGTAGGGATCTGGCTAGCAAATTTCTCCAGGACGGATATCGGCAATTCTGGGTATGGTGAAGATGCGATACTTGACACCCACATCAGAGAGCTCGGGACTCTTCGTATTTTGTAAGGGCTTTCCTCAGTTGGTAGGAAGAATATTTGACATCGAAGAGTCGGACGGTAGTTGGGCGTTACTGTGAAAGTTCTGCTTTTACGGTTCTTCAAGTAGGCAAAAGCAACACTAGAGATATTATTTTGAAGGTATGGTCTCTTGAAGAAATGGGCCTACGACGTCCGCCATATGGAGGAGAGGAGATCACCATTTGTAGATGTTTTAGCATACTATATTTGCCCTCTTTCGT
Source organism: Iris pallida (assembly GCA_029216955.1). Lineage (NCBI taxonomy): Eukaryota > Viridiplantae > Streptophyta > Magnoliopsida > Asparagales > Iridaceae > Iris > Iris pallida. The sequence goes on along the minus strand of JANAVB010009198.1, from coordinate 9,053,727 downwards.
GTAGCTTCTGGAAGGTTTAACAGCCTTATTTGCTTGCTTAATAGTAAAACATGACCCCCTTTGACGAAAGCGTGGTGCTGCCAAGCTGACCAAGCTGACCAAGCTATGTGTTGCTGATGACTAGCGAATTCTTCCTTCTTTTAGACATCAATGTAATCTTTTACCTCTTATCTAGATGAAGAGATAAAGAACCTTTTGTTTGGCTCATGAGATGTAGTCCGATGAATGTAACTGATTTTGAATAAACATAGTACATTCGCTCCATTCTTTGCTTATGATATCTGTGGTGCTTTGTATTAGAGAGCCAAATACCGCATTTGTGTAAAGGGTATCCAGCTGGGGAATCCCCCTCCCACTTTTTTTTGTTTGGACCTATTACCCTTTTGTGCATCTGAAAATGCGAGCAAATAGATTGGAATGGATTTTCTTGACAAGTTCGGCTTCTGGTCATGTGTTCCTCCCTGAAGTGGAGGAAACTTTCCAAGCTTCTTCTCTGACGACCTCCACCGAAGACGACAAGATAGCCCAGGAAGTTGTCAGAGCTTTCTACTCAGTGTTGAAGCTTCCTGGAATCTTGAATTGGAACGCTGCCTTCGGACCTGTAAAGGCTGTCGCCGAATATCAGTTAGCAGCCTTTGAGAGCGTAGCCGGCTATGAGGAGCGGGCCAACACTGTGAGGAAAGTCCTGAATGACCTGGAGAGTCAGGTGGCCAGGTTTCGAGACATCAAACAGCGAAGTCCGACGTTAATGTTCCATGCAGAGGACGACGCTTTGATAATAGCTCTTATGGAGGAGAAGGCTACCTTCCAGGCAAGGAAGGACGCCCTCGTTCAGAAGAATGGTAAGCTGGCTGAGCAGTATAGCCAGTGTAATGCTGCGAGTGAGGCCCGTCCTGCCTCGAAGAACAGGCTGGCTGCGCAGATCACTGAGAAGCACAATCACATTGTGCAGATCAGGAACGAGATTGCCCAGTTGGAAGTCGACTTGAGGACGGCGACATCTGAACAGGAGGATTATTTGTCCCAGGCTGCCATGACAGCCACCACTTCTGCCCGTTTAGAAGAACAGCTGGCAAAGTTGGAGTGGGAGCATCAGGGCCTAATCCTCTTTGAAGATGAAGTCGCTCGTTAGGAAGTGGCATGGCACCGAGCTTCTGAGGCCAAGATTGCATCTTTGAGGGACAGCATCAATCGTCTGTGTATCTCGTAGATTTTGTAAACTCTTTTTTTGTTTGGCCATTCACGGCTCTTGTTCCTTTTTTTCGTCTTTTGATAGAAGTTTAAGTACAAAATAAAGAATCTTTTCGAAAATGAATGTGGTTTTGTGAAATATCGATGCTAGCGGTAATGTGGATGTAGCAAGAATATTTCTGGTAGGTATTCCGCTGGGGAAATTTTATGTGGACCTATTATCCATTTTATATTCAAATTATTCGAATATAGATAATAAGTTGAATGAAGCTGCTAGAAGAGGTAATATGGACGTAATAGCAGAGGATGTTCTATATTTGACCAGAGGTAATATGGACGTGGAAAGATATATAAAATTAGGGAGGAGTGGATAATTCAGAGGTAATTGGGACGTGATTATCCTTGATGAATACTTTGCTCAGAGGTTATATGGACGTGGCAAAACTTTAATCATTCCACTGGGGAAATAATTATCAGAAAATAATTCAAAGGTAATGGGGACGTGAATTGTTTTCGTCAAACCAAGTTTGGACGGAGTCAAAAATGGAAATGATTCCACTGGGGAAATATTTAGAGGACCTATTATCCAGGGCGTATTCAAGACTCTTGAAATATGGATAATAGTTAGATAGTTTTTTTTGAATCTTATAAACATTGCGTTGTACATTTACATGACTGAACATATGTGAACATTATGTAAAAGAGGTTACACATAGTATTTCTTCAGGAACTTGCCATTGATAGGCATCATGAGCAAGTCACCATCGGGCTTGGTTACCCGGTACGCACAGTTGGAATACACCGATTCTATGACGAAAGGACCTTCCCATTTAGGCTATAATTTCCCTCTTGTTTTGTGCGTCATGACCATCGATCTTCTCACTGCTAGGACCAGATCACCGACTTGGAAGATCCTTTCCTTCACTTTCTATTGAAGGCTCTAGAAAGGTGTGCTTGGTATAGTTCAATGCGCTGCTGAGCCAACAATCATTTTTCGTCTAGCGCTTCGAGCTCCTGGATTCGTAGACGATAGCTTTCTTCAGTAGTCAGCTCGCTGGCTAAGGCTACTCGAAGAGAAGGAGTCTGGATTTCTAGGGGAAGAACTGCTTTGCTTCCATAAACCAGAGAGAATGGCATACTGCTTGTTGGAGTCCGGACCGTTGTGCGATAAGCCCATAGACATTAACCGAGATTCTCGTTCCAATTGTGCTTATTTGAAGAGATGAACTTCTTAAGAAGTTTTATGATGGTTTTGTTGAAGGCTTTTGCTAGCCCGTTAGCCGCTGGATTGTAGACAGTAGAGGCTACATTCTAGATTCGATTCTTATCACAGAACCGATAGAGTGAGTGGCTTGCGAACTGCGGACCATTATCACGGATGATCCTGCGAGGTAGACCGAAGTGGTAGATGACGTGATGTTTGATGAAACTGATCACGTTTGACATCTTCACTTCGGTGAACGGTATAGCTTTCGCCCATTTTGAGAAGTAATCGGTTATTACTAGGATGAACCGATGTACTTTAGAGGATGTCGGGCTGATTGGTCCTATCACGTCCATGCCCCAGGTTTTAAATGGCCAAGATGTTGCCGTCGGGTACAGAAACTCCGAAGGTTGATGGATGAAATTGTCGTGGAACTGAAAAAATCTACACTTCTTTACATATTCAATAGCTTTCGCTATCATTGTGGGCTAGTAATAACCTATTCATTTGAGACGATCTTATAATTTGGGGCCTGTTGATGTGCACCACAAACTCCATCGTGCGCCTTCCGAAGTGCATGTTTGGCTTCTGTATCTGATAAGCATCTTAATATTAGCCCGTCGTAAGAGTGTCAGTTCAACATCTTGGAAGCTGTGTCATAGTAAAATCTGAGGGATCTCCTTTGGATGGATATTATTTTCTTCGGGTCCTCGTGGAGGATTCCATAGGCAGCATAGTTTATAAAAGGAAATCTTCAGTCTTTAGCATCGACGTTTGTTTCTGCTGCGTAACTGTGATGAATATGCAAGGTATCTTTCACACAGAGTAGTTGTCGACCAGATACTATGATCGACTGCTGAGTATGGTTGGAACGGTCAAGGAAGCAGCGAGACCGGCTAGAGCATCTTCTTCTATATTATGCAGTCGAGATACGTGGTCAATAAAAAATCTAGCAAAAGTAGACGCCAACTCGATTGTTGCTCTGTGGTAGGGGATGAGATCTTCATGACAAACTTCATAATCCCCTCGGACCTGACTAACTATTAGCTTAGAATCACCGTAAGCTTCTAGATAGTTAACTCTCAGTTGCTTTGCCAGTTGTAGACCGATTAATAAAGCATTATATTCGGCCACGTTGTTGGTGCATGGTTCCACGAGAGAATATGCATGGTGTATAACTAGATGATCATGTGACAGGAGTACGACACCTACTCCAGCCACGATATTTCCTTTAGGCCCTGTTCTTGATGCACCGTTAAAGAACATTCGCCAAATGAGGATTTCTTCAGTTGCAGTGTTAGACTCTACCACTTCATCGGGGATTTCGTCGTAGAGTTTAGACGATTCTGGCACCGGTTGAACTGCTAGGAAATCAGCTAATACTTGGCCTTTTACTGCCATCTGAGGAACGAAGATCATATCATATGGAGTCAACAATATTGCCCATGTAGCTAAACGGGAATTGAGAGAGCCCGGTTTAGTCATGAGTATTCTGAGAGGGTTGACTTTAGATACGATGTGGTTAGTTTGCCCAGACACGTAGTGGCATGTCTTCTGGATGATAAATACTAGTGCAAGGCATTCCTTCTCCACCGGTGTGTATCTGTGATCGGCACCCACCATCGTGCGGCTGAGGTAATAGATTGCCTATTCATGGCCGCCTTCGTTTTTCTGAGCTAAGAGGGCGCCAAGGGAATGATCCATAGCGCGGACGTATAGTAAGAAGGGCTTCCCCATTATTGGAGCTACCAATACTAGAGGGCTTGTAAGATGTGCCTTGATGTCATAGAATGCGTATTGACATTGTTCAGTCCAGACGAAAGATATGCCTTTCTTCATGAGCTGAGTGAATGGTTGATACCTTCCAGAGAGGTTCAAAATAAATCGTCTGATGTAGGCTAGCCTTCCTTGTAGTCTGCGTAGCTCTTTGAGGTTTCTTGGAGGATGCATGTCGAGAATAGCCTTCACTTTCTCCGGGTCCAGATGTATTTCCTTTGAAGTGATGATGAAACCAAGGAACTTGCCGCAGGAGACTCCCAGAAAAGACTTGGTGGATTCATCTTGAGTTGGTGTGCACGCATTAGTTCGAACATCGTTCTCAAGTCTTGGAGATGGTTTCCCTTGAGACGACTTTTGACAGCGATATCGTCTACGTAGCACTCCTCAGTTTTGCACAAATGATCGTAATAAATTAAGTTCATGGCTCGCTGGTATGTTGCCCCTGCATTCTTCAATCAGAAGGGCATCACCGTATAGCAGTATACCCCCAACGGTGTTCGAAAAGATGTATGCTTCTCATCGTCGGAGAACATCTTGATCTGGTTGTAGCCTGAGAACCCATCCATAAAGGACATTCGCTCGAAGCCGCAAGTATTGTCGATCATTACGTCAGTGATCGGTACAGGGAACTCGTCTTTCGGGCATGCAGAGTTTAAATCACGATAGTTGATATAGACTCGAACTTTACAGTTCTTTTTTATGACTGGAACGATATTGGCAACCCAGTCTGGATGTTGTTCCTCGCGAATGAATCCACTGGTAATGAGCTTATTGACTTCATTCTCGATGGCTTCCATGACGTCTGGTCGAAATCATCTTTGCTGCTGTTTTACTGGCTTAGCTTTAGACGAAACGTTCAGGCGGTGCATGGCAACTTTAGGGTCCAAGACAGGCATGTCTTCATAGCTCCATACGAAGACATCGATGTATTCTCTTATAAGCTATATAAGAGATTAGCGTTCATCGCCAGATAGGCTTTTGCTGATGATGATTGGTTTGAAGGATGTTTCATCTCCTAGATTGATTTGGATGACTTCGTCTTCGATAGGTGGTTCCCCTTGTTCGAAGCGCAACTCCCACATGGTGTCTATCTTTTGAGCCTATTGTTCAAGTTCGATTGATTGGACATCGTCTGTAATTTGGTCGGCAGAAACCATATTGACGGACAGAGTTTCTTTGAACATGTCGTCGATGCTGGAGTCTGAGTCCCAAAGGAAGGAATTAGAAGAATGAGAACAACAGTCTCCTTCATCATCTGATCTTTCGAGAGTTGTTCGAGGAGAGACATAACCCAAACCAACACCGCTTCGTTGATAGTAGTTCTCAAGTTTGCCGAGGGGGGGAGCAAAGTGTCGTATTAGCAACCGTCGTCCTCAGCCATAATTTAGCCCGTTGCCGCTTTTGATGTCATATCCCATAGCACAACACAGAAGCTGACTATGACTCTGGGAAAATACAACTTTTTCGGTATAGTTGGCAGGCCAAGAGTCATAGTCAGCTTCTGTGTTGTGCTTGGGAGGAGTAGAGTCTGGAATGAACTTTCTTTCGCCAATTATACAACCGAAGATGATTAGCTCTTCATCTTTCTTTCTGGCTGAAACGATAAAGTAGAGAATATCTTCAGGGTAAACTTTTTTCCGTAGGTGAGGTGTTATGACCGACATGCAGAGGTGCGGTCCTATGCCATTCTATAGGGCGTATATCGTATCTAAGTAGTGGTTTATAGATTGATACACGTCGGAGTAATTCAAAGATAAACCTTTACTAAGGAAATACACAAGTTTTTCTTCAGGGATAACATCATCCGCTGAAGGTACATTATTATGAGTATTGATATACTCATTGAGAGGATCATCATCTGGAAGAGGAGCCACAGTCTTGGCCGAGTTCACTATATAGGGTAATTTTTTAGGATTGGTGGGACGGGCATCAGTAGGTTCCTTCCGGGGTATCTTGTTGAGAGTGATGGTTAGTGGCTTGATCTTGTCGGGGTTTTTCTTTTTCACCCAGATTGTGAGAGGCTTCGGAGTACTTTTTGGAGTAGTATATCTTTTGACTCGGATAATCAGGGGACCATCATTGGAGGATGGACTTGCTTCAGCTTCATTGTCAGCTTTATTGTTGTCATCCTTTGGTGGTTGAGATTGGTAGAGTACCGAATCTCCATAGTAAGCTTTGATGCCCTTGAAGGCTCGACATTGGCAATCTTCGTCTTTACGATACCGTCGCGGTTGATGTACTTGAAGCACTGGTGAAGTATGGAAGGAACGATCATGTTCTCGTGTATCCATGGACGTCCCAACAAGACGTTGTAGAATACATTGGCATCGATCACATAGCAAGAAACCTCCGTTCGAAGATCACCGATTTGGCATTTGAGACGGATCTTGCCTAACGGGTGGCTTCGACCAACATTAAAAGCCATAATAGTTGTGTTAGTTGCAAATAGCTTGTGCAGAGGGATTCCCAGAATTTAAAGCAAACTTCTAGGAATGATGCTGAGGGAGGATCCTGGATCGATGTGCATGTGGTCCACCTTGATCGCCCCGATATTCCCTGTATAGTACAGGGGTCTATCATGACGATTATTTTTGAGTAGCATGTCCTCCTGTGAGAAGGTGATATTAGGCCCCACTTCCATAGTACAGTGGCAGTAGTGACAGGAGATAGAATCTTCAGCGGGGGCTTTGACTTCAGCAAGGTAAGAGTCGACATGTAGTAATGCATCACTTAAGGTGTTCCACATTTCTTTGGAGAGTCACAATAGATCGACCAGAGACATCCTGGCAGGTGTATTGGCTAGCTGAGCCAGTATGTCAAAGTTGTAGGGCCGATCCATGCGTTCAGGAGTTGGAGCCTTTAGAGATTTGTCAAACCGCGTCTCCTTCTGCTTGGATTTGTCCGTGGTTTGAGGCTTGGACGGGTCGACTTCTAAGCTTGTGGGGACAGCAGGAGCTTGAGGAGGTATTGCTTCTTCTTGTACAGGATCGTACGTCCGAAGATAAGTCTTCCCCGATCGCGTATCGCCAGATAGAACCTCGTTAATGGGGGAGGATACCATAAGGCATGGCTTGAATTTCTTTCCCCTTCTTGCTTTGGGAAGTGCTACCCCCTGCGTCACTTCTTGGCCAAGGTTTGGGTGGACCCACATGATCTCACCACGTTCAGTTGTGAGTGGGACCAAGGTCGAGTTGCGAGCTGGTGGTAGGTTGACGACTTCCATCATCGCCTTTGGGATCGGGACCACGCCGTCTGGGAATTCTGTAGGAGGAAAGTCGCCAAACTGAAGAAAGATCATGTTAGCAGATACGACCTTGTCTTCAGCTTTGAGGTTGATCACTTGGCTATCGATAAGTTGTTGTATCTTATTCTTCAGGATGATACAGTCCTTGGTGGAGTGATGCATGTACTGATGATAGAGATAGTACTTGGGATCATTCAGTTGGCTCGCCTCTGTAGGACATAGTTGTAGGAGCGTAAAAAGTGCTTCATAGAATGAGTCAAAGAGATGGATCATTCCATTCAAATTGATCCACTTTACGCCAAAGAGAGGCTAATCACTTTACGCCTAAAGCAGGCTAATCATTTTACGCCCGGGTCAAAGCTAATGGTTTTTACGCCCAAGATAGGCTAGCCACTTTTACGCTGGACAAAGCTGTCAAGTCTTGCATTTAACGCAAAGTCTGACATGAAGATTTAATGATGGCATATATCACAGAAATCAAAGGGATTTGTTTTACACAGAGACCAATTTGTCATTTAGTATGTGGACTGAGCTATTTTACGCTCATAATATGGCTTCTTTTACGTACGAAGACTATACGAGTTTTTACGCTCAAAAGTTGACGTGTGCGTAAGGTTTATTTGAGCTACTTTTACGCTCAAGGTTATTTAACAACCACTTTTAGCGGGAAGTCCATGTCAGGGCTATTTTACGCCTAGTCTACTGCTTTAAGCTTAGAGTACATTGGGGTTATTTTTACGCCCTATTCTTCTTCACCAATTCAGAACGTGGTTTGCCTACATGGCTTTCATGCCACATATCTCGAAGAACGTGTGTACGTGCATCCTATTCTTACTGAAATGATAGAACACGTGTCAACGTATGCAGAGGATGGCTTCGATCGTGGGTGGCAGTTGTTAGCGTAAAGGCGAAACTTTTGCTAAGCTTTTACGCACAAGAGCCCAAGTCTATAAATAGACTTATTTTTCTTACGACACACACGGAGACAGGAGGAGAGAAAACAGAGAGATTAGAACTTAGAGATTTTTGATTCTCCAGAGCATTCTTCTTCAACCTTTCTTTCAGAACAGAGTGAAGCAAAGCAGGAAAGCATTCGGCCTCGCCATCAGTGTCCAAGTGCGTCGATACCTTACTGTTGACTTAGTTCTTTCGGTTGTTCATCTTCAAGCAGTGATCTTCATCATCATCATATGGTCCAAGGAACAAAGTGATCATTTACAGATCAGACTTCCATAGCAATACTTTTCCAGAATCAAATTTGTACTTCTTGTACTTTTTCTCATTTTATTTTCAAAAGCCAATTTTCCTGGCATTTTGTTAAGTGAAACAAAATGGCGACACTGCTGGGGACGACCTTCTCCTCTGACGAGGAGGCAATTGCTCAATACGATGATGTGTCGATTGGATCGACAAAGAAGACTCTGGTTGTACACTTAGACCAGACTGCTTATGAAGAGATGCTCCGAACTGGGGGTGGTTCTCGCTCCTCCAATGTTCAAAAATCTTGCAAAGTACGAAAAGTTTGGATTCCTAAATCAAAATAGCTTCTGATCTCTCTGTTGCTGCTGATGGCAAGGGAATTCTTCCCACTCCTGTCGTAGGGACTCCCGTTCGTAACGAGGCAGTCCTTACTTCAGCGATGCACTCAAAGTGTGGCGATTTATCTCCCGTTTGTAATGGTGAAGATAATCAGGTTTCACGCCCACTGCGTAAAAACCAAGTTTTACGCCCAGTGAGTAAAAACCAAATTTTACGCTCAGTGAACGTTTCTCCCATTTATAATGAGGCAGATTCTAATGCTTGTGTTTCTGAGTGCAAGAATCAGTCTCTCGTCTGTGACGTGGTAGACACACATAAATTATGCTCATCACGTAAAGAAAAATCTCCCGTCTATGACGTGGTAGATAATCAATTTTTACGCTCTACGCGTAAAGGTAAGTCTCCTGTCTTTTGACAGTGTAGATTAAATTCACAACAATGTTTTTACATCTAAAGTGAATGTACCTAAACGTGTACAGCATAAAAATATTGTTGGTAAAGCTTCAGTTCTACACCAACAACCTTCTTATACTGCTCTACGCAAAGTACCAAACCTACAAATTATACACAATAAAAATTGAGTCCTTCGTGCTTAAAAGTCTCAAGATTTACGTACACAACTCCAAATGCGTAAAAATATACAGTTTGGTTCTGCGAATGCAGCCAGTAATCTTCTTTATACACAAGGGACTAAACATTTTTCTACCCCAAATGTAATGAAGAAAATTACTCCCTCTACTCCTTCTGATTTACGTGAATTGCTAATGCAAAAGCGTAAGAACAGATAATCTCCGGTGACATTCCCCCAAGAAAAATACCATTGTGAATATAACCAGGTTGTAATCAACTGTTGTTGTTCGGCTTCAAAAAGGTCAGTTTTTGATCGATTGAGTTTTAATGTGTCTCAACAACAAGCTGATGACCAAGAACATGAGCCGTCATATGTGTCAGTCAACATGGCATCTCATACTAACAGAGGACGACGTCCAAGACGAAATACGTCTCAAACTCCAGGTCAACAACAGTTCAACAGACTTCTTGATTCCTTTGAAGGAGTATATCAGAATACTCGATCAAGAAGACGAAGACAATTGCAGACTTCTGATTCAGAAGCTGGGGGTACTCAATCTTTTGAGTCCGAAACTGATAGTGTCGATTAATACTTCTATACTAATCCTTCTATATCTTCAAGAGAGGTTGAATCCTACGTACTGTCGTTGAGCAATCACTTAAAGACATACTTAACATGGTGCAAAGCATGCATCAGATAATATTGACTCAGCAAACTGCTCAGCCGGCAGTAATAACACCGGTACCAGTAGAAGCACAAACTCAAGATAGTCAAGGGGCTGATATACCTTTGAATATTCAGGAGCCTGCTGTTAATCAAAATTTTGCATATCCAGATCCTATTATTCCAGAAGATGTACCATCTCCGATGGGGATTACGGTACATCCAACAACCATTTAATCAAATGTGCTTCCGTAAACTAGTGAAGCCATTCAAGTAGTGTGTGAACTCAAAGCACAGTTTGAAGTTTTGAAGCACAAGGATCAGCTCCAGAGGTTAGGGATTAAGCAACCTTATCCTCCTCATTGGAATGATGTACCCTTTTCACCAAAATTCAAGCCACAATCTATGGTATTGTTTGATGGAAGGACTTCTCCTAGTCAATATATCAATTATTTTGATATTATGATTGTACATCTGCAGAAAAATGATGCTCTTCTCACTCGAGTGTTTATTGGATGCTTGACGGGTTCAGCTTACGACTGGTATCGAAGTTTACCCGACAATTGTATTTCGTCTTTTGATGAATTTAAAGCAATATTTCTCTTCCGCTTCTATGAAGGAGGTATGGACATGAACATGTCCTCCTTAACAGAAATCAAACAAAAGGAAAAAGAAGATACTCGGACGTTCATCGAATGCTTCCGACAGGCTACTCTAAAGATGCCTCCTGGTATGCCAGATTCAGCATTAATTGATACATGCAAGATGAATCTGCGACCATCTATTGCTGTTTTCACGGGTTCCCAATTCACAGATTAGGCTTCGTTTATAATAGTAGCAGTTTCTGCCGATACCAATGGTAGGTTGGCTCGTGAACATGGGATGATTTTTACCTCAGAGGATAGAGGAAAGAAAAGTAATCCTGGTAATAATTCTGGTAATCGTAATGTGAAAGGAAAAGATACCCTCATGGTCAATCTTTCCAAGAATAAAACGACACCGAATAATCATGAATCTTCCATGCCAAAGGAAGAATATTCTTTTGACGAGAGTGATATCCCAGGGATATTCTAATGTCTGGTGAAGAGTGGCAAACTCCAGATTCCAGAGCCAAAGAGGCCTAATGAGGTGAATCTGACTGACAATCCCAAATATTATATCTATCATAGATATAATCATCCTACCAGTGCTTGCTATGTCTTGAAGAAGAAAATCCAAGAGCTGATAAATGGCGGTGCTATCGCTCTAACCAATGATGACCATACGGTTACAACCAATATGGTTTCTCTTCAATTCGGAGATTTTCCTCCACAGCAAGTCCCAGATGGAATTATCCCAATCCCGAAGGCGACGATAAAGATTGTGAATATCCCACCTGGCAGGAAAGAAAGTGAAGGATTGTTGCCTCTCACCTTAAAAATGGTGAAATTATGTAGGTACATCCTGACTTAGTATCTGAAATGGAAGGTGAAGGTAAAACTTCAAAATCTAAGAAAAGTTAGAAAGTCAAAACCTGCAACATAATTTCTCATATTATTCCAAATTTTAATGATTTAGATCATCTATGGGATGACACTCCTTTGGAAAATAGACTGAGAGGATTGAATATATGCTCTCCAAGTCTAGCTCCTCCTACCAAGCTCAAGCTTACTCATCAGCAGTGATTAGCCATGAATAGTGTTCCTTTATACCGGGCACAACAAGTCTTCGCTGCTTATGAAAAAGCTCATACAGGGATTTTTCCTCGTATCCTGAATCCTTCTCCTCCTGTAGTTACAGAGACATCTATTCCTCATTCTCCTGTAATTACAGAGATCGCTTCTTCTTCCTCTGTGGAACCACCTGTTAAAAGTCTACTGTCCATTCATCTATACAGTCAGCAATCTGTCCTTCTCATAAAGAAGATGGGTTATGACTTTCAAAAGGTAGAAGGTTTAAATTATAATAAAGGAATACGACTTCCTTTACAGATTCAAAATCAAAAATCTACTATTGGATTGGGTTCTGAAGTTCCTCATAACAATCCTTACAAGAAGAAGGAAGGGAAGGAAGACTAAATCCTGTAATATGGTACTTCCTTCTCCTGAGTCTGAAGAAGAAACTTTTACTGGTACAAGATCTGGGAACGAGTACCATAAAGATTACGAGGGATCTTCCAAAGAAGCAGAAGATGTAGTGGAAACACAACTAGCTCAACCTTCTTCTGTTCCTGCTAAACCATTTTGGTTGAAAAGGGGAAACAGAAAGCAGTACGCTTTGACGTTCTATTGAAGTCTACTTTCAGTCAGGGGGTGGTGATGAAACCCTACAAATTTGATATTCTAGCTCAGTTAGCCAACACTCCAGCTAGACTATCCATATTTGAGCTGCTTCGTCTTTCTATAGAAAGCAGGAAGACTTTGAGTGAAGCTCTACTTCAAGCAGATTCATGCTTGGCTCAACTCAAGAGTCCTGATAATACACCAGTGTCATGTCCACAATGTCATAGTGTGATGGAAGCAATCCCTAACATCACCTTTACACAAGAAGATATGCTGTTGAAGCATAACAGGCCCCTGTGCTACACTGGGTATATTGGATCCACTGAAATTAACAGGATTTACATTTATCCTGGGTCTTCAATTAGCATAATTCTTCAGAGCATGCTAAGACCCCTGAGGATTCCTACTAGTGAACTGACTTACACTGGTACTACAATAGTTGGTTTCAACTCTGGCAAGAGTAAACCACTGGAGAAGATTCGTCTGAAGATTCAGATTGGCGATCTTCGAACTATGGTAACCTTCTATGTTATCAACTCAGACGTATCCTATAATATTCTTTTTGGAAGACCGTGGATTCATGAACATAACATTGTGCCTTCAACTCTTCACCAATGCTTCAAGTATGTGGATTCCTAAGGAGTTGTAAAGACTGAGTTTGCTGATATCAATCCTTTCAAGGGTGTTGAAGCCTATTTTTCTGATTCAAGGCTTTATAAACAAGAGCATATGAAAGAGATATCAGACATAGCTGAAGATCAATCATCTACTGAAGATCAGTCTATTAATGAAGATCTGCCAGAAGAACAACCTTTAAAGATCATAGTCAAGGGACGAATCCAATCCCAATCTGTCAATGATCAACCTTTGATAATCAAGGTTAAAGGAAGAACTCAAGCTTCATCTGAGGAATCAATAAATATTCCTTTTAAGAGCCAAGTTCAACCTTTTATGATCAAGGCAAAGGGCGTACTTCTTGTACGAATGATCCAGAACCACCATTGATTGTCAATCTTGGCAAATCTATGCAGAAGACGGATAATGATCCATTAAAGATTAATCCGACGCATGGCAATCAAATTGTAAATGATGTAAATATTGATCATTCTATACTTTTTGATATCAATGAAGATTTCCTTTTCGAGTATATGGCTGTCAAGTTTATGGAAAGAATGACTTTATCTTCTGATAATCAAAGTCATCAATATAAAGATGACATAGAGCCAGAAGAAACTTTATACATTAACTATAAGAAAAATTCCTTTCCTCTTCAGGTTGATGTTGGAGCTTATGCTCAAAAGTTCTTAACATCTTCTCTCTATCTTCTTCCTTTAGTTGCTCCATCGCAAGCTTGTGTAACTTATAGACGTCATAAAGAATCTTATTTCCTGGTTCCGTCTGATATGAAAAAAAGCACCAAATTGTGTTTGGCCTGGCTAGAAATATCCCAGTTGCTCAGTCAGATGATCTGAAAGATAAAGGTAAAGGAAGAATCCGAATTGACAAATATAGTCAACAATCTATCAAGATCATTCAGAATATGGGATATGATTTGAAGACTATGCAAGGTCTCAATCAAGGCAAGGGTAGACGAATTCCGTTATGTGGTGATCCGTTTTACCAGAAGACTCGTCATGGATTGGGATATGATCCGTCCTACATGTTTAATGACGATATACAAGAAGAATTCACCTCTAGCTCTTCACAATCATCAGATTCAGAAGAAATCCAATTCATCAAATCTGATATTTCTTACCCCTCATATGTTAGAGGAGACTATTATGATGAATCTGAGCAGGTATTTTCAGCTTACATGGTTCAAATTGATGGTGAATTCGAGCCAATTGATAATGACCCTTGGGCCCAACAAATGGACACTCAATGGGAACTTTGTTTTGAACAGCGACAGCCACCTACAGAGGATGAGGTTGTCCATATTGATGTTGGAGATGGAACTACGTCCAAACCAATATTCATCAGTAAAAATCTTTCCGAAGATGAAAATGAAGAGTTGATAAAATTGATCAAAGAATATATTGACATCTTTGCATGGAGTTATGAAGATATGCCGGGTCTAGATCCTAAAGTTGCTACTCATAAACTTAATATTTTGCCTAATACCAAGCCTGTAAATCAATAGTAACGACGCTTTAGACCAGATATGATGGATGAAATTGAAGCAGAAGTCAAAAAGTTGATTACATGTGGCTTTGTTCGTGAAGAGCAACACCCGAATTTGGTGGCTAATATTGTTCCTGTTATGAAGAAGAACGAAAAAGTCCGAGTTTGCATAGATTATCGAGATCTTAATACGGCTTGTCCAAAGGACGAATTCCCACTTTCCATTACTAATGTCATGATAGACAATACATGCGGTTTTGACCGCATGTCTTTCATGGATGGATTTTCAGGATACAATCAGATCAAAATGCATCCAGAAGATGAGAAGCATACTTCTTTTCGAACACCCCATGGGGTTTATTGTTATACGGTTATGTCGTTTGGTCTTAAAAATGCCGGTGCCACATATCAACGGGCTATGAGCAACATCTTTCAAGAACATCTGTGGAAGACAGTTGAATGTTACGTTGATGACATTGCTGTTAAGAGTCGATCAAAGGATGACCACATTCAAGACTTAAGGATAGTATTCGAATTGATGCGTCAACATCAATTGAAAATAAACCCTACTAAATCTTTCTTAGAGGTTTCCAGTGGCAAGTTTTTAGGATTTGTCATTACTTTTCAGGGTATCCATGTTGATCCTGATAAGGTTAAAGCAATCCTTGAAATGCGTCCTCCTCGTAATCTGAAAGAACTCTGTGGCTTTCAGGGCCGCATTGCTTAAATTAGGAGATTTATATCTAATCTCTCTGGGAGATGTCAACCTTTCTCCCGTCTATTAAAGAAAGGTGTATCTTTTGTCTGGGATGAAGCGTGTCAGAAAGCTTTTAATGACATTAAGCAATACCTTACAAATCCACCTGTTCTGGTACCTCCAGTGGAAGGAAGACCATTTTTGCTATATGTTCGAGCCTTGGATCATTCATTTGGTACTCTTCTCGCACAGAAAAGTGATATGGGTCATGAACAGGAAATTTATTATCTTAGCCAAATGATGGTCGGAGCTGAACACAGGTATACTCCTGTGGAAAAGGAATGTCTGGCTTTGGTTTTTGTCGTCCAAAAGACAAGACATTATATGACAGGACAAACTATTCATGTCATCTCCATAATAAATCCCATTCGGGTATTGATGAGAAAACTGAGCATTCTTAATTCCAGGTTAGCTACATGGGCGATGTTGCTCACTCCTTATGACATGGTTTATGTACCTAAAAATTTAGTAAAGGGTCAAGCATTAGCTGATTTCTTAGCTTCTCACCCTATACCGGAAACATCAAAGTTATATGAGGACATTCCAGATGAAGTCATGGATTGTAACATGACTTTGAAGAACGACATATGGCAATTATATTTTGATGGAGCATCACAAGTAGGACCTAAAGGCAATATTATCTCTGGGGTAGGAATCGTCTTGGTTTCTCCTGATAAAATAGCCATATACCGTACCTATTCTCTCAATCAGCCGTGCTCCAACAATGTAGCAGAATATAATGCTCTATTGATCGATCTTCAAGTAGCAAAACAATTGGATATTGAGTTCCTAGAAGCTTATGGAGATTCTCAATTGATCGTTAATCAAGTTAGAGGGACTTATGAAGTCAGAAATTCTGATCTCATCCCTTATCATCAAGTGATAGTCGAATTGGTCCTTTCATTTAAAGGATTCTTCATTGAATTCGTACCACATTCTCATAATATGGAGGCTGATGCTCTTGCTTGCTTAGCTGCAGACTTGGCTATTCCAATCCGAAGACAAAATACAATTACTTTGTTGGACCGAGATTTATTCTGTGTCAAGAAAAATCTGTATATTGAACAGAGTTATACTATAGAGTCAAGTTCCCAACAGAGGGATTGGAGAACTCTATTCATTGATTATGCGGTTCATGGGATTTTACCGGAAGATCCAAAAGAAGCTGCATCAATCAAGAGACGATCATTTCAATTTTATTATGATTCGTCTTTGCATATGTTATATCGTCTTTCATATGATGGACTCTTGCTGCGTTGTCTCTCAGAAAGTGAATCCAAACAAACACTCCGAGAAGCTCATGATGGTATTTGTGACGCTCATCAACTGGGTCCTAAATTACAAGACCGTATTAGAAGAATGGGGTATTATTGGCCTTCTATGATAGCAGATGCTGTAGACTATGCCAGAAGGTGTAAAGTATGTCAGGTTCATACTGATTTTATTTATCAACCGTCTGAATTTCTACATCCTACAGCAGCCTCTTTGCCCTTCGAAGCTTGGGATATGGATGTCATTGGTCCTATTAACCCTCCTTCTGTTAAAGGACATCGGTTCATATTGGCTATAACCGATTACTTTTCTAAGTGGGCAGAAGCAGTTCCCCTTGCTGAAGTGAAGACATCTAATGTGATCAGTTTCATCAAACATCATGTCATTTATCGCTTCGGAATTCCTCGACGAATAATTCATGACAATGGTCCACAATTTGCCAGTCAGGCATTTTATCGGTTCTGTGATAAGAATCGAATTCAAAATTTGGCTTCTACGGCTTATAATCCAGCTGCTAATGGTTTAGCCAAAGCTTTCAATAAGACGATCATTAAACTTCTTAAAAAGTTTGTCTCTTGTAATAAACGTGATTGGAATGAGAAACTTGGAGAATGTTTATGGGCGTATCGAACAATAGTCCGGACTCCTACTGGTTTTATACCATTTTTATTGGTTTATGGATGTGAGGCTGTTCTTCCCTTGGAAATACAAATTCCATCTCTACGAATAGCTATTGCTAATGAGCTAACAATAAAGAACAATGATCGCTTACGACTCCAAGAACTTGAAGGATTGGACGAGAAGCGTCTTCAAGCACAACAGCACATTGAGCTATATCAAGCCCGTATATCTCGAACTTTCAATCGTAAAGTTAAAGAGAGGGTATTCAAGATTGGCGAGTTGGTATTAGCTGTTCGAAGACCGATGGTGATGACTCACAAAAGTAAAAGGAAATTCCAAGCAAAATGGGAAGGTCCTTATGTAATTGAGACCGTGTTTTCTAATGGCCCCTATCGGTTATCAAAGCCCAATGGAGATCTACTCATGATGCCGATCAATGGCAAATTTCTTAAGAAGTACTATATATAAAAAAAAAGAGACAGAATGAAAATAAAATTTTCTTTTATTATTTTTGTTCTGAATAAAGGATTAAGGACAAGGACCATTGCCTTCCTTATTGAATACATAGTCAGCCAATGCTTCGAAGGCATCGTTGCCTGAGTTCATAAAAAATCTGCAGGCAGCCATCCTCAGCGCCTCTTCTTCAGGAGTTTTCCCTGGCTCTACTAAAAAAGCAAGGATGTCTTGTGGTGACTTGGGCGTAGAAGAGTTTTCACCTACTTCGGTTGGGCCTGACACAATTGGCTCAACGGGATGTGTCTCGATAACATCCTCAACCTTTATGGAAATTTCATTCTTTTGCTGCATATCCTTGGAAGACATTTCCAATAGAGGAGTGGAAATAAGAATGAAACGTTACAAAGAGTTCTCGCCTATTTATAGGAAAAATCTGTTAATGAACCGGTCTTTGAAATTGAAAATAACTTTTCATTCCCGAAAAGTCATTTCCGTTCATTATATCAGATTCATCCATTTAATTATGGAATTGAATTAATCTTTTTCTTTTCCCAAAAGACATGTTGGTTCATTCAGTGTTTCATCGATATTTGACGTATACTCTTATGACATCTGTCTTCTTAATCCCCAGCTACCAAGGTTTTGTTAAGCTGATTACTCGTCTCCTCGGAGAGATATTTTAATCTTCTATCTTACCAGTTGGTACAGAAAGTTGGATTTATTATTTATTACGTTCTCATAACCTCTGAATAAATATTAAATTTTGCTTGTTTTTTCTATCTATCAAGTCCATTTGACCTCTGCATAGATATTAATCTAGTTTTCTGTTGAGTTGATACGATCTATCATGTACATATTACCTCTGATAGTATTGTATATTTTAAAACAGAAGACGAGATCTATCATGTTTATATTACCTCTGGATGGATACAAATCATTGAGTATGAAGACTTGTCATTTCCATTCTCATGTCATCATAAAAGTCTATTACATTTCTTAGACTTTCTTACAAATCATAAAGGAAATCTATTACAATCTTGGATTTGCATTCTATATACACAATGATAACCTAATAGAGATCTATTACTTCTTTGGATCTTCTTCGTCGGATTCGTTGTTGGTGTCAATTCATTGTTGTCTGAGCCTCGGTGGCGACCAGAACAGTAGGAATCAAACTCTGGTCTTATCTTTCAGACGAGAGGAGAATCCCAGAGTATGGCAGCCCAAAGATGTGTTGCTGCCAATACAATTGGTGGAGAAATGGCGGCCTTTCAGAGGAGATAGGAATGTATCCAGCATTGGGATACAATTCCTAGTTCTGCCGTGAAAGGAACTCTACTACCCAATTTCTTGGGTTAGAGTTTACTCCACCATCCAACTCTCCGTATATAAAGGCTCTTTCTACCAACAGAGGAAGACCCTTCTATCCCACGAAGAGTTCTGAGTTGTCTGATTTGCGCGTCAAAAGCGCATGAGCTCCATGATATTGATGTCAGAAGAATGCTCCTCACAGCGTCAAAGTCACTAATACCGGTTCTGGAAAAGCTTTTCAGCCAAACTTCTGCAGAAAACAACAAAGAAAAATTATTTTAATGGAAGTATCATCAGACGCATATTAGTAGAAGCTTACGCATCTTGTTCTATCTTCAACAGGCTACAAGGACTTTACACCTGAGGTTTTTATGCCAGTAATTCATGAGCACTTAATCTACAAAGGATTTACGCCCGTGTATCAGGTGTATCTTATTCAATAAGGCTTTCTATGCAAGTGTCTCATGTGCACCCTATTCAACAAGGCTTTTTACGCTGTTGTTTCATGTGCACCTCAGTCAACTAGGCTTTTTACGCCAATGTTTCATGAACATATTATTCAGCAAGGCTTTTTACGCCCGTGCATCTTTCTTATGAGATTCTACGTCTGTCAATGATTTACGCTCATGGGCATCTATTTTCAATAAAAAGTTCAAAGGCAGACAATTGTTTACAAATCAGACTTACCGTTAAGGTCGAATGGTTCGGCTCTAAGAGTGGTTGAATCAACGTCTGGTGACTAGGCGTATAGAGGAACGCCATCGAAAAGCATCGCCATCATCATTTATTGGAGAATGAAATATTGCAAAAAGCTATCTTCGGAAGAATGAGAATGAGAATGAGAATGTATAAAACATTCTTTAACTCAGCTATTTATAAGGATTGAAGAAACGGCTGGCGTGAGTCTATTTCAGGAAAAATCCTATTAAAAGGCGCTCGTGACCACATGACAGATGCCACGTGTTGTTTAGTCTCTCTTGGGAATGAACAACCATAGAAGCAGTCAAAAGAAGTGTTGAACAATTCTATGTACCAACAGATGAGATCAATATCAAGATTTTATTTATAAAAAGGGGAGAGTGGACCCCTACAGATAAAAGAGTCGCAATACATAGACGACACTTCTACATAAAATATTATTTTTTCTCTCCTTCGTTGGGCTGACGAAGGGAGGCATCTAACTCGTGCATGTTGCGGATCCCGGAGCGACGCATCAGATTAAGAAATGCTTCCGTATCTCCTGATCCTTCATACGCAGTTGAGGGACCACCATCGATACGTCTAAAGACTGCTGGAGTCACTCCAAAGCACTCAATAAAGTTGCGTGCTCGCTCAAACTCAATCCTGGAGCTCGAAACTTTGCCTTTCTTAATCTCTTTCTTTGGCGCCATGACAATATGAGGATGAATAGCAAGGATAAAGAATTTCTCCTTATTTATACAATCAAATCAACTTTTCATATTCCTTATAGGAAATTACTCATTATTAATACAAGCTCGAGAAGATGAAGAAGCATTCGAAAGTTTCGAGAAGAAAATTCATTATGACGGTTAAGTATTGACCGGCACCATTTCTTGAATTTTATGCTGACTGGTTAAATCCTGACTTTTACGCTTCTGTTCAAAGTGTTTCAAATTTTGAGGATATTTGAAAACTTTGAAGGGGGTCTTGTAGGAGCGTAAAAAGTGCTTCATAGAATGAGTCAAAGAGATGGATCATTCCATTCAAATTGATCCACTTTACGCCAAAGAGAGGCTAATCACTTTATGCCTAAAGCAGGCTAATCATTTTACGCCCGGGTCAAAGCTAATGGTTTTTACGCCCAAGACAGGCTAGGCACTTTTACGCTGGACAAAGCTGTCAAGTCTTGTATTTAATGCAAAGTCTGACATGAAGATTTAATTATGGCATATATCAATGAAATCAAAGAGATTTGTTTTACACAGAGACCAATTTGTCGTTTAGTATGTGGACTGAGCTATTTTACGCTCATAATATGGCTTCTTTTACGCACGGAGACTATACGAGTTTTTAAGCTCAAAAGTTGACGTGTGCGTAAGGTTTATTTGAGCTACTTTTACGCTCAAGGTTATTTAACAACCATTTTACGCGGAAAGTCCATGTGAGGGCTATTTTACGCCTAGTCTATAGCTTTACGCTCAGAGTACATTGGGGTTGTTTTTACGCCCTATTCTTCTTCACCAATTCAAAACGTAGTTTGCCTACATGGCTTTCATGCCATACATCTCGAAGAACGTGTGTACCTGCATCCTATTCTTACTAAAATGATGGGACACGTGTCAACGTATGCAGAGGATGGCTTCGATCGTGGGTGGCAGTTGTTAGCGTAAATGCAGAACTTTTGCTGAGTTTTTACGAGCAACAGCCCAATTCTATAAATAGACTTATTTTTCTTACGACACATATAGAGACAGGCGGAGAGAAAACAGAGAGATTAGAAATCAGAGATTTTTGATTCTCCAGAGCATTCTTCTTCAACCTTTCTTTCAGAACAGAGTGAAGCAAAGCAGGAAAGCATTCGGCCTCGCCATCAATGCCCAAGTGCGTCGATACCTTTCTGGTGACTTAGTTCTTCCGGTTGTTCATCTTCAAGCAGTGATCTTCATCATCATCGTATGGTCCAAGGAACAAAGTGATCATTTACAGATCAGACATCCATAGCAATACTTTCCCAGAATCAAATTTGTACTTCTTGTAGTTTTTCTTGTTTTATTTTCAAAAGCCAATTTTCCTGGCATTTTGTTAAGTGAAACAATAGTGGTGGAGGCAATATCAGCTTATTACCCTTCGTCAATGTGTGGAAGAGGTTAATGACATCGTCTTCGTCGAAGGAGAAGGTCTCCTTAGGCTTGTCGGAGACGTCATGAGAATTGGAAGCTCCTTTGGATGTATCGACTTTCAGGACTTCTTTCCCTTTACCCCTACGAACATGGATAGTTTGAGGATGCTTGCCCTTGTCTTTGGATTTGGGTGTCTTCAATCCCAGTAGTTCCAAGTTAGGAACGTCGTTTTCAGCAGCATCAGCGACCCCAATAAAAGCGGGCCATGTATCATACTTATGGATACCTAGACAAAACTTTACTGTATGAAGTAAGTTATGTCGACAAGTATCCATAAGTTCTGAGTCTGTATGCCGAAGGGCATCTTCAGTGCTAGCTGCCTGAAGCGTTCTATGAAGGCGATGACGGGCTCAGTCCTCCTTTGCTTGGTCTCGATGAGTGTGGACATAATAACATACATGCCGCTCTCGTAAAATATGTTGAAGAACAACCTCTCCAAGTCTTTGAATGAATTGATACACCCGTCAGGCAGACTGCAGAACCATTCGAAGGCTACCCCCTGTAAGGTGCTAATAAACAGCTTTGACAAGAACGGATCGTCTTTGGGTAAGTTTAGAGTTTGCGTGTAGAAGTACGTCATGTGTTGATGAGGAGAAGTCAACCTGTCAAATGAATTCAGCGTCAGCGGCTTGTAGTTAGGAGGGCAAGTAGCATTCTCCCACTCAGAGGATAATGTTAAGATATCTCCATCTTCTGAAGCTCGTCTTTGTGCGAGATAGTGTCGAGGCGAGCGACCAAAGATTCAATTACATTCTATTGATTGAGCAGGTATTGGAAAATGGCTGTTGAACGGTTGTCAGGCGTTGTTGGTGAAGGACCACCCCCAGCATTTACAAGATTTGGATGAGGCACAACAGAATGATACTCCTTTTGTAGTGAAGGAGGGTTATTCCTGTAAGCCGAACTAGAGTGGGTCGAGACATTTTGTTGAGGAGGAGGAACAGCCACAGCAGCTTGAACTGCCATGATACTGGTAAGCATATTAGTGATCTTGGCGAATGTTGCTTCGAGACCCTCTAGCCGTTTGCTAGTCTGATTACTGGCTTCTTCAAGTCTTTCTCCGTCCATTATGTATGTAGATAGCATACGAGGATGAACGCAGGATGTAGTGCAACTGGTGCTGATACTGTCTGTCTCCGAGTGGATATGTCCTTCATCTTCAGGTAGAGGTGGAAGATAGTCGCCGTCGAATATGGAGAGATCATCATCCTCTGGAAGGCTACCCCCAGTGTGGGGGTTATCTACTTTAGATTCTGAGGTAATACTACCCCCGGCTTGGGAATGTTCATCATCCATACGGAGTCTTGCCTTTGATCAAGTGCTCATATAGACCCCTTCGGACGTGACAGCCTGTTGGACATCTGTTGGTAGACTTCTCCTTCTTCTTTTCGCGGAGCTAAGAGAGAAAGTTGGGTTCGTAGTCCACCGTCTTTGATTGGGGCTTTCGTTAGGGGCACCCCATGAAGCCATGTTGGATGAAACACACAGTGGCTTCTCATCGTCAGAGAAGTGCAGCCATCGAAATACGAACATTCTCTGAGGCACTCTTGTTGCTTTGGAGCAACAACAGTTGATAACAATACTGGTGCACGAAAGTGCACTATGAATTGTTATGTTCTCCCTCGCTTTATACTTATGATTTATCATGTCGTACAAGTCAGCGGAAGGGAGTTATGCCTTACAAACCATGTTGTATGCATCGCCGAGCTTTGCATGCGGGTTCGTAAGGAGCGTAGGCACATCTAGACTTAGTTCATGTGCAGGGGCGACCCCCACACCTAAGTTCTATGATGTCCTTGAAGACAGCCACGTACTCTACGCATTGGGGCCTGTCTTTTTACTGTAGACGCATAGGCCTTGGAGACTGGACCTGGGGGCATGCTTCTTGACAGCATGTTTGAGTCGCCTTGATGTGGGCGCATAGCCTTGGGCACATAAATCTGAATGCCCAGCCTGCTGAAGACAGAAGTGTTCTGGTTGGGGCTATGCGCTCAAACACTCCCTTGGGCGCATGGCTTTGGGCGCATATTTGGTGGAGCAGCGTTGTTTTCTCTCAGTTTTGCCTCCTTCGTTCGTGAGCCTCGCCGGGTTTGGCCAGAGTGTCGCACACCCCGATTCTTAGCATCGTAGTGTTTTCCTCTACCAAGTCTCGAGCGTTGAACACTCTGTTGTTGGTTGTGGAGGGAAGAAGTCACTGGACGAGTAGAGCCTGGAACGGTGTGAGCCTTTTCCATTTGTGGGACTTCTGTGGCAGAGTCATGCGCCCATGTGACAGAGTCCTCCAGTTGTATATCAGCTATAACACTAGCAGGATATGCGCAGCGAGCCTTCGGAAGCCAAGTCTTGCGAGACTTGTTTGGCTTCATTGATTTTGAGGGAGTGGAGCCGTCCCTCGAGAGCATCTCTTCGAACGCCTGCTAATCGAACTTTATGATCGGCATCTTCTGAGTACTCCCCACTTTGTCGGTATCGGATTGCGTCACCACCTTCTCGTCAGAGGAAAAGGTAGTCCCCAGTAGAGTCACCATTTTTGTAACCACCACATTTTTAATTTAGGAATATTTTGGTCATTTTGTAACTATTATGTTATTTATTAATTTATTGAATTCATGTAATGATAGGTAGTTTTGTTTGATGTTTATGTAGTATAAATGGGTTAACTTAGCCAACATTGACTAGAAGCCTAATAATAATAATTAGAATTAATTTGACCTTGTAGGAATTAATTTAGAATTAATTAGTTATTTTATAATGTTTTAAAAAAAAATTTAGTCATTTTAGCCATTTTGGCCATTTTCTGATTTTCTAGATATTTTGACTTGTGTTGTACTAGCAAGTGGTTTAACCTTAGTGGACCTTGTATAGGAGCCTAACCATGTCTTATAATTTATTTTTTCCTATTAGAATTTATTAGGGCTTGGGTTCAATTTAAAAGGCTTTTGGATGATTTTTTAGCCATTTTTTCTAATAGCCTTTTAAAAGCCTTTTTGACTTGGGCTTTATTAGCAACCTAGGGAGCCCAAGCCCATGCATAAAACCTAACCCTAATCCCCAATACATGGCCGACCATAGGCAGCACTTTCCACCCTCAATTGCATTTAGTTGTAGCCTCCAAGAAACCCCCCTTCAAAAATTTACAACTTTTGCATCCGAATCCCGATTCTCCTCAAACGAAGACCGTCGTGCTTGTAGGAAGGAGAGGATATTGTTGGAGCAGTGCTAGCAAGGTAGTGGGGACGTTTGTTTAAGGATACTCGACCGTTGGAGCGTTCGAAAAGTCCTTTACATTGAGATCCTTGGCTCTAAATAGGTAAACCCTAATCTACTATAGTTTTTAATGATATTTCTTCATGGTAGAGAGCATCTAGGTACCATGACCTGTAGGATTAATTTTGTCCAATTTTGCTTCAATTAAGTGTCCGTATCGGACAGGTGTCCGCTAATATGCATAGGTGTTCGACGAAATGTCGCAATAAATTTAATTTTATTTTATGTCGAATCTTTTTACATATTTGGATAGCCCTAAATACGAGGATCACAACCCCATAGGTTTCGGTACGAATTAGACTTGTGTCCGTGTCCGAACAGGATACGAACGTGCTGCACGCCAGGCCGCGTGCGTGCCCTGCTGCTCGAGGGTGCTTTCTCGATGCACAGGCCACGGGGTCCCGTGAAATTCGACATGTAGGTGGGGGACATGACTGAGATCACGCTCCTAGAGTTTCGTGACGTTTCGTCGAGAAACGAGAGAGAAATCTCGTCGACACTAACCACACACACGTACGCGGGACAGCCGTCGCTGAAATACATTTCGCGCGGATACGACACGACACGTGGACACGAATCAGGGGGTCCAACGTGTAGCCCTATACCTACCCTAGCCTAGGATACGAACATGTGATACGACGTGGGACACACGAGTCCCTAGACTCGATGGCACGCGTGCACGATGCTGTGCACGGGGCTGTACATGCGTGCCCACCCGCACACGGACACGCTCTGCGTGCGTGTCGGACACGACACTTGGCCAAACGATAACTCGGCCAGTGGGTCGGGGAGGTGTACACCTAGGTGTACGCAAAGTTTCACGAGAAATGGTTCGGAAACAAGCGAGAAATTGAGTCCGCACCGATTCGGTTCACGCAAGTATCGGGTTTCCCGATACTCGTTCGCTGGACATGATACGGACACGATTTCGACCCAAGGAAGACCCGAGCACGTTCCACATGTTGAGACCGACCTATTTTCCAAGTTTCGTGTGTTATTCTGAGTATTTTACGTTTTGAGCCTTTTTTGTGAAAATCGGGTTTTTCCGTTGAATTGGATTTTGGAGATCCATATGATATTTTGTATTCTGAGTTTAATGGCTATAATTTCTGAGTATTTGGTACTTGGTCACTGTTTGGGACTTGTGGGAATCGATTCTCGGGGTTGATTCATATTTTCTACCTATTTTTAGGCATATATGGTATTTTACCTATTAATGTATATAGATATATATTTATGTATATATATAGATATAATCCTTTAAAATGCCTAATTTCGAAATGTGTATTTGTGAGGGTCGAGACTCTGATTTCAGACCTGAGAACTTACTCCAGGTTCGAGTACGACCTTGTTGGCTTTCATATTGGGTGTATACCTATAAATGGATATATGCCTATATGTAAATATATATTATATATATGTTTTGCTATAGATTGTAATATATTGTGCCTAAATTAATCTTGTAGGCTCATATCATTTTGTTCTCATATTTTAGGCCCTTAACCAGCCCCAACATCACTTTTCATTCACAAATCATATTTCCTTTACTAACTTATATATATATATATATATATATATATATATATATATATATATATATATATATATATATATCAATATTAAATTGCGATGTAAGTATAAATATAGATAATAAAATAAATGCTTGTGTTATGAATATAGGAAGTGTTTGGACAGATTAGGATCGCCGTTAGGAGCCTAGTTTGGTCGAATTTGCCGACAAGTTGACCAAGTTGACAAAAGTCAACTTTGGGTCAAACTTGATCCAAATCGACTCAAACGAACTCCGAATGACCTAAAATTTTGTGTAAGACCTAGAAATTAGTAAACGGACTAGTCGACCTCGGGTTGACCAGGTTTGACCAGAGTTGACCAGGTTTGACTAGAGTTGACCAAGGTTGACTTTGACCTAGAAGGACATAGAAGCATGTAGAATTGCGTTGTAGCCCTTTCTTATGATATGTTAGACTATGTTGTGACTTATGGTTACTTCAAATAGGTTTACCTCACTCCAGTTCAGTTATACATCCTCATCATCAGCTCGGATTGTCAGGCGAGTACATTCTCTGAAAGTTCTTTCATTTACTTGTCGAATTCTATATTTCAGTTTTAGTCAGTTCTATTTAATTCTCGGTTACAAACACGAATTAATATTTTTTGAAATCCATGTATACGACACACATACCTTACTTGTCTAGCTTCTATAACAAGAACTATTACAAGAATCATCTACAAGCACCTTCATGTTCTGGCTAGATTTATTCTCGATTTACGTATCGTGTTATGGATTCACTCATATTTGTCGGGCGGGAAAATACTTGAGTAGACATGTAAACATTCCTAAATACTCGAACCACCTCTCTGTGAATTATACAAGAACGATAGCCATCCCATACTTGGCCAGTATGTGATGTGTCGGATTACCCCTAGCCATTTACTAGTCGATCTCAGTATTTTAAAACACATTATGAGTATTGTCAAGAATCTTTACTAGAATCACCACAAGAATCTTTACTAGAATCATCACAAGAACCATTACAAGAATCACCCTACTTGGATCATTGAATAGAATCACACTTGACATATATTGTACCACTGGACTCATATCACATTATTCTAGTTCAGCTAGCTTTTATTTACAGTCTTCATTGACACGATATTTTGTTTCACAGCTGTTACTTTCCTTGTTCTTTTACTATAGTTTTACATCTTAAACTGTCTCGAATTCCTATGCTTCATCAATAAAATTGTCTTAATTGTTTCATGGTTTTCGTCATTTACTTGGATTTACTTGATGAGATGTATTTGTTCCTGTCCTGACTGGACCTGTTGAAATATTACAGATGTTAGCCCTGAGGATGTATGCCCTACTCACTATGGATCTGGAGACGGATTAGCTACCTTTGGTCCCGACTCCCAGGAGTGACTGGAGGACTAGTTTAGTAGACTGTTTTAGATTTCTTTACTGGAACTTGAATTGTAATAATGTGAGAGTTGTCTTATTTTGAGTTGTTTTGAGTTATTATCTTTTTGTAGTTTTCATTGTTTTCTTTTAGTTATAGAATTCTGTGATATCGTATCGTGCTTAGACTGTGATTGAGTTATATTATTCTGTTATATAATTGCATGAGTTGGTTTAGATAGTGACCTAGTACAGCGCTCTACCGCTGATTCTGCGGCGTAGGATGGGCGTGGTTACGCACTTGTACCCTTACACTAGGTGCGGGTCGTGACACATTTTTAGTGGTGGCCCATACAGGTCAAGATTCGTATTATTACGATAACGTGGTAGTACGATGACTTAGTTGTAATGCTACGAGTCTGTGATAGGAACTAAGAAATAGGCATTAGCGAAGAGGTACTCAATCACAGTTAGGAAAAATTCTCATCTAATTCGTGCCATCTACACATTCTTGCTGATAATTTCCTTCTTTTGAAATAACTGTCCTCCTTTGATTATATCACTTCTTTTTCAGTAATTGATTCTTTGTTTGATCTGTCTTCAGGATGGTGGATACACGATCGCAACGCTCTGGCCTAAGGAATACCACTAAGAGGTCTGCCACTTCTCGTCCGACTCAGCAGGACCTTGGGACCGTAGCACCTCTTGTTCCAGCTCAGGTGGGACCGTCTGTAGCTTTTGGGGGTACTCCTTCACCAGTTCCGAGGACTACCCCAGGAGTTTAGGGGATGCTACCACCACCGCCTCAGGGGACAGTTGATATGGCACAGTTCTTCACCTTCATGCAATAGATGATGGAGACTCAGCGGCGCTAGGCAGAGGATATAAGACAGGTGCTGTATCAGCAGGCACCCAGGCAGCAGCAGAACACTGTGTGCAACTTCTGTAAGAAGAAAGGCCATGGGTGGGACGATTGTAGGAAGAGGTTAGGCATGTGTTTAATTTGCGGTTCGGCGGAGCATCAGTGTAGAGAGTGTCCCAAGAACCCGACACCATTGGCTCAGGTAGCACTAGGAGCTAGGGCTTCGGCAGAGCAGCAGAGGGGACCACCATTGCAGACTCAGCAACAGAGGTTCGTACAGCATCAGCAGCAGGCCAGGGGAGGCCAGCCAGGGCGAGCTTTCGCCATGACAACCGAGGATGCTCAGGCCATTGGAGATCAAGTTGTAGGTTCCGTCCTTTGATTCTATTTTCAAAATTACCTCTTATAACTGCCTTAAAATTTCGATCCCCTCTGTTCCTTGTTGGTTGATCAATTCTGTCATGTTGTTTTTTGTTATGTTTGATTTTCTTCTGAGATGAATCATATGGTCTAGGTCACCCAGTTATGGAGTCTAGAATCTTCGATGGTCGTATTTAGCTGGCATAGTGAGGACATATAGTCAGATTTAGGACGTATTTCTCGGGTGTGGAAATTTAAGGTTTTTGCTGCCAAGCATGCGGCAACGCAAAAATCTTAAATACCATGATTCTAGAGGTATGTGCCTTAGTCGAGGACTCTTTGATTATCGTAGCCTTGCTCGCTAGCACGACGAAGATTCTGAGTATCATGATTTTGGACAGACGCATATGATTATCTGACCATATGATTGAGACCTTGATTGTGGGGTATTTGACCTAGAAGGACTACTACCATTTTAATTTCGAGGACGAAATTTTTCTAAAGTGGGTAGACTTGTAACACCCAGTTTTCTAAAATAAGGATAATTTTGAAAATTTTGTATTTTAATTTATTTAATTATGATATTTAATTAATAATATAATTTTTGGTAAATTTTAATTATTTTTTAAACTATTTAAATCATGACTTATGATTTTGGTGTTTGGCAAGTGTAACCTTGGAGACTGTTGACCTAGAGCCTAGCCATGTGATTAGGATGTTTGATTAGTACATTTTAGCCTAGAGGGTATTTTGGTCATTTTAGGATTTATTTGAATTTATTATGATTTATGGAAATTTTTAGAATTTATTTTGAAATTATTTGAATGATAGTTGACTTTGACTAGCATTGACCTTAGTAGACTAACCTAGAAGCTAACCCTAGTTGTGTTTGGACATGGTTAGGTCATGTAACCCTAGTTAGACTAGAGTTAACCCATGTTTTAGTCTTTAAAACTTATGTTCGAATAGAGAGGCTTTTAGTCATAAGCCATGACATGGTTTTGAAACCATTAGTTAGCAACTTAGCGCATAGAGGCCCAAAACCATCACTAAACCCTAACCCTAACCCAATATGGCCAGCCACATTGGGAATCCCACCTCTATTTATACTCTCTTCCATTTAGGGCTAGCCTCTTTTAGGAAAGATCACAAGTTGGAAAAAGAGGTAAATTCCATCTTTAGAAATTCCTAGTAAATCCATTTTAATTCCTTTTTGATCCAAACAAATTTCATTAGATCCTAATTCTAGTGTTCTTGCAGTTCATGGAGTTTTGTTCCAGCTTTGGAGCAATTTGGTGGAGTTTGCTATAAAAGGAAAAGTTTTAGAAAGGGGTTTTTTCTTGAAAAGCTCACCAATAGGTAAATGATCCCTAAACCTATAGTTTCCCTGATTTCTTTGCATGTTTAGGAAGCCCTAGGTGTCCGCTAGTTGTAGGACTTGGTTTCGTGTCAAGGTGGATTCATTTCGTGTCCGTATCGGACACGTATCCATTAGGATACCTAGGTGTTTGTAGAAATGCCACATAAGAATTAATTTTCGTATTTTTGAAAAGTGTTTGCATGGATTTGTAGATCTAGGTGAGAGTATCAATTTTTGTGAAGGTGTCCTAGTGTTTCGTGTCCTTGTGTGTCGTATATTTCGTGTGTCCTGCATCACGGGGTCCATTTCTCTGGACACAGGATACGTCGTGTCCTGAAATTTTGGGGAAAACTTGGGGCAATGTCTGCCACCAAGCTATGGGGGCGTCTCGTGGACTGTGCGGAGAGAAATCGGGGCCGCACTGGCCGCGCGCCGTCGTGCGCAGGCGGTTGAGCACGCACAGACACGCGCAACACGCGGCCTCGTGTCCGTCGTAGACACCACGTGGACACCTCACAGGGTGTCGAACGTGTAGCCTGACACATGGGCTACACGTAGACATGACCACATGGTCACACGTGTCGTGTGTCGTATCCACGACCTCTGTTAATGCGTACACGACACTGCAGTGCACCGTATTCAGTTCGTGTGTCGTGTGGGTGTTGGACTCGATTTGTGTCCTATCATTGGACACGTAGACTCTTCCTAGTACACCCTCACTGGTGACACTAATTGCCAACCCTTGTTTGTGTTTTTTTATGATTAATTTAATTCGAATTCATTGAATTCCTAAAATGGGCTGATACACATGATACCTTCACTGTTCAGTTTTTCCTTAGATTTTAAATTGCATTTTTCCTGGTTTAATGCTGATTAAATGTTTAATTTAGACCCACCTATATTTGTAATGAGTGATGAATAGGTTAGATTGCAATTTGGATGGTTATTTGATTTCGAAACCATGAATTTCCAACAGGGACTGATACCGACTGATACTCTTTACTGAGATGAATTTTTCATAGTCTGGTTTGCATTTTACCTGTTTAATGGATGATTAAATGTTTAGATTAGACTCACAACATATGTATTAGGTTAATGGAATGTTGGATTAGGTTGAGTGTTCGAGAATTTGGTTTTTGAATGAGGTTTTTCCCATTTTCTGATACAAGATCTGATTTCTGATTTCTGAGATTCAAGTATGAGTATAACCATTTTTTTCCATGATTAATTACATTATCGATTAACCCTATATGACTGAGTGATCATATACATGTTAGAGTTCATGTTAACAAAGAAATTGGGTTATAGGATTTCGAATGGGAAGGGAAATCACTGATTTGTTTTTTTTTGCAATATTGATTGGGGTTCCTGTCACAGTTTCAGGAAACTGAAGCTTACTTCATGAATTTCCCTCACAACCCTTATAGCACACATCACAGAACCTATGTTAACTTCCTCACAAACACACACATGGTTTATTCATAAACACACACAAATCGTGAAGACATTCTCATTTTCAATTTTCCCTCACACCATCCTACATTAACTCACATATGTCACAGTCCTATGAATCATATTGCCTCCACTGAATCACCCACATATCACCGAATTCCTAACTAACCCTCACTCTCACTTTGCCTCTACACTGTCACACAACCTGGGACTGAAAATCTGGGGTTATGCATTGTCCCATTGAACTGAAACAAGTTCACTGATGGGTGATGCCATGAACACACACACAATTTCTGAGAACAAATTGTTCCCCTCATGTTGATCCCCACACTCTCATGTGTAAACACACACATGCCTATTGGTTAGACCCTGTTTCCCCTATGTAAACACACACACAGAGGCCATCCTATTTCTGTCACTGTCTTCCTTACATTGCTATCTCTCACACACACACAGTTGACTCACACACACACATGCCTACACATATACAATGTACACACACAAAAACTCTAAAAATTTGGGACTGTCTTCCCTCAAACACAGTCACACACACACATGACATTGTTCCCTGTCACACATTCCTACACACACACCACATATATTTACATGTACACCAAACACTCACACACACATGGCCTCCTACCAAACACACACAGGACACTCAAATCTGAAAACTGTTTTCCTATTTGACCCTCACACACTCATTCACACATTATATCACATACACACACACACATGTCTATCTCTATATGAATATATATGAATATGTAATCTAGTACCTATATAGCTACCCTATATAATATTTACATATATATATATATACAAATGTGAATGTGATATATGTAAAATAATATAAATGTTACCTTGCCTATATAAATAATATGTATATAGACATGTGGGAAATTGGTATGTATATATAGAAATTGTTATGTGTGTGGCCTAAATGTGAATGTGATAAATATTGATTGGTATAATGTATATATACATGGTTTTGTTATATGTGAAGTATGGTGTAGGCTATGGTACTAGACTAGTGTGGCTTGTATGGTAGTTGGTTAGAGACCTAGATTAACTTGTTAAACCTAGGTTAGACTAATCTAGACTAGTGTTGACCTAGTTTGACTGTTAGGGTTGACCAAAGTTGACCAAGAGTTGACCTTGGCCTAGATTGACCTAGACTCATTTAGAATGCATTGAATTGCATCTTGTTATCATTTTAGATATGTTGTGACTTGTAATGTTCTATAGGAGACACACACCACTCCTCGAACAGTATATTCTCTTCAGACACTCAGGATATCAGGCGAGTATATTCTCTGACCGTTTCATACTTGTCTGGATTTACATTCTTGCTCTAGATTACTGTACTTGATGCTGACATAATTGTTATCACGGATTGGTACTATATGGATCTTCTTTTGGGATGTTAACCCCTTGTATTCACTAGATACATATTATAATGTGCGTTTTACTTCCATATTGTATTTATTGAATACCCATATCCTTGTACACTCATTGTGCATATTGTACTCTCATTATCACATGAGTTCCAGGGATAGACCATTGTACACTATTGTATAACATTGTACAACTATTGTATAACATTGTACACTATTGTATAAGATAACGTAACTGGAGTGGATCCTTGTGTATTGATTGGAAAGGAGGAGTAGAATTGGTTATGTACTCAAATCCAATTGTACAATATTGTATAACTATTGCATATGTCTATTGTACACCCACGTACAATGGAGTTACCATTGCATTGTCCTAGACCATTTACATAACCATATTGTACTCTAAATCATAGTTGGCTTACAGTTCTTACTTATCATATATAGATATTTTCTGTTATCAAATCTCTACTATTTTTCATATACTTTCTTCTTTCAGCAATTCCTGTACCTTACTCTATTACATGCTTTATATTTTCTAACATGATATGAACTGCGTAAGATGTTTTGTGCTCGCTCTTGTCCTGACTGGACCTGTTGAAAATATTACAGAGGATGAGGCCTGCGTAGACACCTTCTATGGGACAGCTGTAGATGACTCGTGTGACCAAGATTTCCAGCCTGATCCACTAGCTTAGAGACTGAGGCTCCCTAGTCTAGGTTTATTATTTTCAGTCATTTTGAGATCTGGATCGTATATATTCTTTCATATTCAGTAGTGAGACTTATATTGAGAAGGATTTTCTGATTGTTATGTCAGTAGACACTTAGACTCTCTGGATGTATTTATGTGGATTCCTCATTTCAGTATTTATTTTTCTATCTATCTTCCTATTTTATCATTCTGCCTTAGATGTGATTGAGACTGTATATTGCTATGTCACCTCCATTCGGAGTGTATATACTGTACAGCACCTTTATATTGTTAGATGATTGACCTAGGACAGCGTTGTACCGCCGACACTGCGGCGAAGGCTGGGCGTTGTTACGTTCTCGTACCCTCACAGTGGGTGCGGGTCATGACTCGTTTTTAGTGGTGGCCCATGCAGGTCGAGTTTATGTAGTGGTATTCGAACTAGAGTATCACTACAGCCTGCAGTAGGATTAGGATATTTTGAAGGTACTCAATCACATTAGGAAAAACTCTTATCTAATTCATACCATCTCAGTTCTTGCTGATATAGTTTTTTCTTTAATATAACTGTCCTCCCTTGCTAATCGACTCATTCTCAGCAATTATTTCTTTGATCTGTCTCCAGGATGGTTGAGACGAGGTCACATCGCCAGGGCTAGGGGGACGTCGATGAGAGGTCTGCCACCTCTCATATCCAGCAGCCAGCCCCTGGTACCGTAGCCCCAATCATGCCAGCTGGGGTAGGCGTTTCAGCTGCGGTCGGAGGAGCCCCTCTACCAGCAGCAGGGGGTATGCCTCCACTAGTTCGGGGATAGGACCCAGTCATCTCGAAGGTGCCTTTCCAGCAGCCGCCACCTCCAGGAAATGTGGACGCGGCACAGATGTTCGTTTACTTTCAGCAGTTCATGGAGATGTAGTATGACCGGCAGGCTCGGATCATGGAGTTGGCCCTTACGACAGTTACAGCCCGACCAGTGGTTCAGCAGCCAAAGACACCGGGGATAGAGCAGTTCCAAAAAATGAGCCCCAGAGACTTCCTGGGGACAGAGGGGATCCTATATACTGATGAGTGGATCGAGCATATAGAGGAGATCTTTCGCTGGCCCGGATACCGACGGATCTCCAGATTGAGGCAGTAACTAGCCGGATGCGAGATCTTGCTCGCACCTGGTATCAGTCAGACCCCAGGATGGGGGTAGCTGCACAGACTTAGGAGGAGCTCAAGGTCTTCTTCAAAAAGAATTTCTTTCCAGATTCAATGCTCAGAGGCTTGGAGTCGCAGTTCGAGAGCTTAGTTCAGGGGAGCCTGCCAGTGTAGGAGTACGCTGGGGAGTTCGGCTGCCTCACCAGATTCGTAGAGGGCTTGAGCGAGGCGACGAAGGCCCAGAGGTTCCGGAAGGGTCTGGTCAAGGAAGTCTAGTCCTTGACCAAGGGCAACAGGGATGCCACTTTCGAGGAGATTTTGACGGGAGCTTTACTGGCTGAGGACGATCTTGAGCTGAGGCTCAAGAGGGGACGAGACCCTGTTGGGGGCAGCAGCAGCGGAGGCCAGGCCAAGAGGCCTCATATACAGATTCAGCAGCAGTATCAGCAGCCGATGGTCCACTTCCAGCAGCAGCAGCAAAGGCCTATTCAGTATCAGGGACAGAGATAGGTGCTGTATCAGCAGGCACCCAGGCAGCATCAGAACACTGTGTGCAACTTCTGTAAGAAGTAAGGCCATGGGTGGGACGACTGTAGGAAGAGGTTGGGTATGTGTTTACTTTGCGGTTCGGTGGAGCATCAGTGTAGAGAGTGTCCCAAGAACCCGACACCATTGGCTCAGGTAGCACCACAAGCTAGGGCTCCGGCAGGGCAGCAGAGGGGACCACCATTGCAGACTCAGCAGCAGAGGTTCGTACAGCATCAGCTGCAGGCCAGAGGAGGCCCGCCAGGGCGAGCTTTCGCCATAAAAGTCGAGGATGCTTAGGCCATTGGAGATCTAGTTGCAGGTTCCGTCCTTTGATTCCATTTTCGAAATTGCCTCTTATAACTGCCTTAAAATTTTGATCCCCTCTGTTCCTTGTTGGTTGATCAATTATGTCCTGTTGTTTTGTGTTATGTTTGATTTTCTTCTGAGATGAATCAAATGGGCTAGGTCACCCAGTTATGGAATCTAGAATCTTCGATGGTCGTGTTTAGCTGGCATAGTGAGGATATAGTCAGATTTAGGACGTATTTCTCGGGTGTGGAAATTTAAGGTTTTTGCTGCCAAGCATGCGACAATGCAAAAATCTTAAATACTATGATTCTAGAGGTATGTGCCTTTGTCGAGGACTCTGTGATTATCGTAGCCTTGCTCACTAGCACGACGAAGATTCTGAGTATCATGATTTTGGACAGACGTATATGATTATTAGACGGTATGATTGAGACCTTGATTGTGGGGGTGTTTGACCTAGAAGGACTACTACCATTTTAATTTTGAGGACAAAATTTTTCTAAGGTGGGTAGACTTGTAACACATAGTTTTCTAAAATGAGGGTAATTTTGAAATTTTGTATTTTAATTTATTTAATTATAATATTTAATTAATAATATAATTTTTGGTAAATTTTAATCATTTTTTAAACTATTTAAATCATGACTTATGATTTTGGTGTTTGGCTAGTGTAACCTTGGAGACTGTTGACCTAGAGCCTAGCCATGTGATTAGGATGTTTGATTAGTACATTTTAGCCTATAGGGTATTTTGGTCATTTTAGGATTTATTTGAATTTTTTATGATTTATGGGAAATTTTAGAATTTATTTTGAAATTATTTGAATGATAGTTGACTAGGTTGACTTTGACTAGCATTGACCTTAGTAGACTAACCTAGAAGCTAACCCTAGTTGTGTTTGGACTTGGTTAGGTCATGTAACCCTAGTTAGACTAGAGTTAACCCATGTTTTAGTCTTTAAAACTTAAGTTAGAATAGAGAGGCTTTTAGTCATAAGCCATGACATGGTTTTAAAATAATTAGTTAGCAACTTAGCCCATAGAGGCCCAAGCCCATCACTAAACCCTAACCCTAACCCACTATGGCCAGCCACATTGGGAATCCATCCTCTATTTATACTCTCTTCCATTTAGGGCTAGCCTCTTTTAGGAAAGATCACAAGTTAGAAAAAGAGGTAAATCCCATCTTTAGAAATTCCTAGTAAATCCATTTTAATTCCTTTTAAATCCAAACAAATTACATTAGATCCTAATTCTAGTGTTCTTACTGTTCATAGAGTTTTGTTCCAGTTTTGGAGCAATTTGGTGGAGTTTCCTATCAAAGAAAAAGTTCTAGATAGGGGTTTTTTCTTGAAAAGCTTACCAATAGGTATATGATCCCTAAACCTATAGTTTCCCTGATTTATTTACATGTTTAGGAAGCCCTAGGTGTCCCCTAGCTGTAGGACTTGGTTTCGTGTCAAGGTGGATTCATTTCGTGTCCGTATCAGACACGTATCTATTAGGATACCTAGGTGTTTGTAGAAATGCCACATAGGAATTAATTTTCGTATTCTTGAAAAGTGTTTGCATGGATTTGTAGAACTAGGTGAGAGTATCAATTTTTGTGAAGGTGTCCTAGTGTTTCGTGTCCTTGTTTGTCGTGTATTTCGTGTGGACACGTAGCATGGGCCCGTAGGCCGTGTCCTGCATCACGGGGTCCATTTCTTTGGACACAGGACACGTCGTGTCCTGAAATTTTGGGGAAAACTTGGGGCAATATCTGCCACCAAGCTTCCAAAGTTTGGGTGCGTCTCGTGGACTGTGCACGAAGAAATCGGGGCCGCACTGGCCGTGCGCTGTCGCGCGCAGGCGGCTGAGCACGCACAGACACGCGCAACACGCAGCATCGTGTCCGTCGTAGACACCACGTGGACACCTCATAGGGTGTCGAACGTGTTGCCTGACACATGGGCTACACGTGGACATGACCACATGGTCACACGTGTCGTGTGTCGTGTCCACGACATCTGTGAACGCGTGCACGACACTGCAGTGCACCGTATTCAGTTCGTGTGTCGTGTGGGTGTTGGACTCGATTCGTGTCCTATCTTTGGACACGAAGACACTTCCTAGTACACCCTCACTGGTGACACTAATTACCAACCCTTGTTTGTGTTTTTTTATTATTAATTTAATTCGAATTCATTAAATTCCCAAAATGGGCTGATACACATGATACCTTCACTGTTCAGTTTTTCCTTGGGTTTTAAATTGAATTTTTCCTGGTTTAGTGCTGATTAAATGTTTAATTTAGACCCACCTATATTTGTAATGAGTGATGAGTAGGTTAGATTGCAATTTGGATGGTTATTTGATTTCGAAACCATGAATTTCCAACAGGGACTGATACCGACTGATACTCTTTACTGAGATGAATTTTTCAGAGTCTGGTTTGCATTTTACCTGTTTTATGGATGATTGAATGTTTAGATTAGACTCACAACATATGTATTAGGTTAATGGAATGTTGGATTAGGTTGAGTGTTCGAGAATTTGGTTTTTGAATGAGGTTTTTCCCATTTTCTGATACAAGAGCTGATTTCTAATTTCTGAGATTCAAGTATGAGTTTAACCATTTTTTTCCATGATTAATTACATTATTGATTAACCCTATATAACTGAGTGATCATATACATGTTAGAGTTCATGTTAACAAAGAAATTGGGTTATAGGATTTCGAATGGGAAGGGGAATCACTGATTTGTTTTTTTTTTGCAATATTGATTGGGGTTCCTGTCACAGTTTTAGGAAACTGAAACTTATTTCAGGAATTTCCCTCACACCCCTCATAGCACACATCACAGAACCTATGTTAACTTCCTCATAAACACACACATGGTTTATTCACAAACACACACAAATCCTTAACACATTGACATTTTCAATTTTCCCTCACACCACCCTACATTAACTCACATATGTCACAGTCCTATAAATCACATTGCCTCCACTGAATCACCCACACATCACTGAATTCCTAACTAACCCTCACTCTCACTTTGCCTCTACACTGTCACACAACCTGGGACTGAAAATCTGGGGTTATGCATTATCCCATTGAACTGAAACAAGTTCACTGATGGGTGATGCCATGAACACACACACAATTTCTGAGAACAAATTGTTCCCCTCATGTTGATCCTCACACTCTCATGTGTAAACACACACAGGCTTATAGCTTAGACCCTGTTTCCCCTATGTAAACACAAACACAGAGGCCATCATATTCCTGTCACTGTCTTCCTCATTGCTATCTCTCACACACATACAGTTGACTGACACACACACATGCCTACACATATACAATGCACACATACAAAAACTCTAAAAATTTGGGACTGTCTTCCCTCAAACACAGTCACACACATGACATTGTCCCCTGTCACACATTCCTACACACACACCACATACATTTACATGCACACCAAACACTCACACACACATGGCCTCCTACCAAACATACACAGGACACTCAAATCTGAAAACTATTTTTCTATTTGACCCTCACACACTCATTCACACATTATATCACATACACACACACATGTCTATCTCTACATGAATATATATGAATATGTAATCTAGTACCTATATAGCTACCCTATATAATATTTACATATACATATACAAATGTGAATGTGATATATGTAAAATAATATAAATGTTACCTTGCCTATATAAATAATATGTATATAGATATGTGGGAAATTGGTATGTATATATATAGAAATTGTTATGTGTGTGGCCTAAATGTGAATGTGATAAATATTGATTGGTATAATGTATATATACATGGTTTTGTTATATGTGAAGTATGGTGTAGGCT
The DNA here is from genome assembly GCA_029216955.1 of Iris pallida. Classification (NCBI taxonomy): domain Eukaryota; kingdom Viridiplantae; phylum Streptophyta; class Magnoliopsida; order Asparagales; family Iridaceae; genus Iris; species Iris pallida. The sequence continues at coordinate 9,013,719 of JANAVB010009198.1, read as the reverse complement.
ATGGTACTAGACTAGTATGGCTTGTATGGTAGTTGGTTAGAGACCTAGATTAACTTGTTAAACCTAGGTTAGACTAATCTAGACTAGTGTTGACCTAGTTTGACTGTTAGGGTTGACCAGAGTTGACCAAGAGTTGACTTTGGCCTAGATTGACCTAGACTCATTTAGAATGCATTGAATTGCATCTTGTTATCATTTTAGACATGTTGTGACTTGTACTGTTCTATAGGAGACAGACACCACTCCTCGGACAGTATATTCTCTTCAGACACTTAGGATATCAGGCGAGTACATTCTCTGACCGTTTTATACTTGTCTGGATTTACATTCTTGCTCTAGATTACTGTACTTGATGCTGACACGATTGTTATCACGGATTAGTACTATATGGATCTTTTTTTGGGATGTCATCCCCTTGTATTCACTAGATACATATTGTGATGTGCGTTTCACTTCCATATTATATTTATTGAATACCAATATCCTTGTACATTCATTGTGCATATTGTACTCTCATTATCACATGAGTTCCAGGGATAGTCAATTGTACACTACTGTTTAACATTGTACAACTATTGTATAACATTGTACAATATTGTATAAGATAACGTAACTAGAGTGGATCCTTGTGTATTAATTGGGAAGGGGGAGTAGAATTGGTTATGTACTCAAATCCTATTGTACAACATTGTATAACTATTGTATATGTCTATTGTACACCCACGTACAATGGAGTTACCATTGCATTGTCTTAGTCCGTTTACATAACCATATTGTACTCTAAATCACAGTTGGCTTACAGTTCTTACTTATCATATATAGATATTTTCTGTTATCAAATCTCTACTGTTTTTCATATACTTTCTTCTTTCAGCGTTTCCTGTACCTTACTCTATTGCATGCTTTATATTTTTTAACATGATATGAACTGCGTGAGATGTTTTGTGCTCGCTCCTGTCCTGACTGGACCTGTTAAAAAAATTACAGAGGATGAGACCTGCGTAGACACCTTCTATGGGACAGCTGTAGATGACTCGTGTGACCAAGATTTCTAGCCTGATCCACTAGCTTAGAGACTGAGGCTCCCTAGTCTAGGTTTACTATTTTTAGTCATTTTGAGATCTGGATCGTATATATTCTTTCATATTCAGTAGTAAGACTTGTATTGAGCAGGAATTTCTGATTGTTATGTCAGTAGACACTTAAACTCTCTGGATATATTTATGTGGATTCCTCATTTCAGTATTTATTTCTTTATCTATCTTCCTATTTTATCATTCTGCCTTAGATGTGATTGAGACTGTATATTGCTATGTCACCTCCATTCGGAGTGTATATACTGTACAGGTACCTTTATATTGTTAGATGATTGACCTAGGACAGCGTTCTACCGCCGACACTACGGCGTAGACTGGGAGTTGTTATGTTCTCATACCCTTACAGTGGGTGCGGGTCGTGACTAGCACATAGAGGAGATCTTTCATCTTGCAAAGATACCAGCCCAGCTCCAGATAGAGGCAGCGGGCAGCCAGATGCAGGACCTTGCCCGTACTTGGTACCAGACCGACCCCAGGGCTGGTACAGAGGGGCAGACTTGGACGGCTTTCAAGAAGCTTTTCAAGGAGAAGTTCTTCCCTGATACAGCACTTGGCACTTTTGAGACGCAGTTTGAGAATCTGGTTCAGGGGAACCTGACAGAAGAAGAGTACGCTGGAGAGTTCTGCCGCCTGGGTAAATTTGTGGAGGGCCTTTGCAAGACAGATAAGGTTAGGAGGTTCAAGAAGGGCTTCGTTAAGGAAGTCAAGTCCTTGACCAATAGCAACAGAAATGCTATTTTTGTGGAGATTCTGTTTGGAGCTATGGCAGGAGAGGATGACCTGGAGCTCATATCCAAGAGGAGTCGAGATGATTCAGGAGGGGCCAGTGGGAGTGGAAAGCGTCCCTGTGTGTTGAAGATAGTACACCAGCCTCAGCAGATGCAGGCACCAGCTCGGGTTCAGCAGGGACAGCATCAGCCTCAAGGTCTGGATCGGAGGATGGAGAGTTGTGCCCACCGTAAGAAGCCGAGACACATTTGCGAGTCTTGTAGGAGGAGGTTGAAGGTTTGCCTATTTTTTGGATCCGACGCTCCCCAGATAAAGGATTATCCTTCGGGACCCCCACTTGGTGGAGCACAGGGTCAGAAATAGGGAGCTAGGCCACCTGTAGCACAACACCATACCTAACACCAGAGGGGTGGAGTTTTTGTACTGAGGGCGAGGAGACCGATGCTACAGGTGATGGGTTAGCAGGTCTGTCCTTCCTATCCTTCTTCGCCCTTCTTGTTGCGCGATTTCATTAGTATATGTCATGATAATCTTGTGATGTGCTAGATAGTATAGTAACCCGATTCGAGACTATGAATTACGACCAGTAGGACCATGTTTTGTATATTTTAAATATAATTTTCTTGACCTTGATTGTCGGAGGTTTAACCTAGAAGAAGTGCAACCATCTTAAATTTCGAGGACAAAATTTTTTTCAAGGGGGTAGATTTGTAACCACCACATTTTTAATTTAGGGATATTTTGGTCATTTTATAATTATTATGTTATTTATTAATTTATTGAATTCATGTAATGATAGGTGGTTTTTCTTGATGTTTGTGTAGTATAAATGGGTTAACTTAGCCAATATTAACTAGAAGCCAAATAATAATAATTAGAATTAAATTGACGGAATTATTTTAGAATTAATTAGTTAGTTTATAATGTTTTAAATGAATTTTTAGTCATTTTAGCCTTTTTAGCCATTTTGGCCATTTTGTGATTTTCTAGATATTTTGACTTGTGTTGTACTAGCAACTGGTTTAACCTTAGTGCACCTTGTATAGGAGCCTAACCATGTCTTAGAATTTATTTTTTCCTATTAGAATTAATTTAGGGCTTGTGTTTAATTTAAAAGGCTTTTGGATGATTTTTTTAGCCATTTTTTCTAATAGCCTTTTTAAAGCCTTTTTGACTTGGGCTTTATTAGCAACCTAGGGAGCCCAAGCCCATACATCTAACCTAACCCTAATCCTCTATACATGGCCGGCCATAGGCAGAACTTTCCTCCCTCATTTGCATTTAGTTGTAGCCTCCAAGAAACCCTAGATCTTCCCCTTCAAAAATTTACAACTTTTGCATCCGGAGCCCAATTCTCCTCAAACGAAGACCGACGTGCTCGTAGGAAGGAGAGGATCTTGCCGAAGCAGTGCTAGCAAGGTGGTGGGGACGTTTGCTTGAGGATACTCGGTCGTTGGAGCGTTCGAAAAGTCCTTTACGTTGAGATCCTTGGCTATAAATAGGTAAACCCTAATATAGTACAGTTTTTACTGATTTTCTTCTTGATAGGGAGCATCTAGGTACCCATCACCTGTAGGATTAATTTCTTCCAATTTTGCTTTCATTAGGTGTCTGTATCGGACGCATGTAGGCTAATATGCGTAGATGTTCGACGAAATATCGCAACAAATTTAATTCTATTTTCTGTCAAATTATTTTACATATTTGGATAGCCATATACACGAGGATCATGACCCCATAAGTTTTGGCACGAATCAGACTTGTGTCCGTGTCCAAATAGGACACGAACGTGCTACACGCCAGGCCGAGCGCGTGCCCCGCAGCTCGGGGGTGATTCCTCGACGCACAAGCCACGTAGTCACGTGAAATTTGATATGTAGGTGGGGGACATGACTGAGATCACGCTTCCAAAGTTTCGTGGCTTTTTATCGAAAAATGAGGTAGAAATCACGTCGACACTGACCGTACACATGCGTGTACGGGACAACCGCCGTTGAAACACATCTCGTACGGATACGACACGACACGTGGACACGAATCATGGTGTCCAATATATAGCCCTATACCTACCCTGGCCTAGGACATGAACACGTGACACGACGTGGGACACACGAGTCGGTAGACTCGATGGCACGCGTGCACGACGATGTGCACGGGGCTGTACACGCACGCCCTCCCGCGTGCGGACACGCTCTACGTGTGTGTCGGACACGACACTCGGCCGCACGATAACTCGGCCAGTGGGTCGGGGAGGTGTACACCTAGGTGTACGCAAATTTTTACGAGAAATGGTTCGAAAACGAGCGAGAAATCGAGTCCGCACCGATTCGGTTCACGCGCGTATCGGGCTTCCCGATACTCGTTCGTTGGATACGATACGGACACGGTTTTGACCCGAGGAAAACCCGAGCACATCCCGCATGTCGAGACCGACCTGTTTGCCAAGTTTCGTGGGTTAATTCTGAGTATTTTATGTTTTGAGCCTTTTTGTGAAAATCGGATTTTTTCGTTGAATTAGATTTTGGAGATTTATATGATATTTTATTTTCTGAGGTTAATGGCTATAATTTTTGAGTATTTGGTACTTGGTCACTGTTTTGGACTTGTGTTAATCAACTCTCAGGGTTGATTCATATTTTCTACCTATTTTTAGGCATATATGGTATTTTACCTATTAATGTATATAGATATATATTTATGTATATATATAGATATAATCCTTTAAAAAATATAGATATAATCCTTTAAAATGCCTAATTTCGAAATGTGTATTTGTGAGGGTCGAGACTATGATTTTAGACCTGGGAACTTACTCCAGGTTCAAGTACGACCTTGTTGGCTTTCATATTGGGCATATACCTATAATTGGATATATGCCTATATGTAAATATATATTATATATATGTTTTGCTATAGATTGTAATATATTATGCCTAGATTGCTCTTATAGGGTCATATCATTTGTTCTCATATTTTAGGCCCTTAACCAGCATCCCCAACATCATTTTTCACTCACAAATCATATTTCCTTTACTAACTTATATATATGTATATATATTTGTATATATATATATATATATATATATATATATATATATATATATATATAATATATATATATATATATATATATATATATATCAATATTAAATTGTGATGTAAGTATAAATATACATAATGAAATAAATGGTTGTGTTATGACAATAGGAAGTGTTTGGACATATTAGGATCGCCGTTAGGAGCCTAGTTTAGTCGAATTGGCAGACAAGTTGCCCAAGTTGACAAAAGTCAACTTTGGGTCAAACTTGATCCAAATCGACTCAAACAAACTCCGAATGACCTGAAATTTTGTGTAGGACCTAGAAATTAGTAAATGGACTAGTCGACCTTTGGTTGACCCGGTTTGACCAGAGTTGACCAGGTTTGACTAGAGTTGACCAAGGTTGACTTTGACCTAGAAGGACTTAGAAGCATGTAGAATTGCATTGTAGCCCTTTCTTATGATATGTTAGACTATATTATGACTTGTGGTTACTTTAAATAGGTTTACCTCACTACAGTTTAGTTATACATGCTCATTGTAGCTCAGCTTGTTAGGCGAGTACATTCTCTGAAAGTTCTTTCATTTACTTGTCGAATTCTATATTTTAGTTTTAGTCAGTTCTATTTGATTCTCGATTACAAACACGAATTGATATTTTTTGGAATCTATGTATACGACACACATACCTTACTTGTCTAGCTTCTATTACAAGAACTATTACAAGAATCACCTACAAGCACCTTCATGTTCTGGCTAGATTTATTCTCGATTTACGTATCGTATTATAGATTCAATCATATTTGCCGGGCGGAAAAATACTTGAGTAGACATGTAAACATTCCTAAATACTCTAACCACCTCCCTATGAATTATACAAGAACGATAGCCGTCACACACTTGGCAAGTGTGTGATGTGCCGGAATACCCCTTGCCGTTTACATGTCGATCTCAGTATTTTAAAACACACTGTGAGTATTGTCAAGAATCTTTACTAGAATCACCACAAGAATGTTTACTAGAATCATCACAAGAACTATTACAAGAATCACCCTACTTGGATCATTGAATGAAATCACACTTGACATATATTGTATCACTGGACTCATATCATATTATTCTAGTTCAGCTAGCTTTTATTTACATCTTCGTTGACATGATATTCAGTTTCACAGCTGTTACTTTCCTTGTTCTTTTACTATAGTTTTACATCTTAAACTGGCTCGAATTCCCAAGCTTCATCAATAAAATTGTCTATAATTGTTTTATGGTTTTCGTCATTTACTTGGATTTACTTGATGAGATGTATTCGTTCCTATCCTGATTGGACCTGTTAAAATATTATAGATGTTAGCCCTGAGGATGTATGCCCTACTCATTATGGATCTGGAGAGAAATTAGCTACCTTTGGCCTCGACTCCCAGGAGTGATCGGAGGACTAGTTTAGTAGACTGTTTTAGATTTCTTTACTGGAACTTGAATCATAATAATGTGAGAGTTGTCTTATTTTGAGTTGTTTTGAGTTATTATCTTTTAGAAGTTTTCATTGTTTTCTTTTAGTTATAGATTTCTGTGATATCATATCGTGCTTAGACTGTGATTGAGTTATATTATTTCTGTTATATAATTGCATGAGTTGGTTTAGATAGGGACCTAGAACAGCGCTCTACCGCCGATTCTGCGACGTAGGCTGGGCGTGGTTACGTACTTGTACCCTTACACTGGGTGCGGGTCGTAACAATTTTTGTTGACAAAAAAGAAGAAGAAAATGCTGTCTTTTCTTTTATTGGCATAAGATACCACAAAATCAAATACGCCTGAGAGATCCTGCGCTGAGGATCCCCGAGTACAAAAATGAATTCTGACGAATAGGACGATGGAGATCGAGCGGCAGTTGCTCCTTTACTCCGTTGACACTCCGATTACAAAAGTGGGAGAAAACCTAAAAAATTGCTAACTCACGTCTCACTCGTGAGAAGTGCAGCAATTTGGCTCTTGAAAATGCTCTCCATTCTGTCTTTTGAAGAGGGATGAGACCCCTTTTTATAGTCATTATTGACCTGGAATGATGTTATGCGCCCACATGAGAAAACATGCTGGTTTTTATGTGGGTGCATAGTCATGCTTTGGGCGCATAGGATGTAGGCGCATACTTGCTGCGAGATCGTGGATTGGTCGTAGCATTGACGTGGCCGCATGATTCGGTACACGACTGCTCGTGGAGACTGACGTGGCTGTGTGCTTTGGTGCACGTTTTGATCATGGCTTTGACTGAGTCAGGCTTGGGTGCATAGCCATGTCTCAGGCTATGCGCCCTCCTTTCGGGGGAGCTAGTCTTAGACGCACGAAGCTTCACTGACTGGGTGCATGGAGCTACACTTGACTGGGCACATGGAGCTACACTGACTGGGCGCATGGAGTTACACTGACTGGGCGCATGGAGCTACACTGACTTGGGCGCATGGAGCTACACTGACTTGGGCGCATGGGGCTTCATTTGCTGAAAACTTTTCATGCTTCTACAGAGACATGTCTCTTTTAAACATGATACTTTATTTTCTTCCATTTTCAGTAGACATGTAGTAGATTATTAATTTTTATACTATGGTTTTGGGTTGTCTTACCCGCACAATTATTATTTCTATTTCATGTTGGACAGACCTTTCTCGTTAGTATTATTTTATTAGACTTGATACCTCATGTCTTATTTTCTTTGTGGATGAGATTAGCTGTGTACCTGTGACTTGTACTATATTTTGGGTTGTTATCATGATTTACATCTTAAGCATTTCGCTAGTGGGCTTATTATGAGATTTGGCCCACTGGTGAAGTGCGGCTGGCATGTACCGTATCCTGGTCCTATACGTATTTTGGGACTAGGGCGTTAGTGGCACATGTCATTTTCTAGGAAAATCCTTAGTCTCCTTGTCTTATAAAAAGTAAAAATTTGTTTCATTATCAACAGCCGAGGCTGAATATAGAGCCGCAGGACGTTGTTGTGCCCAAATTTTGTGGATAAAGCAAACCTTGGAAGATTATCAGTTATCTTATAATCACATCCCTATTTACTATGATAACACTAGTTCTATAAATCTCATAAAGAAACCTACTTGTCACTCTTGCACTAAGCATATAGAGATAAGACATCATTTTTCTTAGATATCATGTTTTATAAGAAGATATTTGTCTGGAATATGTAGACACAGAACGTCAATTAGCTGACATCTTCACTAAACCCCTAACAGAAGATCGTTTTAAATTTATACGAAGAGAATTTGGAATTTTGGACGTTGAAGTTCTATAATTATATATTACTTGAACTAAATTCATAAAATCGTAAAAAGTATTTTGGTCAAAAGCCGAAAGGGCCCTTTTGACAAAAAGGCGTAAAAGGCTAAGGGATACGATGCCAATTGTCTTCGGACTGCTGCTAGCGGAGATCCGGCCCCTACAGCTAACCCGAAATATTTGATACATTTTTTGTATTTCGGTTAATTAATACAATTATTTTTCATCAACACAAATATTTCAAATGACTCCTTTATATACATGTTAAAAACTGTATCAAAAATATCCAATTCTGTTGAGAGTACCAAAGGATCGAGCTCGGTCTGAGCTCTGTATGAACTTTGGCTGAATCGGGTTAGATAAATCTGAACATTAGCTTGACAGTTCGGCTGCTCTTTTAAAAGCCGTGCTATTTCATCATCTTCCACATCACAACAACATCCTACACCGAAACCCTAACCCTAGAAACTCCATTCTCCTTCCGCCAAGCCTTCTAAAGCCTATAAACTTGGATTCGGGGTGATTTTGAAGTTTTCTTCCATATTCTGCGCTCGATTTCGGTATATCTTTACCTTTTCTCTACTTTCTATTCAATGGTACCAAAGTATTCTCATGCTTCTAAAAAGAAATGAATAGTTAGGGAAGATTCCCTCTAATGTTCAAGAGGAAGGTTCTTTCTCACTTTTTAGTCCATCCATACTAAATGGTGACTACTTTGATGAATTCATCTTTGTTTCCATTGATGCTTCTAATGAATGGTTCGCTGGCTTTATTGAACGTACAATTTTTTCGGGAAGCCCGATCAATTTATTTTGTTTCCTGATCATTTATCAGTGTTTGAACACTTTAATTTAAAAGGATTAGTGCAATATAGTTATCCAATTTATATGAATGTAATACGCATGTTCTATTGCAATTCTACGGTCACAAACGATACTGTTCAATCTAAAGTCAGTGGGATAGATATCGAATTTGGTGATGATGATTTAGCTCTTATACTTCATACTCCTAATGAAGGGGAAGCACTTATGGACATCAGAAAGGTTTGATTTTCGGCCCATATGACTTTTGATTCATTCTGAGACTCGTTAAGCTGCTGCTTTGCTCACAACCCTGGCAGTCCCAAAGGTCTCCTTCGATCTATGAATTTTTGTACCACTCTACAGTTCCAGGCCATGACCAACATTATGAAGGATTTAAGCTAGAGCTTTGCTCACAACCCTGGCAGTCCCATTCCTGTGGTTCATGATCCCTCGGTGACCGGTTATCGTATTGATGATCCAGAGGCTCAACGCTACTTTGATCATACTACTGCTTGTTACGATCAACACCGCACTGTTGAGTCCTGGAACCCTTCTCGGGCAGTTGATGCTGCTGCTGATGATGATGATGTTTAGAGGATGATATCTAGTGATACAGTGTCACTACTATGTTCTAGCTACTTTTTTTTTCATGTATTAGTGATAGATGCTTCTTCAAAGTATTTTAGTACTTTGTGACAGTTTCGTACTATTTTAGCACTCTATGTTTGACTTTTCTAGTTATGTGTTTTCGTCTCTGCTGAGTACTTTGAATTTTCTGTCATTTTGAATATGTGAAAACGGGAAAGAATTCTATGGTTATTCAAATTGAATACGAATACTACATATTCATGTTGCTCTGAAATGTTGGTTTGAGATATTTTTTGCTAGATTTCAAATGTTCTGAGGACTTGGTCATTTATTGCGGGGGAGCAAGCTAATGTACCAGTGCTACTATACTATTATACCAAGCTACTTTTGTACCAGTTGAACATTTGTTAAGTATCAATCGCAATTTTGTCAAGTTATTAAAATTGGGGAGATTGTTTGCCCATGTAGTCATGATCAACCTGATTTCGATAATTGACTTAAAACTCTGACCCTAATACGTAAAGAAATACGACTACAAAAGACCGCAACTATTCTCCTGAAGCAAGATTTTATAATTTTTGTAGGAGCCTAAAAATCAATGGGCGCCTCTCTCAACAAAGCTCCAACATCAAGTAGCGCTAGATCATTAAGTTGTGCCAGTCTCAGGTTGCGCCTAAGCTATCTTAGGTTGTGCCAAAGCCAGTGTGCACGAGCTCCACGTGGCAAGCATCCTCGAAAAGTTGTAACGGCTGCCATCATTACTGACAGCTCTGACAACTCGTCAATCGAAGAAAATCTATTCGAATCTCGTGCAGCGCAATGCTCGAGTAGATTTTGTCAGTATACAATTAATGTTGACAGCTAGCTTGTGCAAGTTATCAAGAAGAACGAGAATCAATTGTCATAACAGAAAAGACCTAGTCAAAGGTGCCAAACGTCAAGTTGTGCGCTCTCACCACCTAGAGTGTCGGCGCCACCTGATCAACTTTTTTCAGAAGCAGGATGATGTGGCACGCATGCCACTAATCTCGAAGAATGTGTCCACTATACTGCCTACATCTGTGCGCATCTTACTCAAACGATGCCACACGTCTCCAGCAGTTCAAGTAACCGTTCGTGCAACTGGATAGAAGGCGCGCAACCTGAAGTTGCGCAACTCAGAAAACAGTTATTTCAAAACTCTATAAATAGAGTTTTAAATCAGTTCCAAAGAATAACTAGTGATCATAATCTACTGACAAAGTGCTGTTGCATCTTCCAGAGGCTTATGTCTTCGATATCACATCGTCTAAAAGATAAAGTGATCGTCTTCTAATCATATTCCTAGAGTTGTATTTTTCTATAAATTAATTATACTATTGTACTCTTTTCTTAGTTTGTAATCAAACTTTTATTTTCGCAAACAAAATGGCGACTCTGCTGGGGCAAATTTCTCCTCTGACGAGAAAGTGACAACTCAATGTGATACCACGTCGACCGGCAAGACACATAAGACTTTGGTTGTTCAAGTCGACCAAACTGCTTATGAAGCAATGACCAGTGCTGGGGGTACCAGGCGCACCGAAGTTTCTACTAAGAGCAAAGCGCATACTGTGTTGACTCCCAAGTATTCTCTGCCAACCATTGCTCCTGTGCAACCTATGCAGACTGCCTCGCTGCCAACCATGGCTTCTGTGCAACTTGCGCAGACTGTCTCTGCCAACTATTACTCCTGCGCAACCTGCGCAGACTACTTCTATGCCAACCAGAACCCCTGCGCAACCTACGCCTACTGCCTCTTCGGCTCTGAACAAAGGAAAATGCCTTTTGGCTACTTCCTTATTTTCTCTAATTCTTTAATCGGGGAAGAACCTATCTAGTGAGAGTGCTAGACAGAACAAAAGGAAGCCCGCTTTGGCATTTCCTCAACTTGTGCAACCTGCGCCCGTGGCCTCTCAGCCACAAAACAAAGGGAAACGTTCTTTAGCTAGTCTTTCTCCAAATTTGAACTTGGCAAGGAATATACCTATTCCGGCCTCGTCACAGAATAATGGAGAGCGTCATTTGGCCTTTTACAATTCTTCCCCAGTCCTTGTCTCGGTAGAAAGTATCTCTGGTGGCGTCTATGTGCCAGTCAGTGTAAAAGCTATTTTATGCAGGAACTCTACTCCTATGAAAAGAGACAATCAAATATCTGCTAAGAGAGTGAGTTCTGTTCAAACTGAACTTTATGTTACCCAATTGCGCCAGGCCAAGCACATAAGAACAGGTTACGCAACACAAAAAGAAATTCTGCCAAATCCAAAGAATACAACTACGGATCTTACAACCCTGCGCATCTCAAGATCCAAGCATGGTAAGCTGCTAGTATCTCAGACAAATACATAAGTAGCAGACCTGTCTGACATTAGCTCTTATCTCAAAAGGTGCTAGTCAACACCTACTTCAGCAAAATGTAAACATCCTGTGCCAGTAGCAAACTTATGCCAGAAGCAGACTTCTGAAGTCAAGAACCCCTTTACCTATGCTAACCAACTCAGCACTTTCTTACACACTCAAGAAATAGGACATCTCAAGAATCAGAATCATGTTCCTAACATCATAAAAGAATATGTTCCTTCGACTTTTTTTCATCCTATTGTTATAACCGGTCTCCGTGAAATTAATCAACAGAAGTAAAAGATCACAAATCCGTCTCATCCATCTGTAATGCAGCCCCGTGAAGATCATTGTTACCGTCACCTTGGGCTAGTTATCAAATGCTATTGTTAATCAGCTAAACGGTACGTCTTCAACCATCTGAATTACTCTCAGATTCCTAAACCGATGATAGTAGATGAAGACGAATTGTTGTATGCCTCTATCAAAATGACGTCTTGAAGCACTGGAGGTGAAAATCACCCGAGACGGAATGCATCCTGCAATTCCAGTCAACAATACTTAGATCGGATTCGTGATGCCGGCGAAGAAGTATACCAATATACCAGATCAAGAAGCCAAAACATAATCGGTCAAAGGAATCTTCCTTTCACCCAAGGAACATTCGGTCAAAGGAATCTTCCTTTCAACCAAGACACAATCGGTCAAAGGAATCTTCCTTTCGACCAAGAAACAATCGGTCAAAGGAATCTCCCTTTCGACCGAGAAATAACCGGTCAAAGGAATCTTCCTTCCGACTAAGAAACAATCGTTCAAAGGAAACTTCCTGATTCCAACCAAGATGCCTTCAGTCAAAAGGATATCCCTATCAGTTATCCTGGGGGTAGATCCTTATAAAAATTTGATGTTGATAGTAAAAATTATGAACGAACCATCTTTTCTACTAGCTCGTCTTCGATAGCTAGTGAAGTAACGGCTTATATCGTCACAGAAGATCAAGATGTTTCCAATTCTAACAGGTAAGGGCAGAGAAGTGCTGCTTTGTTGGCTAGTTTCAAGAGCATGGTTGAGATGATAATAGGCATGCATGCTGTAATTATGACACAACATACGGTTCCACCGGTTGCGAATCTAATTATGACCTAAGAACCTGTAACGACATCAGCTCCAGTCAACATTGGTCTGGGGGTACAGTCTCCTCACACCGCTTCCATACCTGTGCAGGAAATTCCAAGTCAATTCGGTACTGGGGGTGGGACTTATCATGCAGTACCCCTCCTAACATATCAAATCAATCTACTGCTCCACAATCATTGGAGATACCAGTGAGACCATAAAACTTTTATGTACTCAATTTGAAGCCTTCAAACAGAAAGATGGCTTATAGAAGCATGGGATCAAGTAGCCTTATCCTATAGAGTGGAAGAAAGTTCAATTTTCTTCCAAATATAAAACCCCTACTATCATGCTGTTTGATGGTAGCACATCTCCAAGTCAGTACTTCAATCACTGTGAGGTACTGACTGATCAACTACAGCCAAATGACGCTCTACTCACTAGGGTTTTCATCGAATGTTTAGCAGGTACAGCTTACGACTGGTACCGCAATTTACCAGATGGTTGTATAACCTCTTTCTCTGGATTCAAACAAATGTTCCTGAAACGATTTTATGATGGAACAAACGACATCACTATGTCTGCTCTCATTAAAATTAAATAGCGACATAATTAAACAACTGAACGGTTCATTGAACGATTCTGCCGTGAGGCACTCAAAATGCCTCTCGAAACTCCAGATGCTTTGACTATAGACACTTGCAAGTCAAACATGTTGCCTATAATCAGCATGTGGACTGGATTGTCATAGTTCCAGGATTGGCCTTCATTTATAGTGAATGCTAAAGCGGCAGAAGAAAGTTCTGGCAAGTTTAAACAATTAGGTATTTAGATGCCTAATCTTGACAAAGATGAACATGCTACACCAAATAACGGTGGACGTCAGAACAACCGCAAGGGTTAAATGACTTTGGCTATCAATGTTAAAGGCAAAGAAACTCTAGCCGTCAATATAGGTCAATCAACACCTGCTCCAATGTCACCACCACAGAGAGCACCTCATCCAAAAGAAGAATACTCCTTTGATGAAGATGATGTCATGAGCATCTTTGATTGTCTGATCAAGAGCAATAAACATCAACTGCCAGAAGCAAAACAACCAGAGGAAGTAGGTAAAACTGACCACCCTAAATATTACTTTTACTATAGATTTATCAAACATCCGACTCGAGCATGCTATGTGCTTAAAGGCAAGATCCAGGTGATGGTTAATTCTGCAATTACTCTCCAACAAGACGAAAAGACTTTAACGGCTAACGTTGTCTTTCTATAGTTTAGCAATTTTCCTGCTCAACTTGTGCAAGACGACGTCATTCTCATCTCGAGAACTACTTTAGAGATTGTTAATCTCACACCTGCACGAACTGATGGTCTTATTCCTCTGTCTACTGATAAAGGGAAGGTTATGTGAATTCATCCTAATTTAGTGGCCGACTTTGAAGCACCTTCTTCAAGGTCCAGGAAAGCAACCAAATACAAGTCATGTCACATAACTTCGTTGGGTGAACATTGTCCTCCACCTTTAACTGCCAATTTTACCTCGACGACATATCCTTCTTCTTCTTCTTGTGAGACAATACTACCAATGCTAGAAACCAATTATCAACCAGGCTTCCATATATATAGTCAACAATCCCACGAACTCATGAAGAAGATGGGATATGATCTAGTAAAGGCTTCTGGCCTGAATCATGGAAAAGAATCTCATGTACCTTTTTTTCTATGCCTTTCACACAACCAATCTCGTGTTGGTTTGGGTTATGGGACAAAATCTTCATCTTGCCAAAAGAAACCTTCAAAAAGTAAGATCCAGGCAAAGATTTGCAATATGGTATCCTTCGAACCTGTATCCGAAGAAGAGGCCTTAACTGGTACCAGGTCTAGAAGACTTTACCTGAGAGACTATTCAGAAGGTCAAGAGAACCATACTCTTGCTCCAGAGGCTCCTCCAACATCATCTTTTCCTGCTGTCAATATTCTATCGGTTTTATCACCTTTAGTGGAACCAACTCCTCCCAAACTGACGACAGCCGACAAAAGAAAGCAACCTGTCTGCTTTGATAAAGCATTAAAGAAGACTCCAGCTCTGGGACTCGAGAAGTCGTATAATTTTGATATACTAGCTCAGCTGGCTAATGCCCCAACAAGATTATCAATTTTTGATCTACTGCGTCTCTCGAAAGAAATCAAGAAATATTGAGTAAAGCTTTGATGCAAGCTGATACTTGTCTAACACTCCTCAAGAAGCCAGAGGAGGAGCCTGTAACCTGCTTTCAAAGTCATAATGTGATGGAGCTGATGCATAACATCACCTTTAGACAAGATGATATGCTGCTGGAAGATAATCGCCATAACCGACCCCTCTACTTCAAAGGATATGTCGATACCATGAAGGTTGATCGCATCTTGATCGACCCTGGGTCTGCACTCAGCATCATGCCAAAGACTCTACTAGATGCATTAAAGATTCATGTACATAATCTTTCAACAACCATCACGACAATCTTGGGATTTAATTATGGAAGAAGTGAACCTTTGGGGAGGATTCGCCTGAAAGTCCAAATAGGCAATCTTCGTACAAAGGTTACTTTCTACGTGATCGATAATCATGTCTTTTATAATACTTTGCTGGAAGTTCTGCATGGGCATAACATTGTACCATCTACTCTCAACCAATGTTTCAAATATGTAGACGTCAATGGAGAAGTCTATAAGGAAGTAGTTGACCTAAATCCTTTCAGGGGCAATGAAGCATATTGTACTGATCTCGGATGTACAAGAAAGAGTTCATGAAGGTTGTGTTGGCGATGTATAGCGAGGAAGATCAGAAAGACACCTCAAATGATGTTCCCATAATCCCAGTCAAAGGACGTACTACTCGTCTATCTTCTTCTTAGATATTGACTATCCATCTTTCCTCTCATAACAAACAGTCTAATGCTGTAAAAATAGAACAGAGGGAGCTCACCTCTTTTGAGCCTCTTGTTATCAACCTTCGTCGTAACAAACCTTCTCCTTCTTCTTTTTCTCCTCTGGTTATCAACCTTACTAGGCCTTCTGTTAAGGCCAAGAATCTTGTTGTAAATGATGATGTACAAATCAATAAAGTAGTATCTCCTTTACAGTATACTAATGTCTTTTATTATACTTGATGTCATTTAGAAATATTAGATAACTTCGAATCACTTACAATAGGAAAAGTTCAACCTCTCCAAGATGAAGTATTGCTCGAACCAATGCAAGACTTCTTCTCCTTCCAGGAAGAAAGATAAATTTTCTATATTTTTTAGTAAAGGAAAAGAACATAAGATACGTCCGATAATGAATAAGAAAATCAAGATAACGAAAGACTTCAACTACATCATTGTAGTTAACAATCAAAAGATATCATTCAAAAGATTGGCTATAATTTTAAAGCTGGTCTCGGTGGTGGTAAGGGAAGACGAACTCCTATTTGTGTCCCTGTCCCAAAAGGAAAGTCACAACAATATTACAGCAAAATGAAGCGGGGACTGGGTTATACCTCCCCAACTTTGGCTCCAGAAGCCTTCGAATCTGATAAAGAAGAACGATCTAACTCTTCGGACCCTGTTCCATAGGATTCAGACACCAGTGTAGGGCACGTCCATCGAGTGACTCTACCTTCCAATATGGTAACTGTCGAATTCTCGAAAGACAACGATGAATTTGCCGAAGCCCCTAAATCTAATCCTTGGGCACAAAGGATGGATACTCAATTAGATCTTCGCTTTGAGCAAGGTGAGCCGCCTACCGAAGGTCAGTTGGTTCAAGTTGATGTTGGAGACAAAGCCTCCCCAAGACCAATCTTCGTCAACAATAGCCTTCCTGAAGCGGATAAACAAGAACTGATTCAACTTATTAGGGAATACATTAATGTTTTCACCTGGAGCTATGAAGACATACCGGGATTGGATCTCCAGATCGCTACCCACATGCTCAATATTCTGTCGAATGTGTGGCTAATCAGGCAACAACAACATTGATTTTGACCTGACATAATGGATGCCATAGAAGCTAAAGTCAAGATGCTCATCGCATGTGGCTTCGTCAGAGAAGAACAACATCCAAAATGGATGAATAATGTTGTCCCAGTTATGATAAAAATAGGGAATATCCGATTCTACATCGACTTCAGAGACCTTAATGAAGCTTGTCCCAGGGTTGAATTTCCTCTTCTCACCACTGATGTCATGATCGACAATACTTGCAAATTTGAACGAATGGCTTTTATGGATGGATTCTCAGGATATAATCAAATCAAGATGCATCTAGAAGATAAGAAATATACATCTGTTTGTACTCCTCTTGGAGTCTATTACTACACTGTCATGCCATTTGGTCTTAAAAATACAGGTACAACTTATCAGTGGGCTATGAGTACTATCTTCCGTAATTATTTACGGAAGACAATTGTAAGCTATGTAGATGATGTTGACACAAAATCACAGTCAACCAAATATTGATAAACTTGACAATATGATACTTGTCATAATTTAATATAACACATCAAGACAGAACTCAGTACAAGAAGGACGTCGGCTCTATCCTGCAGCATACTCAGTTTTTGAGTCTGTATTTTTACTTTTATTTGAGTCTAGATAAATATAAATTGAGTCGCACTTAGTAGTTTGGGCCTATACCTATCTCCAAACCACAAACCAAAAGCTCCACCAAATCTAAACTAGCCCATATAGCCCATTAGAATAATTCTGTCTTTTGGAGACAGAGTTCGGGCCGAACACTGCCTCCACACAGTATTCGAGCCGAATTCTGTCCCCTAAATTATTAGGATCCTAATTTTTAGGGTTTGATGTATGCTAGTTGTCCAATGGCCAAAAATTTGAATTCTTGACACAGAATTCTTGCCGAATTCTACCTATCCAGAACCTTATAAATAGGCCTTAAATTATGTCATTTTCAATCATCCAATCTTCTCTTCTCTTCTCTCTAAAGCCTTGTACAAGCCTTAACCTTCTCATCTACTATCCACAAGCTCCCTAAGCCTCAAAGTGCTCAGTGCTCTTCAGTTAGGAGTTTGTGTAAGAGTTAAGAAAGTCGCTTGGAAAATTCCAAGTATCGCCACTGCGATCTCTGTAAGAAGCTGACGTGCTCTTCTGAAGAAAAGGTACGGAATGTAACTACTATTTCACAAATATTAGATTTAATCCTAAGCTAGAGTTCTCAGGCCTGGACTAGTCTTCCACGAGTGAAACAAGGTTAAAATTGGCTGTACTTGCGTTTGCTTTCTTGCTCTTTATAATTTCTGTATTTACTCTGATTATTTGCTGTTGGTGAAAGAGTTTAATTTTTAATTAGATATTATTGTTATAAACTCTATTCACCCCCCTCTAGAGTTACCTAATTGTTCTTCAATTGGTATCAAAGCTCTGTTCTCTCAACATGGACTAACATCCTACAGCTGATCCATGGCAACCTCACAATCCATGTTATTCAATCACGGTGAAGGGAAGTCCACTCATAGGCCACCCCTATTTGATGGAACAAACTACACCTATTGGAAAACAAGGATAAGTTTTTATCTCAAGTCTCTAGACTTCTACCTGTGGACCATTGTTACCGATGGTTACAAAACGCCCGCCAGGATAGTCATCAATGGTGATCTCGTCGAGAAACGCAACCACAAATATTCTGACGAGGAAAAGAAATAGATGAGTCTAGATACTAGAGCTATTAATGCTTTATTTTGTACAATAGACAGGAATGAGTTTAACAGGTTCTTGACATGCACCACCTCGTACGAAGTATGGAGACTTCTAGAAGTGACGCATGAAGGAACCACCCAAGTCAAGGAGTCAAAAATCAGTTGTCTCACTCAAGAATATGAGACATTCAAGATGAAGCCTAATGAGACGATCACACAAATGTTTACAATATTCCTCGACGTCATCATCCCCTTGTCATCACTCGACAAATAATATACAAATCATGAGAAGATCCGCAAGTTACTTACGGGGTTACCTAACCCTAAGGTAACAACCATCATAGATGGCAATGATCTCACCACAATGTCTATAGAGACTTTAATAGGAAAGCCGATGACTCACGAGCTTGACCTCAAAGACTTTGAAGAACCTGCTCCAAAGGCAAAAGAGATTGCCCTAAAAGTTCATCGCCGAAGGGATGATCTTGAGGAGACTGATGACGACAATTCTGAAGGTGATGATCAAGCCCGTCTAGTTCGCAATTTCAAGAAGTTTCTTCGCTTTAATCGAAGAAAGAAGGAACAATAAGAAGATGACGAGGAAGAACCAACGTGCTACGGCTGCAAGAAGACTGGACACGTCCGAAAAGACTGTCCATTCGCAAAGAAAAGCTACCGATATGAGAAGCCTTACAAGAAGGCTTCCTCAAGAAAATATGTCAACACTAGCATTTGGCATGAAAGCGAAGCAAGTGATTCCGAGAAAGAAAAGGACTCCCTTCAAGACACCGTAAATGTATGTCTAATGGCAACATCCGATAAGGGAACTAGCGAAACTCTCGATGACTTTACTTTTGATGAACTTGGCGATGCATTCAGTAATTTACTAAATGACCACAAGAAAGCCATTAGTAAATATAAGCATGCCAAGGAGAAGATCAAAAGCTATAAAATGGAGATTCAAAAACTTTCTTCCTTGCTTGATAATGTTAGAGACACTCCACCCACGAAAGTCACTAATGAGGTGTCTAAGCTTAAATTAAGCTTACACGATGCCGAAGCACGTATTGAAAAGCAAACACGTAAGATCACAGCACTCAACACTGAGCTTGCTGAAGAAAAAAAGACGCAAGATCTCTAATGCTAAAATTGATGGTTTAAATGCTAAGTGTAATGAACTGCATGCTGCCTATAAGAAATTAGAGATTAGATTGCGAAAACAGGTTGCTCAACCTCAAATCCAATCACATAAGACACACACAAAGCACAAGACTACTCAAAATAGTCAAACATGTCATCCACATGCAGCACGTAAACATGCTTACATGTACACGTACTTCCATACAGCACAAAAACCAAATGCATATAGAAATTATTCTCATAACTATCATTCTACTGCTGTTCATAATCACCATGCTGCATATAGACATAACCATCACCATATTGCACATAGACATAACCATCACTATGCTGAATATAGACATAACTATCATCCTGCTACCATGTATAGTCACTATCCTACTATTCCACACAACTCTCACCATGCTACATATAGACATCATTATCAACCTGATCCCAACACAAATAGGCATGCTACTTGCACCTATTGTGGATTACATGGACATATCTCACCACAATGTAGAATTAGAAGATTAATAGATATAAATCTATATGCATGGGTGCCAAAGACTAACATTTCAAGACCCACAAGAACTTGGGTACCAAAGGTCACATCTACTCTTGATGTAGGTAGACCTTCCTCCCTCAACTAAAAGCAAGTGGTTTCTCGATAGTGGATGCTCGCGACATATGACGGGAGACGCAAATCTTTTCGTATCACTATCGATGAAGAGGGAAGGATATGTATCTTTTGGCAACAACTTAAAAGGATACATCATAGGTATTGGTACTATTGTTTATCCTCCTTCTCCTGTAATAAAGGATGTCTGCCTCGTGACTGAGTTAAAGCATAACCTGCTCAACATTAGTCACCTTGCTGATCATGGATATGATAGAAACTTTGGACAAAATAAATGCTATATTTTTGATAGGTCAACGGAAGACATCGCTCTTGAAGGGATAAGAGAGGATAACATATACATTTTCTATCTATATAGAGATACTGTACAGGAAGATGTCTCTATGCCCACAAGGACGAGAGATTGTTGTGGCACTAGCATCTTGGTCATGCCAATATGGATACTATATCCAGGATATCGACAATGAAGCTAGTAAGAGGCTTGCCTGATATCACATTCAAAAAAGATATGGTATATGCCGAATGCGAGTTGAATAAGACAACCAAGTATTCGTTTCATTCAATAAACACTGTAAGTACTACTAGACCCTTGCAATTACTTCATATGGACTTATTTGGTCCTAGTAGAGTAGCCAGTCTTGGTGGAAAACTCTATGCTTTTGTTATAGTAGATGATTTTTTTAGATTCACTTGGGTTTTCTTTCTTTCAAACAAAAGCGAAGCAATTTCTGTTTTTAAATTTTTTGCTAAAAAGGTTCAAAATGAAAAAGACTACATGATTACTCGAATCCGAAGTGATCATGGTGGGGAATTCGAAAATACTGATTTTGAAAAGTTTTGTGACTCAAATGGTTTTGATCATGAGTTTTCTTGTCCTAGAACTCCTCAACAAAATGGTGTTGTGGAGCGGAAGAATAGGACTCTTGGCGATATGGTAGAGTCATGTTGAATAAATTTTTACTTCCGAAATATTTTTGGGCTGAAGCTGTCAGTACAGCGTGCCATATTTTAAATAGGGTGCTTATTCGACCTATTATGAAGAAAACACCCTATGAGCTTTAGTTTGGTAGAACTCTAAATGTTTCTTATTTTAGAGTGTTCGGTTGTCGTTGCTTTGTCCTCAATACCAAAGACAACTTAGGCAAATTTGATACCAAAGTTGACGATGGTATTTTCCTTGGCTATGCTGCCAAGAGCAAGGGATATAGAGTGTTCAACAAACGCTCATTGATTGTTGAATAGTCTACTAATATGACTTTTAATGAGGATAATAGTACAGCAGCTATTCCTGATGATGATGTTGAGCCATCAAGTTCTACGCCGATGTGACATGTAGACTAATAACAAGATAAGGAGTGGTCAGGACAGCGCCAAATATTCAAAATGGGCTGCACATGCGCAAGGAGGTCTGAGCAATGGAATAATGGGTTGCGCATGAAGTATCTAGGTCTAAACTAGAAGGATGGTAGAAAATGTAATGGGTAAAGGGGCTAAACCAAAGTCTATGGATACATGGATATATGATAATGAATTATTAAATAAAGTGATTTAGATTGATCATGTATGATATGCAGTGGGCAAAACAAATAGCTATGGGGTTTGAAACATGATTCAAATGTCTGAACCAAGGCTCTAAACTTACACTCACTTGGAAAATAGGAAGGAATAGATGTCTACATATAGACTGATACATAAATCTTCAAGAGGGTGTGATAAGTGATGGCTTGTGGACTGCACCTTTGAGTTTTAGGATGACCAATAGGATGGGCCACTTGTCCATATATGGACTGATCCTTATGATACAAAGTCGACAAAATAATTTATTCATTGATCATTACTTGAACTAAAACTGAACCAATAAACAAGGAATGTAGGGTAATATTCTATGAAGGTGCATTTCCTAGATGGAGTCTGCTCCCATGGGATGACTGAACATAAAGTGTGCCAAGTTGGTTTGTATGCATTGACTGATACCTATAAACTGGGCAGTTGCTTGAATGTCCATGCAACAAAATCGAATGGACATGTTATCAAATGCAGTGAAAGAATGAAGATGAACAAACATATTACTTGAACCAAGGCTAAGGTCTGGATAGGAACTCCACTGATCAACGATGTTCATGTATGAACATTTGACAGAACATTAAGGGCATACAACATATATGAATGAAGAATGCAGGAATATATACATGGTATAAACAAAAGGCTTCGACTGGTAGTGTGCAGTATCAGAGCAATTTGGGATATGCATATATGGGAATACAAGATATGGTGTCCAATACATTAGGTATACAGGGAATCTACTAGTGTGGACAGATGGATAAATCCAAATATAGGCTAACATGAAGTGTAGCAAGACACTAAAGTCTGCAGGACAGATGGATTTGGGGAGATAGATATACAATGCTATTATGTATGCCGTAAAGTGATGTATGACTGGTACTCTCCTAATGTTTGGACAGATACATCAAATTGACTGAACAAAGTCTAATTTGCAGGGTAATTAGCGAATATGCAGTATATGTAATCTAACATACAGGATGATCTAATCTGTAGTGTATGAATATAAGTGCAAGATATATTATCTAACATGCAGGGCATATGGAAATACAGTGAATGTTAGAGCTAAAGTTCAAAACAATACAATGAATAATGTACATGACATTTAGTGTGTGTAGTGAGCTAATATGCAGGAAGCAAGATGGGGATATAGGATAGTGTAAATGTGGCTTAACTGGGACTGAACCTCTACTTATGGAAGTCTCCAATAAGCAGTAAAGCATATGCAGGAAAGATAAGGTGCACGACAGTGTCAAATTAATGCTCGACTGAACAAATATTAGGATGTGAGCAACCGGGCATTAAACATATGTTAGGATTTGGCATCTAGGGTTTAGGATGTAAACAACAATACAAACCTAATCTAACTGACTACACTGATTAAATAAAGAAATAGTGAATCAACTGTGAATCACCACGGAGCTACACTATATGCCCAAGCCTCCTATGATAAAAAATACTCCTCCAAATAAATCTAAAATCACTAAATAGCACTCGCTACTCCTAACACATCAAATCATCAATGTAAATACCAAATCAACACTAAAATTAGAGTATAAAAATTCCTAAGAGTCATTTCGTCGAATACTTGATGTGCATATCCGATATTCTTGTGATACGCACATAAAAAAATTTGAACTTGACCCAAATTCTTCTTAATGCAATAGGGACCGTAAATGAATGAATCTACAATAGGAAATAGGAAATTTGAGGGTATTTAGAGGCTCTTACCACTTGAGAGATGGATTCTCAAGGAATAACTTCTAGATCTAAATCTCCTTCACTTCTAATGGTCAAATTGCTCTAATAGACCCCCTACTAGCAAATAGAGGCTTCCTCTTTTCAAAGGGAAGAGATTACAATTCTTTTGGAGGAATTTGGACTCAATTTGGGAGATGGAGGCAATTTGGGGAAAAACATAAATTAGGGATAGGGTTTCTAATGAAAGGGGAAAGAAGAGGGGAGATGTTACTATAAATAGCAACGGAATGACCTATGTTGGCCGGCCAAAGGAATTTGACTAGGGTTTCTTTAGGTATAATTGTCTAAAGGCCTTCTTATGTTGTTATTCTAAGCCTTTTAAGGAAAGCTGAATCTTCCTTAGTATTTTAAGTCAATAAATTCTAAGTGGTTCCTAACTAGATTACAGTCTAACCAACTAATTAAGAATAAAATTTAGTTTGTCAAATCTCGCTAACTAAGTCTCGTTTGGTCATGACTAGTCATCTAACCAATGTGGTTCTAGGATTTTACCAAATTATATCACTAATCACAATTTACTTAATTAAATAATAATAAAATAATCAAATTCACAAAAAGTTCAAAAATACCCTCATTTTTTAAAAGTCGTAGTTACAGTTTGTTTCCCGAATGGGTTTAATCCAATTTTTCTTGTCCAGTTGATGCCAAAAAAACTAAAGCGAAGATTTATGTGTCCTCTATCATCTCACAAAATTTTAGCACCTATTCGCAACATTTTTCCTGTGGTGTCCGTTTTACGACATGGTGTCCAAATTCTACTCTGTCGAGAATAAATGATGTTCACAAGTCTTTACGGAGCTATTCGATATTTAAAGACCATTGGTAAGCACCCGAATAACCCACCTTTGATCCCTCGCCATGTATATAATTTTTTCACAATGTTTCGTGTTGTTTTGATATCAAACTTCTCCATGGTTGTCGCCATAATTGGTCGATTGCTAGGAAATCAATGTTCTTGATTGTGTGTCATCTTGTTTTTGAACTTCTCGGTGTTAAAAACCCAAGAAACCCTTGTATTAATTTTTGGACATGGGGAATTGAAACCAATTATTTAAAATATATAAATATATCTTTGTTATGATCGAGTCGACCCGTTTTGTCAAAAATTGGCAAGTAGTGTGAACCAATCGAATTAGTAACTAGAACCTGAGTTTTTCATATAATAGCCCATAAAAATTATATTTAAATTATTTTTCATTGTTATTCCAAAATTTATACTAGATATTTAGTAATTATAGATATTATATTTTATTAGAATAATTCGATACATAGTGGTGTATAGCTATAATGACTTCTAGGATGTGTTATGTGAGATAGTTAGAACATAGAAGTTGTGTCCATTGATACCAATAGTTGATTGTGATTGTTGATGTGACATAGGAGTTTGTGGCGAGGAGAACGAAGGGACAACAACATCTCTTTTACAAAACTAGTTGCATAATACAGGCATGTGTACCTTGCCAAGTTTTCAGTATATGTTCCTTTCTTTACTTTGTTCTCTTGTTTCTATCTTCATATATATTATGACATAGGAATAGTCGGTACTTAGTATCAGATTAGTATTCGAGTGCCGATGCCTATTTATGGATATCGAGTATCGACACTAGGCATAACGATATGTTAAATTCATGTCCATTGATACGTGTCCATTGTATAGCTATAATGACTTCTAGGATGTGTTATGTGGGATAGTTAGAACATAGAAGTTGTGTCCATCTCTACCAATCCGACCATATCTCCCTCTACAGAAATTATCTTTCTCTCTAACATAGTATACTTCTTTCCTTCCCTATTCTCAACACTTTCTCCTCAAAAACTTTCTATCAAAACTCACTCTAACTTCCTCAAAACTGCCCCTCCATCAGAGGTGTCCAGGATAAATCTGAATTCAGCCTATTCCCTTCTTAGGCCACTCCAGACCTCCTATGACCCTTCCACCATCTCATACACTGCCCTAAGAACTTCCTCTAACACCTCAAAAAGCCTTCAGGCTCTAAAGCCTTGTTTTGGTCGGTACCAAGCCGATAAGGCAAGCCAAAGTCGATCGAAGTGGGTTGAAACCTCACAGCAGGTACGCTATTTTCTAGAGTAGGTTTAATCCAATTTTTCTTGTCCGGTTGATGCGAAACAAAACTAAAGTGAAGATTTATGTGTCCTATATCATCTCTCAAAATTTTAGCATCTAGTTTGCAATCGTTTGCCCTTGGCATCCGTTTTACGACATGGTGTCCAAATTCTATTCTGTCGGGAATAGATACTGTTCACAAGCCTTTACAGAGTTGCTCGAAGGTTCCAAGACCATTGGTAAGCACCTAAATAACCCTCCTTTGATCCCTGTCCATATACATAATCTTGTGGAAAAGTTTCACATTGTTTTGATATCAAACTTTGCTAAGGTTGTCGCCATAATCGGCCGATTGCTAAAAAATCAATGTTCTTGATTGTGTGTCATTTTGTTATTAAACTTCTCAGTGTTAAAAACCCAAAAGAACCCTTGGAGTAATTTTTGGACATGGGGAACTGAAACAAATTATTTTAAAATATAGAAACCTATCTTAGTTATGATCGAGTCTGTTTGCCAATGATTGTAAAAGAATAGAAAAGTTTTATGGGAGGACTGGACTTTTACTTCACAACAAAAACTCGCTCGTACAAAGAAAGCCTAGGGACAAAAACCTAGGTACAGCAATCTAAGTACAATTATTTATTTTTGATTCTGGGGGATGACGGTAGAGGCTCGGGAGAGTGCTGTCAACTCTGCCTTACTTCTTGGACGATCTTACATAGCCTTGGCTCTGATGAAGAAATGCTCTCGGGATATGTAGGGAGATTCCTCTGTGCGATGTCGCTCTCTCTGTGTGTGCCTCTCTCTCTCTGTGTGTCCAGCCTGGTTTGCAAGGAAATGGCACCTTGCTATTTATATGAGTGGGGTGTGATCCAAACCGCATGAGGGCGACCTCCAAAGTCTGAGCCACATGAGAGTGGCTCCCCATGATCCGAACCGCATGGGGGTGGCCGCCAACTGAACCGTATAAGGATGGCCATGTGTCAAAGCCGCATGGATATGGCCTCCCAGAATCTGAGCTGCATGAGGATGGCCCCATGATCCGAGCCGCATGAGAGTAGCAGCCACATAGGGGTGGCCTCCAACTGAACCGTATAAGGATGGCCACGTGTCAGAGCCGCATGAAAGACTTTGAAACGATCCGCATGAAGTGCTTTAGAATTTGGTAGATCGTGCCAGCTATAGAGATTTTTTTTGTTTCCCTAGGAGCACGCCATTATGTCAAAGTCATCATTATATCTTTATGTCAGAGCTGTCAATTCACCTTTATGTCATAGCTGCCTTGTTGCGTCAGAGCATTAAATCAGGCCGTTGCTTGATGACCAACTGTTGAGATGAACAGCATAAGGCCACGTGGCTTTTGTGCGAGCCGTATGGCTATATTGGGGACTTGTGAGCCGCATGAACCTCTAGGGCACTCTTGAGCCACATGAAGCTTTGAGAGTTTCTTTGAACTGTATAAGACTCCCTCTGTTTTGAGCCGCATGGACGTTCCTCTTCTTTTCCATGCTTCTACAATACCCCCTTCAAAGTTTTCAATTTGAAAAATTGAAATACTTTGAATAAGAAGCATGGCTATATCCACATAAGCTCTTCTGGCCGCATAGGATGTTCTGGCCGCATGGACTTTCTAGCCGCATGGCCTTCTTGGCCGTATGGACTACCTGGCCGTATGGACGTCCTAGCTGCATGGACTGCTCTGACCGTATGCTGTCTTTTCTGCCACGTAGGCGTCATTAATTGCTCTTAATTCATTTTGATTTGGAGCCGTCATTTGGGGAGAGAATCCCAAGAGTCGGTTTATTAAACATTTAGATTTTTGCTTTGATGAATCTCCTACATGAGAGGGGATGAAATCCCAAGAGTCAGTTTTATCTGCAGCATATAATCTGAAGCGTTCATCGGTCTACTTGTCCTCCATGTCCGCCTATAAATAAGAGTAATTTTTAGAGAAATACTCTTTACCCTCTTCTCCAGTTAAAGCTCTTCTTGCCCTAACTGTCGTCTTTTTCTTCTTCTTCTTCGATCACCGATGGCCCCCAAGACTTGCAAGACTGGGCGAAGGGTAAGGGAGTAGCTTCTACATCAACTGCGGTGCCTGAAGTTCATCCCGACGTTCACCCCTCCATTGCTGGTAAGGATTTTGGAAGAAATTGCATGAACTCAGAACTTAACCATCATGGCTACGTCGTATATTTTATGCGCGGGCCTTCTTCTTCATTGAACTGTTTCGATTATATGTGTTGTACGTACGTCCCATGTCCATGCCGTATGGGGGTATACCCCATATCCGACCCGCATGAGAGTCGTCTAGTGGCCGCATAGGTACTTCGCAAACTGAACCACATAAGGACCCATCGAACAGAGCCGCATAAGTCTCTCTGAATGGAGCCTCATGAAGCCCATCAAACAGAACCGCATAAGCTCATCTGGACTGGGCCGCATAAGGTTGCACTAGATCGAGCTGCATAAGCTCATCTAAACTGGGCCGTATAATGTTTCGCTAAGCAGAACCGCATAAGCTCATCTGAACTTGGCCGCGTGAGACTCCATTAAACAGAACCGCATGAGACTCCGCTGAACAAAGCCGCATAAGCTCATTTCAATTTGGACGGATGACAGCCCACTAAATAGAACCGCATGAGGCTCCGCTAAACAAAGCCGCATAAGCTCTTTTGAATTTGGCCGCATAAACTTCTGATGAATTAGGCCGCATGAAGTTTCTTGAACAGAACCCATCTAAGTAGAGCCGCATGAACTCTGTTAAAACCGAACCACATAAGGACCCATCAAAGCAGAGCCGCATAAGCTTACGTGGACAGGGCGCATAAGCCAAAAAATAGTAAGTGGTCTTGTCTAGCCATCTTTTAACTTGTTTCTTTTGTCTTTCTCCAGTGAATCTGCCAGTTAATGCAGCGGAAGTGCCTCTGGTGGGTCGTGCCCAATCTGCTGTGGACTATCGGTATGACCACATAGTCGAGTATGTGGAGAACCAGCTTCCAAAAGACGAACCTTTGGAAAGGCTGGGTGCTATCAAGAATCAGTCCTTTCACTTTCTCTGTGCCATGATGAACTCAAGAAAACTAGGGAGAGAATATCTGAAGCCTGCGTTCCTCTTCGGAGACACTCTGACTGTGAAAAATTCCCAAGTTCTGGATGTATCTAAGAGCTGGGACTTCATTTCTGACGGAATAGGGATCCATATTTCCCTGATGGAGCGTCACTTCCCACTGTCATGGTTCAATATGTTGCCTGTGACCAGGACGATAGAGGATTCCCTGACTCCGACCCGGAGTGAAATAATTGTGGACGAAATTTACTACAACAATAATATACGGTCAGTATACGCGGAAAGGATACCAGTCAGCCGATACGTGACGGGGTTGGCCCTTAGCTATTTCATGAATGTGCAGGGTCCCAATTTCATATTCTCTGAAGCTGACACTTTCATAAACCAACTTACTCGGAAGGGGACCTATCCTGTTGGCCGAATGTCGTTGCCGAATTGGATACACCCTCTCCCCTCGTGGACTAACCTGTCCACATGGATTGTGCGGAAGTACGAGACTCTTCTTCACGAGATTGGACTCTACCACACCATTTGGGGCACCAGCTGTGGTTTGCCCATAAACAAGAAATTGTTCATGGCTTTGCTAGAAATGTACAATTGCCGCACGGGGACTTTCTTTACACCTGTAGGGTAGATGGGGCTCGCTTTGTATGAGATGCATGTAGTCTCCAAGCTACCTTGGGGAGACGAAGTTTTTGAAATACATACTCCGATGAACGAAGAGTTCGAGGATCTGGAGCAGTAGTTCCCGGGTTTCATAGCTGTCTACCAGGAACTACTGTGTCATCACAGTACATGCCACCAGATATCCATCAAGAAGGACGATAGCTCGGAGGAAAACCTTACACATACTAAGTCCTGGCTCACCTACCTTTTTAAACTGGGTGCCTCAGGCCGAGTTTCTTCTCGCGTTCCTCAAACTCACGAGGAAATATAGAGCAAAGTGTCGTCGGCCAAGAGATCGACGGCCACAGGAGACAGATTTGGGAGTAAAACTAACTCCTTTAGCTATTTTTACCTGGATACCCAGCCGATGTCCGAGAAGGCTCTCCTGGTGGGATTCGTGATGGTATGGCTGCAAAATTATATGGTCTCAAGCAGGACTGGTTCTATCGAAAGAATCAGCCATAATTTTATCCTCCCTGCTGTGAAGCTGGTCTTCGGAGTCAGGCTAGCTCTACTCCCGGCCATGGTGTACAGTATGCACCATGGTCTTCACATTTTTACGTCCAAGGTCATCGCTCGTGACACGACGACGGACTTTAAATATGTTGAACTGTCTTACCACTATCTGATGGGGTGGTTGCTGATACATTACTGGTCTTTAATGAGACCTGGCCCGGAGAAGGGCGTGACTGCAGAAGATGCCTTCATCTTCTAATATCGTTGCATGCCTTGGGATTACGAGACTATGTGCGCTTGTAGGATGGCGTTGTCAAGAGCAGACAGATACAGTTTTTTCGTATCTGTTCTTTGATTTACTGATGAGGAAATAAGGGCTGTACATCTGGATGGTACCGGGCCTCCCCACTTCTTAGACGGCAAAATACTTCTTTGGCTGCACAACATTCGCCCTTCTCACCTGGTATACCACAACTGCAACATTGTCCATTTGGAGCCTTACCTGCCTAGCAGGTTCGCCCGACAGTTTGGGTATAGCCAGCTTTTCCTGGACAGCCCTAGCTCTTGCCTTGGTTTTGAATGCAGTGTCCTTAATGGTATCAAGGCCTGGCATTATTATAATACGGTTCATACCCGTACTAGCTTCTCGGTTCCCGATAATAGAGATTTAGGCGAGATTTTATACTTGGCGGCTCTTCTACCATGTCATGGCGAATAAGCCTCATGTTGGTTTTGATCCGAGTACCAACTTTATTGTTGGTACCGGCTTAGAGGAGAAACCCAAGGGGTCTAAGTCGAGGAAGAAGCGAGAGAACACAGTCGATGTGCCAGACTCGAAGTCCAGCAACACGGACGAAGAAGATGACGAGCACGCACCCAACAACACTCTCCCTCCTACAGATGAGGTGGTGGTGAATCAACCGCATGTTGAGGCTAGCCCTTCCCGAAAGCAAAGCAGGCCTGAGTCTGTTGGAGGTGGCCGAACCTACTCCTTGAAACGAGCTGCGGTTAGGCCTCGCCGGCTGCTCATTAAGGAGAGTGGCGAGGATATGGTGCCATTTCGGAGGTGAATTGAATCACAACCTGCTCTTTCTTTAGCTTTTCTTAAATTATGTTCTAATTTTTCCTTTTTCTCTGTAGGCGTCAGAAGAGTCGAACTCTCGAGAACCGGCCGCTGTTTTTGAAGTCAATCCGGCCCTGACCACTTTGATTAGTGATATGTGTGCCGAGATTATCTCTGCCGGGGCTCTCTCTGCGGCGGCTGAAGGATGTCACGTTGCTGAGGTCTCAACCCAGGGCGACGGGGGCTCCGCTGAACCCGTCCCCGAGACTGCTAAATTTCATCAGGATGACACTGACCCAGTCGTATCTTCTTTCGGGGCGGCTGGGGCAGAGGAGCCAGCTGAATTTGGCTTAGAGGTCGCTGGTGAGGGGACTACGGCGTCTGTGAGCGAACCTCAGCCTCCACAACCCTTTCCTGGTAGGATAAGCCAAATCTTTACTAGTGAGGAGGCTTATTTCACTACAAGAAAAAACCCCATTTACAACGTTAAAAAAATATTGTAAATGAGCTTTTACAACGTTTAATAGAAGGTTGTTATATCCAGGGTTGTAAAAGGGGGGCATCTTCCACAATGTTTGTTTGAACATTGTAAAAGTGTTGTAGAAGTTCTTCCCACAATGATTTATAAACATTGTTAAAAATTTAGAAACTTCTAAAAAAACCTTTCTACGACATTTTACAAGTATTGTAAAAAATAATTTTTACAACATTTTACAAGTGTTGTAAATATAATTTCAACAACGCTTTGGAACTATAGTAATAATTATATCTACCACGTTCAGTAAACATTATACATAGTTTTTATACAACAATGTACAAACATTGTAAAAAAGGTTTATATAACTTTTATCAAATGTTGTATATTTTAATCATTCATGTTTGCCAAACGTTGTAATAAATATTTGTATTTATAATTATAATATCAACAATGATTTAAAAGTATTGTAAATAAATTTTACAATGTTTAGAAAAGTTGTTAAAATGTTATCTTACAATAGTTTTGAAACGTTGTTAATTATATTTCTATTTTAAAAAAAATATAATTTATAAATAATAATGTATTGATTGCGATTACAACAAATACAAATATAAATATAAATACAAATACAAATACAAATACAAGTACAAATACAAATATATTATTCTAATTTTTCTCCCATTGTTGTTGTTGTTGTTTCTACCGTTGTTACTGTTGCTACCATTGTTGTTGTTGCTACCATTGTTGCTATCACTTTCTCAGCAGCTCCGTCATATTTTGTAATCCCCTCTTCCATAACCCCTCCCACCTCCATAATTGCCATGGCCTCTCATTCCATCACCGTGAAACCCACCACCTCTATCAGGTGCAAACCTTCCCCTGTTATTATTCAAGGCAGATACCGAATAAAAATTGTTAAAGAGAATGATAATGGAAGAGCATCTTCACAAGAAAGTAAAGATTGTATGATGTCCAACTTTATTACAGTAATAACATAATCATGATTCAAAATGACTTACAATACAGGCACTTTTCAGTTTAGCATTGGTCTATATCATCATAATAATTTTTAACATTCAATTTGCAACACATGATGTTTAAAATAGAGAGAACAACCAACTTTTGACAAGCTAAGGAAATGCACAAAATAGAACAGAAAAACAAATGAGGATAAGGATGCAGTTAATGAATGAGATTTGGTATGTATATTTGTTACTTCCAAACCAGAACCATATCATGTAGTATCGACCACTATAAGCTAATCCTTTTCTCAAAAAATACATATGGTTTACCACAAACCTGAACTCGACATAGTGTTGATGCCCTTTTCCAGATACCAAGTACTCACCACATAATGCTGCATTGATTCTCTTTGGAATGCAGTATATTGGCAACACACCCTTTTTGGAAGAACAATAAAGAAAACTTTTAGTGTCATTGTAGAACCAAATCCAAAGCCTCCATATCCAAAATTGGGGTCATAGTGAAGCAGTAATAACTCACAGCTTAACAATGTCACGAAGCAGCAATACTCAGATAAAAGGAATATAAAAGTGACTCCACTATAAAGAAGTACAATAATAACTCCACATATCATCACCATTATGGATTTGAGAATATTTATCACGAACCTTCAGAACACCTGTATCCAAACGTGCAACATTAGGAAGCTCAACTTTCTCTACTTCTGATCTCATGAAGTATGCACTTTTAAGTTGATCAAGATTCTTCATTAACCTCTCCTCGTTTACATTTGAAGCAAGAGGCAGTATATTTGAATAAAAAAGATATCAATTAAAGAAGACAGCTAAGAATCGCACACTAAGAATCGCACACTCACCCCTGTAAGAATTTATAATAAAAATAACTGAATCTTAGCACTAGAATCATATTTGCACAGACATTCTGTTATCACTAGAATCATATTTGCACAGACAGTCTGTATCATAACAACAATGAAAAATAAATATTTGCACAAACAGTCTGTATCATAACAACAGAGCCCATGTAGGGAAACAGGTCAGGTGACAACCGTTGCAATAGAATCCCTAAGTATGATTGAAATTCATTTCTATCCTCACCAGATATAAATACTGCACCAAGTATGATTGAAATTCATTTCTATCTTCACCAGATATAAATACTGCACATAATCCATTGAAGGCACCAGCAAAATACTATTACGCAAAATGGAAAAGCATAGGCCATCATTGCAAATACTATCTAAATAGCTTCTAGATTCTTACAATTACAAAGCCTCTGGCAGCTAATGGCAAATTTACAGAAGAAGAATAAAAAGGATGACTAGAACCACTAAAAGCAAAAGCACAAGATTCTAAACTAAAGCCATAAAGGGGGGAAAAAAAAGGAAAAAAGAACTGCCAGAGGTGTCAACCAAATATAATACCCACACTAGCAGACTCACCAAGTTCCTATTCTGAGACTACAGAAACAAAGACCTATATTCTATAGAGTTCAAACCATTCGACAGAGTTCCCAAGGGAAAGGTTTACAAAATAGAAGAAAATTAACTCTTAACTAAATATCCAAAATCACCTATCTTACCACTGAGATGGTAACAGGGTGTTTTATTCCCCTCAAATGTCAGTCCAAGATTTCATCTTCTAGAGTTTTATGCTGTACTTCAAGGGATCATTGTAACTTTGATACAATACATGCTTCTCCTTCAAGTGATTACATGGTTGGCTATCTAATTAAGAGTCCACAAAACTAGTGATTTATGCTTTCTATGTAATGAACCAACATGTTCATAGGAATGGTTGTATCAAACAAAAATGTCACAAATCATGTAAGGAAACATTATGCTTTATATGTCAAGGAAATTAGGGCAGGAAGAATAGGAACTAAAACAGGCAAACCTGACCCAGGCATGAGCACCAGAATCGGTTCCGCTTGCTCTAGACAGACAGAGTTCCTTGGCGATCAAGCTTTGTAATTTTCATTAATGCTTTCCCTATAAGGCATTGTATGGTTGGTGGTGATTCTTGGTACTGCAACCTGAAATATAACTTTGATAACGTTATTTTCCCTATAAACACTACAGACTAAAGCATTATATTTATCAACATTTTAGGAGTTGATGCTAAAAGCTTTGCTTATGGAGATTTATCATGCTCCACAGTCAACCACAATCTAATGGGTTAAGGCATGACCATGATAGACCTATCATATACTTTGCTAGTTTCTCATAACAAAATTGGGCCATAAGTTTATTGGTGTAAAATCTTCTGACCACACATATATTAATCACTTTGGAGATCGATTAAATCAAGATAGGTATACCAGCTGTGTCTCTATATTTATGAGCATGACCAATTACCATAAAAAGCTATTTGAACATGATATTGGGATTAAAAGCAAATAACATCATCTTAACCTAAGAAAGTTTTTCTCTGACATGCTTGTTTGGGAGATTTTGTTAGATAAACAGCATCAGTGATAACGGAAAAAATCTAACGTTGCATATTCACGAAGAAAAGAAGCATGCAAGTTTTAGCAATATCTTAACTAACCTCTGAATGAATCTTCATCATAGGCATTCATTCCCCTGGACCGCATAGATCTTGAAATATCTAAACTAAACCAGAAAAGGTATCCAATTATTTCATACCATTGATTTTATATATACTAGAGGAAAGCATGATTTATAGTCAATAACTTAAATAATGGCAATATAGCGTAAATAATGCATATAAAATATTTATTGTATGTCCATGAACAGATAAGGAAGTGCTTTCATGAGTATGAGATATATAAAACATGATTCTGAAATCTCACTAGTACATGCGCAACATAACACTGGACAGTTCATTCTCTGAAACACATCATTAGACGAACACCCTAACGAGACATCAAAGGGTGGACCAGAGAGCATCAGACCAGGGTGACCAACTGGAAAGTGACATTTTCTAGTTATTAGATTACTACTATTTTATGTCAAAAAAACTCAACTACAGGCTACTGACGGGACATCAACCTGGCCAATTGACATGCCTAGACATCTGTTATTTTAAAGGAATTTGTAGAGATAAATCAATAAATAATAACACAAAAATAATTTATGGAATATGTATAAGAATAAGAATAATAATGAAAATGAAAATATAATTTATGTGATTCATTTGAATTAGGCCCAGGCTTGGAAAGATTAACGTCGGCTGTAGAAGATTTTCCCTTCAACACGATATAGATAATAACAACTCTAACAACAATATTTAGTTATCAATAGGACAAAGGAAAATGAAGGCACTTTTAGTAACTAGAGATCAATCCAGATTAGTTCTGTACATTATGATCTAAGAATACAAGATGAAAAGCTTAAAGCAATAGGTACAAAAATAATTTTACTATTCTTCCTACTGCTGCATGTAGATCTTGCTACTGATACCATAAAAAGTACCACATCCTCCAAATGTGAATATTAAAATATATTATAGTTCAAAAGTTGCTTTGAAAATGTGCTTCCTAGTCCTTAATGTTTAATTGTGCTTCCTTGTCCTCAATGCTCTTTGATCTTGGCATCTAGCAAAGAAAGCTAGAACTTCTCGCACAGTCATCTCTCCTATGTGGAGATCATGTTAGCTGATATAGGTTTAAGGTAATATTATGATGATGTCATTTGTTGTATATAATCTTATGGTGATTATATCAGTCATTTGTTGGTAAAAGGTAATATTAATAACTATAATTTCTTTACTAGTAGTAAACATTAATATGATGTATTGATTGAGTTTCTTGACTTGAAGAACAAGAAAAAGTATATATCATCATAATATTGTGGTTTTGGCAGCAAAATCATGCATGAAATATAGAGGATAAACATGTACCTGGCAGTTATATTCATCGAATTTGGCTCCATATACAAAGGGACTCCCATGCAATCTTTGAAGAATGTCTACAATGGAACATAAAAAAGAAAATAACAGAACATATTTCACAACCAAAAGGTTCTTTAACGTCATTCATATAGTACTAAAAGATATAGAAAGCTTCATTTCTCAAAAATCTTGTTCTTCAGGTCATCTCTGAACCCAAAAAAAAAAAACCAAAGTACTCGTAACAAACAAGCTATGCATAATACTGAAAATTATCTAGTGTAGCAACTCGAACATGTTAATGTAAGCCCTTTTTCCCTTCTGTTCATCTAATGCTAGTAATAGATGCAAAACCGGAGACATGGAGAATTTTCTGCAGTGACATCAATCCAGAATAGAACATAAACATTGTACAGTGTATACAAAAGAATAATATGGACCAACTGTCCAGGAGGAAGTGAACGGATCACCCTATTCGTGGTCAGAAATATAGCTATACTAGATGCCAGTGGGACACTAACTTTGTTCCTTTTGTTGCTTATATGCTCTGGTAGTTGGATACTGTTTACACTACACACTGGCATCAAAAAATTGTGTTTAGTTAATGTGAAAAAAATTGATAGTAAGGTGCATCTAAATTTGTAGATATATGAGTATTTGAGTGAGGCAAAAATTAACAACTTCAGCAACAACAGAACAAGTACTTTCCAAGCAAATAACATAAAGAGCACTATCATCTGAAAAGGCAATCAGGGATCTCAATCCACATTCCCTGCAAAGAGATTTCATGAGATATATAGTTATCCTAAAATATAGCATATTAAGTTATTAATATGACATATCGAACCAGTTCATTGGCCGAGAGTATGGTCAGGCTTCTAGCAGGGTGGATAGTAGTTCAGTCTCATTATGGAGTCATTTCCCTTGAAGAATTCTCTGAAGTGCGACCTCCCGACACCGAGGCGCAATTCGAGAACCTCCATTATCACAAATGACAAATTGCTCATAGCTTCCTAGTAGTCCGCATAAACCCTCCCGTATTATTCATATCTATGGATGATCACTCATACATTCCATTTTTTTATATATGAATATGAAATAATTAGCTCTCTACCGGAGTAGAAGATTAAGTTAAGATAGTATGATATGAGACTTTTGACATGGTATAAAAAGTTAGTTAAAAGTAATATTTAGTGCAAAATTACCTCTTCTCGTTGTATATTGATTGAAATGCTTCTACATCATCATTTTTTTGCTCGATTCCTTTCAACAACATGTACTATATCATTCTTCACATTCATCTATTGTTGAAAGTATCAAAGCTAATCTTCAAATATGCTCTACAAATACCAGAAATATGGTTTCCCTGCCATGTAGAATTTTATATCAGACTTGTACAAACCATGAGTCTTGATGATAAAAAATTAATGCGAAGGATGAAGAACAAAAGGTAACATGTATAAAATCAAACCATAAGCATATATTTGCAATAACAACCTGAACTATTAGGGATGACTGGTAAATGTACCAACTCTTGCTATGTAATATTGCAAGAAATAAAGCTATACAGATCTTACCTCCTCATCTAGCTTCCTTCAGTACCTTTACAAGTCACATACTGACTTGGAACATATTGGACATGAGTATCTAGTGGAAATGACAAAAAACATCTAAGCATACATAATACAGCTATATTTCATGTACACCCAATAAACACAATTTCCAAACTGAAATTTGTAACAAACATAAAAGTGTTAAGGAAATAACTTACTGTGCATGGCTTTCCATCCCTTCACAACAATATGCATATATTGTGTGTCCACGTCTCAAAGTACGTGTGTTTGTCAAAGAGTCAAAAAAAATAGTAGAAATAGCCTTCTAAGATCTTAAAAAAATTAATACAAAAGTAAAAGGGAGGAGAATGCAAAGAGCTCACACACCTCATAACAGATTGGGCAATGGTGCCTCATTCAGTTCTCAACACATGAATGCTTGTCATGCAGTGTGGTCTAGTAGCAGGATGTTGTAGGTATTATAAACAAGATGAGCAGGAGAAAATTTCAGGTGGAAAATATGATAGTTACTAATTCATATATTAGATATCATTTCACAATGTAATGTACACCAATTCATTAAACAACCGAACTATGGTTAAGGATGGTTGCATGCTTACATATAGATACAAATTTAAATCAATTGCACATATTCTTCCTATCTACTTTCTCAGGAAATTGAGGCGATCATTTGGTTTGAACATATTGTTTCACTTTTACATCTCTAAATGTTTTGGATATGCTACTTCACATGTGCATTTCACAAGCAAGTAATAGATGTTTTGCTTCATTCGTGAATTGGAATGCCCTTGTAAACTCGAAATAACTTAAAACTCATTATAGTATTTGGAAACAATTAAACAAAGAAACAAAAACTGTTTGCCACTAGAGTTTAGGATAAAGTAAAATCAAAGAGGGGGTGATCAGATTCAACAACAAAAGTGCAAAAATTTAAACCCATATGACATCCTTTCATCTCTCAAGACTGTTTTAAAGAGTGAAGTTACTTAGTCGAAAGCATCCCTGGAGGTGACGTATCGATGATGTCAGAGTCTGGGTTATCCTTGTTTATTAAGAGTGTCTAGGTCATGTTTTGTATATGTTCAACGCAGCAATACAATAATACACAACACCTATACGACCACAATTAAAGACCCTATTGTCTTTTCACGGCTAGGGATATGTCCGATGTGGTGTCCGACAGTGACGCGAGAATAATACAACACTACAGCTAATGACACAAAAACACGACCCCAATTTTGACACGTCCTAATGTATTTCCAGAAACCCTTCAGAATTGTCCTAATGTATTTCCAGAAATACTTTTTGTGCATTTTTTTTCCTAGAAACCCTTCAGAATTCATTTGAATTCTCTGAATAAATCCAGATTTCTGGATCAATTTCAACAGAAAATAAAAATCAAACTCGAAATCGAGAAAAAAAAACCTAATTTCGAAGGAATCGCAAGATTTGACCTGGATAAATTCACGTTGGCGTCGAGATCGATCTCAGCTCTCGCTTTCTTCTTCGATTTTAGTGATTCAGGGAACTTTTCTCTTCGCTTGATGCTCCCCTTTCCTGTTGTCGCCGGCCTCACCATTGGCAGGTATGGGCTGGTATCCATGGAGTAGGAGGAGAGGGAAGCTCGAGAGAGAGAGAGGGGAAGCTCTATAGAGAGAAGCTTGAGAAGGAGAAGGATAAGATGGTCGAGAGAGAGAGGGGGGAAGGAAT
Source organism: Iris pallida (assembly GCA_029216955.1). Taxonomy (NCBI): domain Eukaryota; kingdom Viridiplantae; phylum Streptophyta; class Magnoliopsida; order Asparagales; family Iridaceae; genus Iris; species Iris pallida. Next base: position 8,974,020 of record JANAVB010009198.1, on the reverse strand, counting down.
GCTGAAAATTGATGCGGGAAGGGGGGATGATTGAAAAATGGTTCTTCACAAAGTGGGTGAAAGTATGTGCGGGAATGATTGAAAAAAAAAATAAATTGAAAAATAATGCTTCACAAAGTTTTTTTAGGACTTATTTCGTAAATGGGATTTAGATTTGGATTTAAATTTAAATATAGAAATCCAATATTCAAGTGCGAATCATGAATTTTCAAATCCATTGTTTGGTTTATCCATTGGATTTGGTTGAAATCCAAATTATTATTATTTTTGGATACAAAAGAATTGCCATTAGATTATAATAAAATATTAATTAATTAAGATTATAATTATAATTATTATATTAATTAATTAATTAATTAAGATTATAATAAAATGTTACTAAATAAATTAATAGCTAATATTATAATTATGATTAATAAATTAATAATTATGATTAATAAATTAATAATTATGATTATAATAAAAAATAATTTATTAATTATTAATTAAATATTATAATTATCGTTAGAAATAATAATTATAATTATGATAATAGTTAAGATTAGTAAATTATTAATTAAGACTATAATGATGAGTCTAATGATGATTAATAAATTATTAATTAAAATTACTATAATATATTAATTATTAAATTATAAATTATTAACAATGAATATTTGTGATTAAAATATTACTAATTAAGATTATAATAAAATTGTAATTAACAAATTATTAATTAAGATTATAATAAGACCAAAAATTATTAATTATGATTATAATTCGATATTAATTATAAATTATAAATTATGATTATAGTTATGATTAATAAATTATTATAATTATGATTAATAAAGTTATAAATTATTAACTAAGATTATTATAAAAATATTAATTACTAAATTATTAATTTAGATTATAATTGTGATAACTAACTATTAGTTGAATTTTTTATAAAAATGATAACTAACGTCACAGAGAGTCGTCTGGATGAGCTAAACACTTGGCTCTTATCTGGTGCAAAGTCTGACTGAGCTTACTCCTCATATACCCACTCAAATGTTTCCTATATTTTTGATCCATGATGACATGCCAGATATGAGAGAGAGAGAGAGAGAGAGGACAGAGCGGGACAATAATGAGAAGATGAGAGGTTGGACTGTGGAGAAAGGCATAACGTGCGTTGAGAAGAGAAGAGGCTGGTCTATAGAGAGGTGAGAAGATGAGAGGTTGGACTTTGGAGAGTGATGCAATGCATAGAGGAGAGAAGTAGCTGGTCTCTGGAGGGAGGCGCAACGTTATTGAGAGGAGAGAGAGGGTTTAGGGTTAGGTTTTTATTTTTTGGTAAATATAAAGAGGGGAGTAAACATGTAATTTCAAGTTAATTTTGGGTTTTGGTTCGGATCGAAAACCGAATCAAAAATCCGTGATCTGAATTGAAAAACCAAATTATTATGTTCTTATAAACGAAATCCGACCCATTATTTCTGAAAGTAATCCGAATTGTTATTCGGGTCGATTTTTAGTCAAAATCCGTTAATTGCTCACCCCTATTTAAATCCATGTGAACTCCGCTCGAGGTCAATAGCTATAGGTCAGAGGTCCCTCTAGAAAACGATATGTGCGCACTTAATCTTTGCATCTTGTTCCTGTATATATATATATATATATATATATATATATATATATATATATATATATATATATATATATATATATAGAGAGAGAGAGAGAGAGAGAGAGAGAGACATGCATTGTACTTATTTTAATCATTTTTTAATTAACTTTTTTTCTTGGAAAACATTTTTTTTTATTATATATATATATATATATATATATATATATATATATATATATAGAGAGAGAGAGAGAGATGCATTGCACTTATTTTAATTATTTTTTAATTAACTTTTTTTTTCTTGGAAAAGCAAAGGACGACAAAATAGCAAACTATATTTACCTTAGAATAAAATCTATACATAATTACCTAACTATCCTCATTAAATTTAATAATTAATTTAATTATTAAAGTTAGGCAAGGACATATTTGGAAGAAAAAATTCACGGTGAAGCCAACTTTTATTATTATTATTATTATTATTATTATAATATATTTTATTTCTTATATGTAATGTCCCAAATTCGTGATACGTATTTAGAGTACGTATGCGTATTTTGGACCCATATTTATTTTAGTCATGATTAGTTATATTGGTTTATCTTGCATTGGCTTGGTTTTAATTAGCATTGATAGTTCAATTGGTTTTAATGGTTCATTGGTTTATTTTGGATTAGTGAGGCTGGGTTTATTTCATGGTTCATTTGGTTTAAATTGCTAGAGAGAGAGTTTATTGGCCTTGACTTGGTTCACCTTGGTTTATTTTGGTTTGGTCTATTTTGGTTAACATGGAGAACCCCACCCTATTATAAATATCAACTTCTCTCTCTCTCTCTCCTTATTATTTTCTTCATCTTCTTCCTCAAGCTTCTTCCTCTCTACCACCACCACCAACCTAGGCAAGTGCATCTTGCTATCACTTGAGAGCTACATTTTATTTGTCTATTAGTTTTATTAGCTCATTTTGAGCAACATTAGAACTTAGATTTTCTCCATTTGGAGCTTGGAATTTTGTAGATCTAGGTTTGAAGTATGTTCGGATTTTGGTAGATTTGATCTATGAAACTTGTTTATTTTCATGTTTTGATTGTTCTATGTGGAAGAGAATTGAATTTTACACAATTTAGACCCTTGCAAAGTTGGATTTGGACTTGTTTTGACCTAGTTGTGGTCCTTGGAATTTCTGAGTTCCATGGCTTTTCTCTCGGTTTGGGGAAGAAGTCCCCTGTTCCCGAGCGCAATCCAGTCCAGCGCTCTTTAGCGCCTGGCGCAATCCAGTTGGCCCAGCGCCTTTTGGTGCTGGCGCAATCCAGTTAGCCCAGCGCTCTTTAGTGCTGGCGCAATCTAACCCCTGCGCAATCTATCCCCCTGTGCAATCCAGTGTGTACGCAACCCAGTGCGTGCGCAATCCATTCTCCGTGCAATCCGGTGTGTGCGCAATCCAGTGTGTGTGCAATCCGATCCCTGTGCAACCCGACTCAGCGCGGCTCAGCTCTTGCGCAGTTCATCTTCTGCGCAATCTGACCTAGCGCAATCCATTTCCCTGCGCGCTTGACCCAGCGCAGTCCAGCCCCTGCGCGATCCAACTCTCGCGCAGTTCATCCCTTGTGCACTCTAACCCCTGCAAAATCCATTGTCCATGTTGATTTTGTTTTAATCCTCTAGGCTTGGCTTCTCTTCTATGGATTAGAGTTTTGAGATCTTGTTTCACATGACACGACTGCTTGACCCAACACGACCTGGCACGATTTTTGATGAATTGCTTATGACTAATATGGTTTCTGATTTCTGTGATTTATGATCCGGGGACTTTCTGATCTTCTTGATAGTGACCCGATGGGATGCACACTTGACTTGTAACCGGTGATTTATATTAGTCCTGTATATGGATATTTTATTAGATATTTTATGCCCATTTTATATCCTTATGCCATTTGTCATGAACTTGATAATCATGAATTTATTAATATATTTGGAATGATAACTTGACATGATTGGCTTGACATGATAGACTTGATATGACAACCTGACTTGATGATGACCCGTGGTGGTACGCTCCCGACCGGTAACCTGACATGACATGATAGTGGCCCGTCATGGCGCACTCTTGACTAGTATACTTGACCGGATAACCTGACATGTTATATCTCGATAAGCCGTTGCGGCGGCTACTTGACATGACATGACCTGTATAATGACTTGACACCGTGGGCGATTGTGCTTGTATAAATGAACCAGTCTTGTCTCGCATCATTTCTAGGGCATGGACCCCTGAGTACCACGGTCAGGGGTACATATTGAAATAAACTAAGGTTAATAACTAGAATAATCTACTAGTCATGAAGAGATGTTCCCCAGTTACAGGCGACCCCGTTATTCCGGCCGCAAATGTTTGGACTTGTAGCCTGCCGACGAGTAGGGCACATTTCCAGCCCACTGTCATGTGGGGCACTCTCGATTGTCACTTTAATGATTGAACTCTATTGTCTTGCACTCTCCCTCTATTGACACTATAATGATTGCCTGGATAACCTGGGTAGCTGCAGGGCCTGTGACTACTTGGAACATCTCATTGCATCTTGCTAGTAACTAGGATTGTGATAACCCTAGTTAGTTAATGTAGAAAGCCGTAGGCAATGATTGGCTGTGATTGATTGGATGGAGTCTAGTCCAGTATAGTACTGTCTAGAAGTGATTGATTGCAAGATTGTGCCAGAATGATTGAATACTATTGTCACTCCAGATTGTCACTATAATGCTTGAACACTATTGTCACTCCAGATTGTACTATCCTGATTGTACCCTTCATTGTCACTTTCATCATTGTCTTCTTTTATATATATTGTCCAGCTATATTTTATTTAACATGATGCTTCTCTTAATTATTTTCTCTGATTGGGACAAGTGCATTGGTAGTGCGCGAACCCCAATCTGTGTTACTTATTGTTTTCTTACATGTTGAATGCTAATGATTTGCTGGTTTTAGTCCTTAAGTGCAGCCTCCTTTGTAGCACTTGCTCTTTCTGGGGTCTGACCCAGCTGGTTTTGTATGGCCAGATACCGGAGCAGCACCAAAGGATCTCCCTGTTTTCCAGCCCGATGGTGGTCACCAGGCGTAACCAGGGCATCGAGTGGGTTTCTTTTGTTCTCCCACTGTAATATTGTAAATTATTCTTTTGAGGCGTTTAGCTGACGAGCAAGTGTTAGCTCGATTGTACTTACTTACTGTCTGCCTACGGGCTGTAACATGATTGACAAGCCCCGGGGGTTGATCATGTATGACTGAACTCTTGCTAGTCCTCACATTTTATAACGACTAGCTTCATGATCATCTGGATATGTAATGTTTGGGATGCCTTACAATTGTATATTTGGAGATCTGATATCTTGTAATTATTATTAGTTGGTTGAGATTGAGACAATAGGCTATTTTATGACCTTAAGAGACGGATGGCTTGTAGATGAACCCTCACATATCTAGACAGCCGTGACCGTATGGTGAGATGGATTCTATTTCATCATACGTAGCTGGCTATGTCCGCCCCCGCTCTCCAGTATTCTGGTTCTGGGACGTGATATGGTTTAAGTGGTGGCCCATGCAGGTCTTGTCAATCAAGATATGTGGGAGTTTACCAGATAGATATCTCAATCTGTACTCGCCTTTGATCTCCACTCGTATCTTCATATCTCCTTGATCCCTGACTTGATAACATGCTTGCATCATTGTTCTATCCTGGTCCTTCCTTAATATCCCTGATGTCATTGCTTCAGTGACATCGTTCATGTTGATCAGCCGGAAGGAGCCCAGCCGGCAGCCCAGCAACAGCAAGAAGATCAAGATCAGTCCTCAACAGCAGCCTCCCGAGCCGTGCCTCCTGGAGAACCAGTACCACCAGTTCAGCCCGTTCAGCCTGCAGAGCCGGATGATGGCACCTTGGTAGGTCTCATCAGGACCTTGATAGCTTCCCAGGATCGTCGAGGAGACGCCTTACACCAGACAGTGGCAGATGCCTTGACCAGAGGCGATCATCCAGGGAACAGTGCGGTCAACAGTTTCAAGCGCCTGAACCCTCCATTCTTCGATGGCAGCGAGGATGCCATTGCTGCCGATGCTTGGCTACAAGATATAGAGGTGATTCTCGAAGCCGCGAAGACTCCAGAAGACGAGAAGGTGGCTGTGGTGCGCCTACAGTTATTGGATCTAGCCCACAGTTGGTGGGCCGCACAAGCAGTAGGATTGGCAATACCTGTCTCCTGGGCAGTGTTCAGCGAGAAGTTCCAGACCAAGTGATGCAGTGGCTCGATATGACTTGCAGACCAGGTTCAGTAATCTTAAGCAGATGGGGAGGACGGTCGACGGTTATGCGGCCGAGTTTTCCAGACTCAGTCGATTTGCTCCCACCTTGGTGGCAACCGAGTTTGACAGAGCGCAGAGGTTCCAGCAGGGACTTCACCTAGAGATTATATTGGCAGTAGAATAGTTCGAGCATCAGACCTATGATGCGGTGTTGCGAGCAGCAAGGAGGCACGAGTATACCTCCCAGAGAATAGTGGACAGGACTGGAGGTCGAAAGCGGTCCCATAGTCAGATGAACCAGTCTTCGGCACCACCTCCAGCAGCTAGGACTTTGACTATTGGAGCTCCGAGGCGAGCAGCTTCAGTTACGTCAGACCAGCACTCAACCCCGACGTACTCTCCGCAGAAATAGAAGCAAGCGCAGTCTTCCGCCGTGGGCTGTTCTTATTGTGGGAAGCCTGGACACGTGGTAGCAGAGTGTCGCAAGGCATTAGGATTGTGTTTATTGTGTGGAGCACCGGACCATAGGGTGGGGTCCTGCCCATTCAGAGTTGATTCAGCATCGACAATATCTAGTCCCTCGGTTAGGGGACCAGCACCAGCACCAGTACCAGCTTCCGTTCACCAACAGCAGCAGTTTCCGTTCCCGAAGCCATTGCCGACTCAGGCCCAGACTTTCGAGCAACAGAACCCGAGGCAGTTTGCTCTAGCCCAGGCTCAGGTTCAGAATCGGTCGAGAGGTATATGTGTCCTCTATCTTGCTTTTCTACCGTCATTATGCGGGGTGCATGACATATTTTATGTATCCTGATTGTGACAGAACATCCCGGACCCGAGCCCTATCCTAGATCATTCGAAAGGGTTGGTACCAATAACCGTAACTTTTCGTATGAGGAAAGGCCCGTGTCCATGTTTGACCAAAGAGAGAGACCTCAAGCGCAAGACTATCAGTTTAGTCCGTGTTGCTTAGAGTCATCCCTCTTTGGGAGAGTCAAACTTGGGAGCATGAGGATGATATCTGATCAGGTCATCCCGGCTGGTTTGACTCGTAAGGTGTAATATCTTCCTTATGCCTTACGCTTCGAATCCTTACTTGCATGAATGATTGTATGATTGATTGATAGTGGTAGATTGCCTATGATAGAATAGCTTTCCCTTACATCTCTAGCCTCTTGATTAAATTCCGAGGACAAAATTCTTTTAAGGTGGGTAGGATGTAATATCCCAAATTCGTGATACGTATTTAGAGTACGTATGCATATTTTGGACCCATATTTATTTTAGTCATGATTAGTTATATTGGTTTATCTTGCATTGGCTTGGTTTTAATTAGCATTGATAGTTCAATTGGTTTTAATGGTTCATTGGTTTATTTTGGATTAGTGAGGCTGGGTTTATTTCATGGTTCATTTGGTTTAAATTGCTAGAGAGAGAGTTTATTGGCCTTGACTTGGTTCACCTTGGTTTATTTTGGTTTGGTCTATTTTGGTTAACATGGAGAACCCCACCCTATTATAAATATCAACTTCTCTCTCTCTCCTTATTATTTTCTTCATCTTCTTCCTCAAGCTTCTTCCTCTCCACCACCACCACCAACCTAGGTAAGTGCATCTTGCTATCACTTGAGAGCTACATTTTATTTGCCTATTAGTTTTATTAGCTCATTTTGAGCAACATTAGAACTTGGATTTTCTCCATTTGGAGCTTGGAATTTTGTAGATCTAGGTTTGAAGTATGTTCGGATTTTGGTGGATTTGATCTATGAAACTTGTTTATTTTCATGTTTTGATTGTTCTATATGGAAGAGAATTGAATTTTACACAATTTAGACCCTTGCAAAGTTGGATTTGGACTTGTTTTGACCTAGTTGTGGTCATTGGAATTTCTGAGTTCCATGGCTTTTCTCTCGGTTTGGGGAAGAAGACCCCTGTTCCCAAGCGCAATCCAGTCCAGCGCTCTTTAGCGCCTGGCACAATCCAGTTGGCCCAGCGCCTTTTGGTGCTGGCGTAATCCAGTTAGCCCAGCGCTCTTTAGTGCTGGCGCAATCTAACCCCTGCGCAATCTATCCCCCTGCGCAATCCAGTGTGTACGCAACCCAGTGCGTGCGCAATCCATTCTCCGCGCAATCCGGTGTGTACGCAATCCAGTGTGTGCGCAATCCGATCCCTGCGCAACCTGACTCAGCGTGGCTCAGCTCTTGCGCAGTTCATCTTCTGCGCAATCTGACCTAGCGCAATCCATTTCCCTGCGCGCTTGACCCAGCGCAGTCCAGCCCCTGCGCGATCCAACTCTCGTGCAGTTCATCCCTTGCGCACTCTAACCCCTGCGCAATCTATTGTCCATGTTGATTTTGTTTTAATCCTCTAGGCTTGGCTTCTCTTCTATGGATTAGAGTTTTGAGATCTTGTTTCACATGGCACGACTGCTTGACCCAACACGACCTGGCACGATTTTTGATGAATTGCTTATGACTAATATGGTTTCTGATTTCTGTGATTTATGATCCGGGTACTTTCTGATCTTCTTGATAGTGACCCGATGGGATGCACACTTGACTTGTAACCGGTGATTCATATTAGTCCTGTATATGGATATTTTATTAGATATTTTACGCCCATTTTATATCCTTACGCCTTTTGTCATGAACTTGATAATCACGAATTTATTAATATATTTGGAATGATAACTTGACATGATTGGCTTGACATGATAGACTTGATATGACAACCTGACTTGATGATGACCCGTGGTGGTACGCTCCCGACCAGTAACCTGACATGACATGATAGTGGCCCGTCGTGGCGCACTCTTGACTAGTATACTTGACCGGATAACCTGACATGTTATATCTCGATAAGCCGTTGCGGCGGCTACTTGACATGACATGACCTGTATAATGACTTGACACCGTGGGCGATTGTGCTTGTATAAATGAACCAGTCTTGTCTCGCATCATTTCTAGGGCATGGACCCCTGAGTACCACGGTCAGGGGTACATATTGAAATAAACTAAGGTTAATAACTAGAATAATCTACTAGTCATGAAGAGATGTTCCCCAGTTACAGGCGACCCCGTTATTCCGGCCGCAAATGTTTGGACTTGTAGCCTGCCGACGAGTAGGGCACATTTCCAGCCCACTGTCATGTGGGGCACTCTCGATTGTCACTTTAATGATTGAACTCTATTGTCTTGCACTCTCCCTCCATTGACACTATAATGATTGCCTGGATAACCTGGGTAGCTGCAGGGCCTGTGACTACTTGGAACATCTCATTGCATCTTGCTAGTAACTAGGATTGTGATAACCCTAGTTAGTTAATGTAGAAAGCTGTAGACAATGATTGGCCGTGATTGATTGGATGGAGTCTAGTCCACTATAGTACTGTCTAGAAGTGATTGATTGCAAGATTGTGCCAGAATGATTGAACACTATTGTCACTCCAGATTGTCACTATAATGCTTGAACACTATTGTCACTCCAGATTGTACTATCCTGATTGTACCTTTCATTGTCACTTTCATCATTGTCTTCTTTTATATATATTGTCCAGCTATATTTTATTTAACATGATGCTTCTCTTAATTATTTTCTCTGATTGGGACAAGTGCATTGGTAGTGCGCGAACCCCAATCTGTGTTACTTATTGTTTTCTTACATGTTGAATGCTAATGATTTGCTGGTTTTAGTCCTTAAGTGAAGCCTCCTTTGTGGCACTTGCTCTTTCTGGGGTCTGACCCAGCTGGTTTTGTATGGCCAGATACCGGAGCAGCACCAAAGGATCTCCCTGTTTTCCAGCCCGATGGTGGTCACCAGGCGTAACCAGGGCATCGAGTGGGTTTCTTTTGTTCTCCCACTGTAATATTGTAAATTATTCTTTTGAGATGTTTAGCCGACGAACAAGTGTTAGCTCGATTGTACTTTCTTACTGTCTGCCTACGGGCTGTAACATGATTGACAAGCCCCGGGGGTTGATCATGTATGACTGAACTCTTGCTAGTCCTCACATTTTGTAACGACTAGCTTCATGATCATCTGGATATGTAATATTTGGGACGCCTTACAATTGTATATTTGGAGATCTGACATCTTGTAATTATTATTAGTTGGTTGAGATTGAGACAATAGGCTATTTTATGACCTTAAGAGACTGATGGCTTGTAGATGAACCCTCACATATCTAGACAGCCGTGACCGTATGGTGAGATGGATTCTATTTCATCATACGTAGCTGGCTATGTCCGCCCCCGCTCTCCAGTATTCTGGTTCTGGGGCGTGACATTATATATATATATATATATATATATATATATATATATATATATATTAAAAAAAAGAAAAAAAAAATATATATATATATATTGAGCTTTCAAAACGGCTCAAAAGTGAGTCGTGTATGTATATCATGGTCCATTTTATTTTAAAAAAATTTAAATTATGTAAAAAGTTGTTGAAAAAAGATTAAATTTGTTACATATATATTCAACATGGGGATTTGAACTCAACCAAATAAGAAGAATGCGTCACACCTTAACCACATGAGTTAGAAGAGATATTTGAATATAATTGGATAATATTCTTATTATATGTATTATACGTGCAAAACACGTGCATTTACTAGTATATATAGGGTTGGACCATATGAGTTAAAAATGAACTTACTTATTAAGCTAATGACAAACCTATAAATTAATGCTTTCAGGTCTTGTTGCTGCTCACATGCATTAGAACCTAGGCTCTGCAAAACTATTTAACTAGTTAGGGCTCTACCAGGGCCATCCTTGAGCTCGTGGGGGCCGAGACGAAATTTTAAAATAGAGTCCTCATACATAATGTAAAATTATTAAAAAACTAAAATAAAAGTAAATTAAAAAAAAATGTTACCACCAAGAATTGAACTAAAAAACTTTAGCATATAAGTCTAACATACTAACCACTACACCACAATAGCTTTGTGTCAAAGAGGGCTTATGGTACATAATAGTTCTATTTTAGATACAAACTTTTTAACATATTATTTTTAAATTTTTTTAGGCCCTCATGATTAGTGGGCCCTGGACGGTCGCAGCTAGCTGCCATGGGTTCTACCACCTGGTACACCAAGTTGATATGTATACATTTGCACGGTTAAAGTTGATCTCCTAATCCTTTAATAAATAAGAATTAGCTTTCCAACTTTCCATTTATATATTATACAAAGAGTTGACATTTAAAGTTAGCAATAAAGTGACTTTCTTTGTTGGCTTTAATGTTCTTTATCAACTCAAGATACTTTAAAAATAGAAAATACAACATATACAATAATCCAAGACTAATGACTTGTAGACTAGTCACAACTTGTAATAACTAATTTAAATGATAGAAAAAGACTCATTTTTTGGAATAAAAAAATTGGAGGGAAATTTACCCCCCCTCCCCCACCACTACACAGACACACACATAAAAAACGTGTAAATTATGATTGGATGTTTTTTTTTGTCAAACACATGGATATGCAATTTAAAATAGTTGAAAGATAAATACAGTCACGACGTTTATTTATAGTGGCAAAATAAAACAAAATTTACAACATTAAATAAACATTATAAAATACACATCTTTTACAACATTTAATAAAAGTTGTTGAAGATAACCCTTTTACAATGTTTCTCAAACATTGTAAAACGAAAATATGTACACAACGTTTATGTAAAGTGGTAAAATAAAATTAATTTTACAATATCAAACAAACATTGTAAAAGATAAAAAAATTACAATAATTGATAAACGTTGTTGAACATGGTATTTTACAATATTTTTAAAACATTGTCAAAATTAGTAATTTTGACAATATTAAATATACGTTGTCAAAATTAATAAGTTTTACAATGTTAATAAAATGTTGTTGAAGACAGTAATACACAACTTTTGTAAATGACCATTATATAAGCCTCAACTTTTGAATATAAAACGTTGTTTGCACAAGTATTTTACAACATTTTTATGACAAAGGTTGTAGAAGAACCCTCATTTTTACAACATTTTTAGGATGTGTTGTAGATGAAACGTTGTAAAAGGAGTTTTTTCTTGTAGTGTTTGCTCTATCATCACATCCTTCGGGTTAATCTGATTGATGGTTGCTCTGGACATACAGGTCCTGCCTCTTCACTGCCAATGATAGATATTGTCAGGGTAGGCTCTGCCAGCGGGGATCTGGTGGAAGGGAGTGTGCCCCTTCCCCTTCCGACTTATATTGAGGGGCCTCCCACTGGGTCGAGTTCGGGAGATCAGATGGCGGCATAGCCGGGGCAGGGAGCAATGGTCCCTGCATCCTCTTCTGCTCATGTGGCTTCGGAGGTCTACCTTTCTGCCTTGCCGAGTATCCAGGTTCTTCGGGCTACGGAGGAGGAGTTGCCTGCTATCCAAGCGTCTTTTCGCTCAGAATTTGTTTCCCTGGTGGCAGGGGTGGCAAGTTCTGGCGCGTCTCCTTCGACACTGCCAGCTATACTTCCTTTGATACCGTCCTCTACGGAAGTTCTGGATGAGGCGTCACAGGATGTGGTTGACTGTTTCTACCGCCACTTGAAAAGAGGGGTCGAAGCTGCTGTGGAGCGGAGGACCCCCTTTGCCTTGGCCCGACGATGCGCTCATGGCCAAATTGAAATTCTTAAAACCCTCCCTGGTGGGGCAGAGATAGTTGCACTTCTGGAGCCCAAATTACTAGAGGCTGATCAGCTCGTGGGCCAGTTTCAAGTGTTGTGACAAGCTGATCTGTCTGCAGCCATAGATCGAGAGCGTGACTTCCTCACCACTGTCCTGGAGAAGGTAAAGGTTGCACGAGATAAGTCCAAACTGGTTTTAATGAAGGACCTTGGCGACCTATCTCTCCAGTATGACCAGCTGAGTCGCAGGAGCGAGGATTGCATAGCTCGGGAAGCGGCCGTCTCATGTGGAATAATTGATACGAGGGAGCAGATCCTCGAGCTTCAGAGGAAGCTAGCTTTCTTGGAATCAGAGCTCGAAGCTTTCCGTACGGATAAAGAGCTGATCGTTCAGGAGGCCGAAAAGGTCACCCGAGCTTCTGCTAGCCTGGAACGTGCTCTGAAGAAGCTTGAGGATGGATGGCGGGCTCATGCGCAGCTGGAAGATGCAGAGTGGCTGTCTAAGGAGACTGAGCTCCGGGCCAAGCAGCGGTTTGAGCGGTCGACTGTCTTGCTGAGGGACCGTCTCATAGAATTATGTATCGCCGAACCATAATTAGCCTTTTCCTTCTTCTGTTTATGTTCTTTTCCTTTTTTTTGAGAGGGACGTGTTCCCAGAACATGTAGTACTTTTGACTTTCAAATAAAAGAGTATGTTTTATTTTACCCTTCAATTGTATTGCTTATTGCATTTGTGGTGTTGTGGTATTTGCTCCACTGGAGGACTGTTTGTGGACTTGTTACCCTTGGTATACCTTGGTTTTAGGTAAGGATAACAAGTTTGATGGGGATACTTAGAACAATTCTACAGTAAGGTGGCCATGGAAGCTCCTGGTATCGGAAGAAAGAATGCCATGGAGCAGCTGGGCTCCCGGGGCATGACGAGAAATGAGGTGCATGTACTAGAAAACTTAGTACAACATTTGTGGTCCACAGAGGACAATTGTGGTCAATAGAGGACATTTATGGGCCGATTATCCTTGGCGTACTCCGGTCTTGGGTACGGATAATAAATCGAGAGAAAAACCAACATACTTACTCAGAGGTAATGAGGACATGATAAATATGAGGGTTTCTTCGATGGAGCCTTCCTACTCAGAGATAATGAGGACGTGGCAGGAGTGAGCTCCATGAATGGTACATAGAACAACACAGAGGTAATGAGGATGTGGAAGTTCTACGTGAGGGGTGGTTTGTTTTTGATGGAAGGGAAACAACTCAGAGGTAACATCGACGTGGTTGTTTCAGGAAATTTGGGGATCTGTTACCTTTTTTATGCACTGAAAGTGCGGGTATTAGATCATGAGGAAGGAGCTCTTTTAGGAGGAAAGTTCAGAGGTATGATCATACATGACTTACTACCTAAAAGATGCGATATAGATTCATCTGCAGTGACCAGAGTATAGGTTCAGCAGTACTTGCGGGTACATAACTCAACATTTTAGGAATTTTGGAGTCCGAATGTAAGTTCAGTGGTACCAGAGGGTACATAACTCAACAATCTTGGAGATTTGGAGTCAGAATATAAGTTCAGCGGTACCAGAGGGTACATAACTCAACACCCTGGAAGATTTGAGTCAGAACGTAAGTTTAGCGGTACCAGAGGGTACATAACTCAACACCCTGGGAGATTTAGAGGATGTCGTTTCAGACATAATACTTCTTTAAGAACTTGTCGTTGATGGAAAACATGAGCAAGTCTCCATTTTGTTTTGCGAGGCAGTAAGCTCCATTGGAGAATACAGCCTCGACGATGAATCGGCCTTTCCACTTTGGCTGGAATTTGCCGACAGTTTTCTGTGTCATAACCATCGGCCTCCAAACTGCCAGAACAAGATCGCCCACTTGGAATATTTTGAGTTTAACCTTCTTGTTGAAAGCCCCAGAGATACGTGCCAGGTACAGCTCAATTCGTTGTTGAGCTAGCAGACGCTTCTCATCTAGGGCCTCCAACTCTTGTAGTCGGCGATGGTGAGTAAAGAATATTAATTTATAAAATAATATTAATTATATTATTTAAAATTTAAAATTACTAAACTTTGAATTGAATATTTGAAATGAGTTGATGAAAAAGATGTGGCCCACAAAAATTTTTAAATAAAAAATACCAGGAGAACCCTAGGCGAATTCGGTCAGAGTTTGGTCCGAATTCGGCCAGAGTTCAGCTGATGGTATATGTTTTTAAGTCAGAACCTGAGGCCCCCATCTTCTTCATCTCTTCCAAACCACATCAAACAGCAGCAGCAGTCGCTCGAAGTCTCCAAACCCTAGTTTTTCTCCACCTCCTTTCTTCTAATCTATGTGGAGATTTCTATCCAAATTTTGGATTCGTGCGGAGAATCGCGTCCTCTACAGCATACTTGATTCTCGAAAGGTATAATTCCTTCTCTCCTCCACTTTCAAATTTTTAGGGTTTCTAGTTTTAGGGAAGAATGCCTAAGGGATTCAATCCTTTCAAGAGGAAGAAGACCCATGCCAGTGAAGAGGCATCGTCTTTTGATCCGAACATGGATTCCCTCATTTCCCAAGTCCAATCGGATGACGGAGCATCAGATGAGTTTTGTGTCAAAACTTTCGACCAAGCGTTGCCTTGGTATGTCGATTTTGTTATACGTACTATATGTACCGGATCTTCGATAAAGTGGACTGTATTTCCTAACCACCATCCCTACTTTGAGGCATTAGGGTTACACCATTATGCTACTTTACAATTCCCTATAGCTACTAATGTCATTAGATTGTTCTATTCTAACTTCGTGTTAGACACTTTTACCGCGAGAACTCGTGTTGGTAGGATAGATATTAAGTTCAATGATGAATTGCTAGCGGAAATCCTTGGTCTTCCAAATGAAGGTGCACCGCTCGATGACATCACTGACTTCAATTTCTCCGAGGGCACGACTCTCGTTAGTTTCAAGAATGAGCTTTGTACGCCCGCACGTGCTCGTCCTGGATAGTTCAAGGCCAATAACTTGAACTTGTTTAACTATGAGTTACATCACATTATCTATTCCACTCTGCTTCCCAAATCCACTTCCAAAGATGATGTCATTGCACTCAAACTTTCTGCCCTATATCACATTCTTAAGGGGATTCCTTTTTTTGCCCCTAAGACTATCATTCAGGTGATGGGTAGGTGTCGCGGTAGAGATCGCAACCTCTCTTATGCAATGCTTATTCCACGCATCTTTTAGTATTTTGATATTGACTTATCCACTTGTGCTCTGGACCCTGAGCCCAAGTTCCTCAAGCTTTCTCCTCGCAGCATTGCCACTGCTCCTCCACCTCCTACTGCAACTGCTCCTACTGCACCTGGTCCTCCTTAGTCTTACCCTGTGACCTTTGAGGGTATTCATCAGCACCTATTGTATATACAGACGTTCTTTATTGACACTTCCAGGGAACATGAGTTTCGTGACGTGACTCGATTCCAGGCTATTGCCAACTCCTTTGCCGATCTCAGATTTGCACAGACGGATCATTCTGCTAGCTCTCTTCCTAGAGACCCTTCTGTAACTGGCTACCATATTGATGATGAGGCAGTCCACTCTATGTTCCAGCCAGGGAACGCTTACGATTGTATTGTACTTTTGCTGCTACTCTACATACCTCTGGAGCTGGCACTTATGGAGCTGGTCCATCTAGACATGCTGGTACTGCAACATATGACAATGAGGATGAGGATGATTTTTGAGTTGTCATACTTTTGAGACTGATGACTTTGTCTTATGTTTACTTGGAAATGCTCCGACATTCTAAGATAGTATCAGTACTCTAATAATTTATGACTTTTGATGGACATGTTTTATTATTCGGTTCAACTTATTATTCAGTTTAGCTCATTATTCCATTTTTTAAAGCATTATCTTTATTTATGCTTCCATATAAACTGCCTGTGACAAATATTATTTGTTTCTCTTATTTTTGTCTCTGATGTTTATACCATGAATGTGTTAAATGTTTTATATTTGTTTGTTTGTTTCTTCACTGATTGTTATTTATGCATTTATTGCGGGGGAGTTTTCTCTTTTGTAATTATTTTGCTAAGTGACAACGGGGAAGAAATAAGATCTAACATCTTCGTGAATACAGGTATGAATAATTTTTTCATTACTATTTTCAATTGATAAAGGCCAAAGATGATATATCGGTCAAGGTTTGTCAATTATCAAAATATGGGAGATTGTTGGCCCATTGGTCATGGTCAATGGTTTTAATAATTGATCAAACTCTGTCTCGATATACGACTCAATTCAAATATTTACTAAAGGCGTTTTGGATACTGATCAACAAGATTGGATATCTACTCAGTTCAAGATCGAAGCTCTGTTTGCCACTCAAGATTGTACTTCCTTACGTATTGTAATTTTTATTTTTATTTGTAGGAATACATTCTACACCAAGTTGTACTGGTAAATAGGCTATCCGAAATCATTTTTCAAAGCTGACCTATCTTTTTAAAATGACCTATGTTTTTAAAAAACATCTACTTTTACAAAAAAGCTTCTGAAGGATTTTCAAAAGGCCAAAAACTATTTTCATAAAATAAACCTGACCAAACCCTAACAGAACTCGGCCAGAGTTCGGCCAAGGTGAACGTTGGATTTTGAACTTGGTCTCCCTTCAGTTGTGGTTTGTTACAAAGAGTTTTGTCCGAATTCTGCCCAAATTCTGTCAGAGTTCTGTCTTTAGAAAAACAATAAATAGAGAGGAATTCTGATCATTTCAATACACTCATTCACTTTCATCTTCTCTCTTCTAAAGCCAACATTTCTTCCAAAGAGTTCTAAAAAGCTTCTATTTTCAAATTCCAAGCCAGTTACAATTCTCTAGTCAATTTACCGGTACGATACGGTCTAGAAGATTTCAGAGAAATTATAATAAGAGGCTTGATTGAAGAAAGACTCTTCAAAACTAAAGTTGGTCGAGTTCTTCGTATCAAAGCTCGCGTCTGTAGAAGTTGTAAGGACTTCGTATGAAAACTTGCAGGATTTTCCAATAGAGGATTCATCTGGAAGCTAGAGTTCTTCCGACTGGACTAGTCCTCACTAGAGGGAAACCAGTATAAATCTCTGTGTTTGCATTTGATTTCTGATCGCTCTTTTCTTTACTTTGTGATTGTTATTATTTTTGTGATCTAACTGCTAATAAGTTTTAATTTAGCAATATTCTGCTGCCTAACTCTATTCACCCTCCCTCTAGAGTATTCTGTTTTAATATTTCGTTCCTATAGTAAGCTGGCCTCCATGTGATGGTAGGGTCCCATCGGTAGAAGTTCCACCTGCAGCTGGTGGGGTGTCAATGGGAATGGTGTTCATGTCTTGAGAATCTATTAACTTGAATAAAGAAAACCATTAAACGGTAGAAAGATTCAAGTAGGATGCAAATCAAGGAGTAGTTGACGTCAAAGGTGGAGATCAATAACGTGTCAAACATGTGGAGAGGTCCTTAAAATATAATTCTATTCGCAGGTCCGTAGTAGTACGATTAACTTCAGTACTACCACGAGTTTGTAATCTTTATGAAAACTTACCTACATGGGCCACCATAAAAATTTGTCACGACCCTCTCCCGGATAATCGAGTACGAGTTTGTAGCCAAGCCCAGCGTATGTCGCGATATCGACGGTAAAACACTATCTAGTACTCACAATAAAATCATCCACAGATACAACTGATCACAGATACAAATTATACTCAGCAATGACACAAACCAAGGAAATAAGAGTATGATAGATAATGAAAGTAATAATATCCAAATGCAATAACAATTAATTAAATCTAGAATAATAATATGGTTCATCCGGGAACAAATCTAGTCCAACTAAGAAAGTAAAACTAAAGCATAAGTAAAGGTAAAACTAGATCCTACTGGAGATCGATCATGGCTTCTGAGTCTCGGTACCAACATCATCAGCACTACCCTCTGATGGTCCATAATAAGAAGTGTAGAGATACTCGTCATCCTCCCCAATATTGTCAACTATCCAGGCAGAAAAGGAGAAAAGTACAATAATATTGTATTTAATATTGTTAGCACAAAATAAGCTAGAAACAATGAGAAACAGTAACGGTAAAAACTTATAAAGAACTTGCAAGATATGGACTAGATATGAAAAACAATAATCATGAACGAGTAAGCTAATAGAAAAGACGCATGAAGATAAGAACTGAACTAAGATCATGAACAATGAAACAACTGTGTGAAATACCTTTTGATACGTGAACGGTTGGGCTAATACGACACACCATAGATGGCTATCATTCGGTAATTGGTACGACTAAGTCATATGTAAAGTGTATGACTCAACTATTATTCAGTAACGGTATTTGGGTTTGTTCACGTACTTATCGAGTATTTCTCCTTCCCACTCACTAACAATCAATATCGTTCAATGATACAATAAGAAGGATATAACAAGCCTACCGTGTCACCATCGTGTCTTAATGGAATATCAAATAAGGAAACGATAAAGAAAGCATTATAATGTACCAAAACATAATACAATATTGTACTTGCCTGGACCCTTAAATAAATCGTAACCATATGTCAAGGATGACAGGAATGCCGATCTAGAAGCTATCAACCCATATTGCACCATCGTACCATGAACTGTACACGAAAACTATAAGTCAATTATAAGATTATAATTCTAAAATCATAGAATAAGTGGCTAATGGGTTAACTTATTTAATAATAATTAATTTGGAATAAATCACTTAAAATCTAATTTAACCTAATAATATTCTGAAATATAATATAAATAAGGAAAGTTTGGCCCAAGAAAGTTATATTTCTAATTTTGGAAACTGTGGCAAGCAAAACGAGGCATCCCATTGACTAACTAGTCAAACATTATGAACTCGAGATTTTGAAAGTACATCTTCGTAGATTTCAGTGCCACGAGTGCACCATAATTGACTGTGCCGTAAAATCACGCTTTGGTCAAAAGATATTGCCGTTATGGCTAATCGTGACCAAATTAATGATTTACGATCAAATCTGATTTTAACTTAATAAATAAAATAGAAAATGAATATATAAAATTTTAGTCAAACTACATGTCAAAGATCATCGTGTTAGCTTTCCAAAACTTTAAACGGACCGCAAATCAGAGTTCGAAATCTCCCGAGATCTCAAAAACCATACGACTTAACGAGTTTTGGATAGCCAACACAAAAATAATTCTCCATAAATTTAGAAGAAAAATCTCATAAAATAAAACATATATTCCCAAAACTAACCTCGAGACGAATCCAACAAAAAAACAGCGCATGAAAATGAAGTTGGAGCTGTGCGCAATCACTCCATGAAGTCGAAGATCTCCAAGGAAGAAATATCCTTAAAATCGGCCAAGGGTTTTAGGGTTTTCTAATTATGCGCAGTATATATAGAGAGAGAGTGAGAGAGGGCTAAGAGGCGGTTAGTCGTGGCTGCTCCTACTATGTTTAGAAATCCCATTGACCCCGCCCAAAATATGGACGGTAGGATTTCGATGTGGCTTGGGGTTGAGCCGACCATGAGTCAGTTAGGGAGCCGACTCAATTAAGGAAAGCGGTGAGTCAGTGCTCCCTTGGCTGACAGACAGGCTCGCCCCCATGTAGTAGGTGGCTAACCGGTGGGCCTGTCCCCTGCTGATTGGGTAAATAATATTTCTTATTACGGAAAACTCTAAAAAACCATAAAAAGTCCTATTAATTCTAAATAAATTCCTAAAAATTCTAGAAAAATTTTAGAAAATTATAAAAACTATATTTAACCTTCTAGAGTCTAAATAAAATATTAGGTTAAAAATAACCCTAATTGACCTATAGTAAAATCCTAGAACCTATTAAAAATACTAAAACTTAATAAATAAATATCTAAAAAAATCTAAAAATCATAATAAAATATGATATAGCTAAATAATGCTTATAGAATCTATCTAGAGGCCATATGACTATAGAATGCTCAAATCTCCACTATGAGCTTAGCCATGACCCCTATGATCATAGAAGTTAATCGTAATTAAATATAAAAAATCCCTAAATTTCTAATCTGGGAGCAGATGCCAGAAAGGATGGGTAGATTAAACAATATCAATCAAGATTAGGGTCAAGCAAGACAGGAAAATAATCAAAGTTCAAGAACGATTCAAAAACAATCTTTTTATGGTATATCTCGAGAATCGTATATCTCTGTGCTCGTTATCTAAGTTTTGCCTCGCCATTATGCCCATGGGTGCAAAACTCCTAATTATGTAATATATTATCTG
Organism: Iris pallida; assembly: GCA_029216955.1. Classification (NCBI taxonomy): domain Eukaryota; kingdom Viridiplantae; phylum Streptophyta; class Magnoliopsida; order Asparagales; family Iridaceae; genus Iris; species Iris pallida. The sequence continues at coordinate 8,953,196 of JANAVB010009198.1, read as the reverse complement.
AGATCCTGCCTCGGTAGTATGCCTCTGGCTGTAAAAACCTTGTTTCTATAATACATTATCTGAATTTCTGCCATGCCAGTATACCTATACTTGTAAGACTCCTAATCTCGTAATATATCGGATAGCTGTTGGGCATATCTGCTTTAGCAAATAATATAGATTTTCGAACCTGCCCTTGGCTAAATCTATGGAATTTTTTTCTTCTAAAATCTTTTGCAAGATAAATGATAAGTAACCAATCAAGGAATGAATAAAGAAAAGTTCAATCAAGTCATCGGAAGGAAAAAAAACAGAAGCCATCATATCGAGAAAGAATATAATACAAAAGCAACCATGCTGAAAAGACTTAGGATGTGTTTCGCAGGAAGGATGGAAAAATAGAAAAAAGGAAAAAGATAATAATACATTTTCCTTCCATATGGAAAGGAAAGGTCATTTCCTTCCTTTGTGTTTGGTAGCAAGGATGGAAAAGATAAGAGATGCAATTTCCTTTGCTTGGTATGAAAGAAAAAGTGGAAGGAAAGAAAATAAAAAATATAGGGTTTACCAATTCTACCCTCAACTAAAAACACTTATTTATCATTTACTTCATAAATAATTTTTAAATAATACATTCATTTGGGGGTATAATTGTTAATTAATACAAGCCTTTACTTTTCCTTCCACTTTTCCTTCCACTTTTGGGGGGATTGGATTTCTTAGGTTATGGGGGAAAAGTAATCCCTCCACTTTTCTTTCCTTCCTATTTTCCTTCCATACCAAACAAGAGAAAATGAATCTTTCCCTTCACTTTTCCCTCCTCTATTTTCTTTTCTCCTACTTTTCTCTCCTACCAAACACACCTTTAGAGAAGTTTATATTCCTAGTTGTTCTATCCACAAGTCCCATTCCTCAATCGGTTGCAGGCTCGTAGTAGTAAAACTATCCTAGGTATCACCATGACTTCACACACTTCACGAAGACTCGACATGCACCTATAACTTCTAGTGTCTGTGCCTCTACTTTTCTGATATGATAGCAAGGAGGGGGGTACGTCAACTACCAAGATTCGTCTTATTGGTATGAACAAATAAGGATTTTGGTAGAACATAAAAAACTGGACGCAAATCAAGCAGTCAAGTAAGAGTTCTAAATGAAGTCAAGAAAGATATTCAGCATGTGGATAAGATCCTAATTTTTAGTCCTATATGATGACTTGCTTGGTATAGTGACGTAACAAACCAATATTTTCTAGACCTGCATAGGCCACCACAAAAATATGTCACATTCCAATCCTAAAATAGATAGGACTAGGAATGCACAGAATGCCAGCATTCCAAAGACAAGTTCTGATTGAGACATCAATTCGGTAAACCCTCACATACCTTGATTTACAAGACCTGCATGGGCCACCACTTAAACCATGTAACGCCCCAGAACCAGAATACTGAAGAGCGGGGGCATACATAGCAAACTACGTATATTGAAGTACAACCCACCTTTGTTATACGGTCACAGATGTCTAGATACATGAGGGTTTAACTACAAGCCATCAGTTTCCTATGGTCATGAACAAGCCTATTGTCTTAATCTCAAGCAAGCAATAACAGTCACAAGATGTCATAACACCAAATATACAATAGTAAGGCATCCCATGCATTACATATTCAGATGATCATGAAGCTAGTCGTATAAAATGTCAAGACTAGCAAGAGTTTCAGTCTTACATGATCAACCATAGGATTTGTCAATCATGTTACAGCCCGTAGGCAGACAGTAAATAGAGGGGCAACCGAGCTAACACGTGTTCGTCGGCTAAACGCCTCAAAAGAATAATTTTACAAATAAGTTGGAGGACAAAAGAAATCCACTCGTTGCCAGGGTTACGCCTGGTGGTCACCATCTGGCTGGAAGAAAGGTGGATCCTCTGGAGCTACTCCGATATCTGGCCACACAAAACCAGCTGGGTCAGACCCAGAAAGAACAAGTACCACAAAGAAGGTTTTATTTAGGAACTAAAACCAACATATCTCCATAGAATATTAAAGATGATTATAAAGATACTGGTAATAATAAAGATAACAACAGTAAATTGAGTACGAGGAAACCATTCAAGTAGCCAGGTCACGATCCTTAAACCAAACAAGGACCGGGGTTATAACTCTTCGCCTGAATAGAAACCCGTCTCAACTACTTGTTGGTTAAAGTAAAACATGATAGGGTAAAATAAGACAATAAACGAAGAGAAGACACAGAACTGCTCCGAGAGCCAGGTTACAACCCTTAAACCAAATAAGGACTAGGGTTGTAACACTTTTCCTGAACAGAACTGGACCCCTGATCTTTATTGTTAATGCCAGTATAGATAATAATGTTATTGAAGTAAGATAAAACATGCCGAGCATGGCATGGGGTGCAATAAGACAATAAACGAAGAGAAGACACAGAACTGCTCTGGGAGCCAGGTTACAATCCTTAGACCAAACAAGGACTGGGATTGTAATCCTTCGCCTGATGGTCCCCCGATCGTTATTGTTAAGGCAAGAATAATAAGTCATGTCCTGTCACAATCTTGTACAGGATCAGGACAAGTCGAAGCTGGGCTAGACTTCATTCAATCAATTACGGCCAAGCAAGGAGTACGGCTTGATACTTTAACTAACTAGGGTTATCACAAGTCTAATTACTAGCAAGATGCAATGAGATCATCCCACAGCCACAAAGCCCTGCAGCCCATCCTAGTTATCCAGGTCGAATATCCATTTAAAAAGGGTGCAACACTTGACGGTGTGCTGGAAATGTGCCCTATTCGTCGGTAGGCTACAAGTCCACTTAGTCCGCCCAGATAACGGGATTGTCTGTAGCTGAGAAAACCTCTTCATGACTACTAAATCATTCTAGTTAATTAGACTTAGTCAATTTCAGTAGGTACCCCTGACCGTGGTACTCAGGGATCCCCATCCTAGACATGATGCAAGATAGTACCAGTTTATTTGTACAAACACAATCGCCCATGGTGCCCAGGTCTTTCATACTTGTCATGTCAGGCTAGCTGACATAACAGCATGTCGAGATATATCATGTCAGTTTACTTATCATGAGTGCGCTATAGCGGACCACTATCGTGTTCTATTCTTACATTATCATGAATGAGAGAAGCTTGCATAAAATAACTAGCGACATATTTTTGAAGCCAAGGAAAAGATCTACAACTTTCATGTTTTGAGCTTTTCAAGATTCTAGCTACAAAACAACTTAAACAGGTAAAAATAGTGAAATAGAGCAATTCCGGCGCTTGGGATTCATGCACATCCGCTCGTGGGAATTCCTGCACATCCGTGCGTGGGAATTCCTGCACATCTGCGCGTGGGAATTCCTGCACATCCGTGCAGAAAAATTCCTGCACATCCGCGCATGGGAATTCCTGCACATCCGTGCATGGAAATTCCTGTACATCCGTGCGTGGGAATTTCTGCATATCCGCGCATGAGAATTCCTGCACATCTGCGTATGGAAATTCCTGTACATCTGCCCGTGGAAATTCTTGCACATCCGTGCATAGAAATTTCTGCATATCTGTCCGTGGGAAAGTTACGTTGCGTCTTCAGTACATGCGCGTAGGGAACCTACGCGTATGGCACGCTCGAAGTTAAGAGATGTGTTGCCGGGACTTCACAGCGCGTGGCCTCCCGGGCGCATGGGGGTCATCGTCCCCAATCAGGAAGTTCAGCCATAAAAGTTCCGAAAACTTGCCATGGCCATAACTTCCTCATCTGAAGTCGAAATCAAGCGAAACAAAATCCAAAACTACATGAAATTGAATTCTCTACAACATAGAACCATTAGTTTTCGAAAATAACCAAGTTTTAGAGATCAAAACCAAGAAAACTGAAAAGTTATAAACTTAGATCTACAAGAATCCATCCATCAAATACAAAAATACCAAGTTCTAAAGAGGCTTAAAATCAAGTAAGGAAGAGAATAGAACAATAAAACTTGAGATCCATCATGAAGCAAGTTGCACTTGCCTAGGCTTGTTAGGTGGGAGGAGTAAATGAAGAAGATGAAGAAGTAAATGCAAAAAATGGAGGAGAGAGAAGAAGTTGACTTATATAGCAACCCCTCTCATTTTAACCTAAAATAAACCAAACCAAGCAAAGCCAAGTCAAGTCAAGTTGAACCAAGTTGAACCAATCAAGTCAAGATTTAAACCAAGGCTAAGGTAAGCAAGATAAGTCAAAATACAGGCCAACTGACAATTGTCAGAAATCCGTATATGTATCCAAAAAAATACGTATAATGGAAAACGGGAGTGACAACTCTATCCACCTTAAAACAATTTCATCCTTGGAATTTAATCAAGAGGCTAGAAATGTCGGGACAAGCTATATTAATCACAAGCAAGTTATAACTAGACAACCATTCAAGCAATCATTCACGCAAGCAAGGAAGCTGAGGGTGTAGGGTTTAAGAAGGATATTATACATTACGAGTCAAACAGGTCGGGATATCGCGATCGGATATCATCCTCACACTCCCACGTTGACTCACCCAAAGAGTGATGACCCCAAGCAACACGGACGAAACTAATATTCTTGTTCTTGAGTATCTTCTCTCCGGTCCAATATAGACACGGGCCTCTCCTCATACGAAAGGTTGGTACCAACAACTAATTCTGAATGATCCAGGATGTTGCTCGGGTCCGAGATATACCGTCGTAATTGGGATACATGGAATACGTCATGCACCTCTCTTAGCAACGACGAAAAAGCAAGATGATAGGACACATCACCTACTCGCTCCAGAATATCGAACGGCCCTATATACCTAGGACTAAGCTTTCTCTATACGCCGAAATGAATAACGCTACGGTTAGGCGAAATCCTTAGAAATACATGGTCGCCAACAGAAAACTCAAGAGGACGCCGATGAGAATCGGTCCAATGACGCTGACGATCTTGTGCAACTCAAAGATGATCTCGGACTCTTCTGACCATCTCAACTGTCTGAGCATTCATTTCTGGACCGAGCATCTACCTCTTCCCAATATCATTCCAAGCTAGCGAGGATCTGCACTTCCTACCATACAGTACCTCGAACGGTGCTATCTGGATACTAGCTTGGAAGCTGTTGTACGAAAACACCACCAGGTGCAGGTGATCTTCCCACGAACCACCAAAGTCGAGTGTACATGACCGTAACATATCATCAAGAGTTTGGATCGTGCGTTCCGACTGGCCATCTGTCTACGGGTGATAAGCTGAGCTGAACTGGAGGTGAGTTCCCAAACTTTCTTATAAGTTGTGCCAAAAGTACGACATAAACCTTTTGAATCTCGGTCTGAAGTGACACTGACTGGTACTCCATACATCCTAACTATCTACCTGAGGTACTTCTCTGCTAGTTGAGTCGTCGACTGACCAACGCTGATCGAAAGAAAGTGAGCCACCTTCGTGAGCATGTCTACTATCACCCAGAAAGTATCTCTACCAGCTGGGGATCTAGGCAATCCAGTCACAAATTCTATGGTAATATGCTTCTACTTCCATTCTGGAATTGACAAGGGCTGAAGAAGTCCAGCTGGCCTCTGATGTTCAGCTTTAACTTGTTGGCAAACCAAACATCGAGAGACAAACCGGGCTATCTCCCTCTTCATGCCATTCCACCAAAAGTGCTGATGAATATCACGGTACATCTTCATACTGCCGGAATGAACGGAATACTGCGAACTGTGAGCCTCTGTCATGATCTTCTGTCTGATATCCCCACTGGATACACAAAGACGCCTCCCATGCCTAAGTGTACCATCTTCATGAATGCATAACTCTGGTCGCCGTCCTGCCTCGCACTCTACTCTGAGCCGCTGAAGCTTGGAATCTGTTGACTGAGCCATCTGAATCCTCTCAATTATAGTGGACTGAACTTGCATGCTGGCCATCAACGTCACACTGTAAAGGAGAAAAACTTTATACCCATCTTCTAAAGATCTGCTAACAACCCCGGCTGCGCTGTTAGGAAATATACTCCGACTCTCCTACTCAATGCATCTGTAACGATGTTGGCCTTCCCTGGGTGATACTGCAGGTTGACATCATAATCCAAAGTAGCTCTAACCACCTTCTCTGACGCATATTAAGATCCTTCTGAGTGAAAACATACTTCAGGCTCTTGTGGACGGTAAAAATCTCCACCTTATCTCCATACAAGTAGTGCCTCCATAACTTAAGTGCAAATACTACCGCTGCCAGCTCCAAATCATGGGTTGGGTAATTCCTCTTATGATCATGAATTTATCGTGACACATAAGCTATTACCTTCCTATGCTGCATCAGAACACATCTTAAACCTCTGCCCGAAGCATCACAATACACTAAGAATCCCCCGGTTCCATCTGGAAGCATGAGAATAGGAGCCGTCATCAAGCTTCGCTTCAACATATCAAAAGAATCCTGACACTCTGTTGTCCAAGCAAACTGCACATCCTTGTGGGGCAACTAGGTCAATGGCGCTGAAATTCGAGCAAAGTCTGAAACAAATCGTCGGTAGTAGCCGGCCAAGCCAAAAAATTGGGAATTTCTGTAACCGTGCTGGGCACTGGCCATGTCTCAATGGCCACAATCTTCTGGAAATCCACTTCTACTCCTCCTCTGGTGATGATATGGCCCAAGTACGAAATACGATCGAGCCAGAACTCATATTTACTAAACTTGGCATACAACTGGTGCTCTGTGAGAATCTGAAGAACAACTCTGAGATGCTGCTCATGCTCTGTCTCACTTTTGCTGTAGACCAGGATGTCGTCTAGGAACACAATCATGAACTGATCCAAATAATGCATAAAGATGTAATTCATGAGGTCCATGAATACAGTCGGCGTATTGGTTGCTCCAAAGGGCATAATAAGAAACTCCCAATGCCTATATCGGGATCTGAAAGCCGTCTTCGGGATGTCCTGCTCTGTGACTCTGATCTGGTGATATCCTGACCACAAATCAATCTTTGAGAATACTGTTACCCCCTTGAGTTGATCAAACAAGTCATCTATCCTCGGGAGAGGATATCTGTTCTTGATTGTCACTAAGTTCAAGGTACGATAGTCGACACATAATCTAGACGTACCATCCTTCTTTTTTACAAGAAGCATCGGGGCTCCCCAAGGTGATCCAGTAGCACGAATGAATTCCTTGGTTCTGAGTTCTTCAATCATCTTGTACAATATCTCTAGCTCTGACGACGCCATCCTGTAGACTATCTCTGACACTAGGCTGATTCGAGAATCAAGTCGATGGTGAACTCGATCTCCCGTTCTAGCGGCATCCCTAGAAGCCCTTCGGGGAAAACATCTGGAAATTCTTCAACTATTCGAGGTAACTGTTCTGCCACTACTGCTATCCGTAATACTGGAAGGAAGGTTCAACTTCGCCTTGAGAAATGGAAAACTCCGTCTCGCCCGAAATGCTAAAAATAACTCTGCCAATATGGCAGTCTATTCTAGCAAGCTGATCCCTCAACCAATCCATCCCTAAGACCATATTATAATCGGCCATCGGGAACTCTATCAATCTAGTGGGGAACTCTCTACCGCTAACTATGATCCGACACAAGAAAAACACTCTATCTACTCCTACAAGTTCATTACCAGTAAGTATATTGAGCCTTACTGATAATAACTCGGACTCCAATCCTACCCGTGTCGCGAATCGTGCATCCATAAATGAATACGAGGCACCAGAATCAAATAATACTGAAGCTGGAAAGGTGTTGACGAGAATCGTACCTGCCATTACCTCACCTGGTACAATTTCTTCTTCTCCTATGGTCAAAGCCAGCACTTGACCATGTCCTCTGGGTGCGGGTCCCCTCTGTAAAAAGTTTCTCTGTCTGCTTTGGATCAGGGCTTGGGCTTGGGCATACAGCTGTGGTCTCTGCTGCTGGAATGCCTGGGCCTACATCGGCAATGGCCTCGGGAATGGGTACGGTTGATGTTGCTGGACTGGTACTGGTCTTCTAACTGAAGGAATAGAGAAAGCTGGTGATGAACTCCCCCTGTTCGGGCAGTTCCCTATCATGTGGTCCGGGACACCACAAGCTAAACACAAACCATGTGCTCTGCGATATTCTAATACCACATGCCCCGGTTTCCCGTAGTGTGAACATCCTACTACGGAAGACTGCTTCTGCTTCTGCTGCTGAGGGTACGTCAAGATTAAATGTTAAACCGATGTCACTGAGGCCGTCTGCCTTGGAGCTCCAATGGTCAAATCCCTGGCTGTCGGGGCTGATGTTGAAGACTGATTCATCTGGCTGTGGGATCGCTTCCGACCTCCGGTCCTATCCACGATCATCTTGGAGGTATACTCGTGCCTCCGAGCTGCTCTAAATACTGTATCAAAATTCTAATGCTCAAACTGCTCTACTGCCAATAGAATCTCTAGATGAAGCCCTGCTGGAACCGCTGGGCTCTATCGAACTCGGTTGCTACCAAGGTAGGAGCAAACCAACTAAGTCTCGAAAACTCAGCCGTATATCCGTCGACCGTCCTGCCCATCTGCTTCAGATTGGTGAACCTCGTCTGTAGATTGTACCGAACTACAGCATCAAAATACTTGGTCTGGAATCTCTCTAAATACTACCCGAACAATGGGTGCCACTAATCCAACGGCCTGCGCCGCCCACCAGCTGCGGGCAAGATCCAACAACTATAGGCACACCACCGCCACCTTCTCATCTTCTGGAGTCCTGGCTGCTTCTAGAATCACCTCTATATCCTGAAGCCAAGCATCATCAGCGATAGTATCTTCTCTGTCGTCGAAGAAGGGAGGGTTCTAGCACTTGAAGCTGTTAGTTGTGTCGTTACCCTGATGACCTCCTCTGGTCAAAGCATCTGCCACCTCCTGGTGCAAGGCATCTCCCCGACGATCCTAGAAAGCTAATAATGACCTGATGAGACCCACCAAAGTGCCATCATTGGACACAACAGGCTGGACGGGCTGAACTGGTGGCTCTCCTCCGGTAGGCACGACTCTGGAGGGTACTCCTGAATGCTAGGCCTGATCTCCCAGGTTGCTGCTGGTCCACAGGAGGTGCTCCGCCTTGCTGATCGGCAGGACCAGGAATAATACCGGTGAAGAAGACGATATAGGGAATAATAAGGAAGGACCAGGACAGATCAACGATACAAACATGTGATCAGGTCAAGAATTCAGGGATTCAGAGGATACGAGTAGAGATCAAGGGCGAGTACTGATTGAGACATCTATTCGGTAAACCCTCACATATCTTGATTTACAAGACCTGTATGGGCCACCACTTAAACCATGTAACGTGCCAGAGCCAGAATACTGGAGAGCGGGGGCATACATAGCCAGCTACGTATATTGAAGTGCAACCCACCTCGCTATACGGTCACGGATGTCTAGATACATGAGGGTTTAACTACATGCCATAGATCTCCTATGGTCATGAACAAGCCAATTGTCTCAATCTCAAGCAAGCAATAATATTCACAAGATGTCAGAACACCAAATATACAATAGTAAGGCGTCACATACATTATATATTCGGATGATCATGAAGCTAGTCGTACAAAATGTCAAGACTAGCAAGAGTTTCAGTCATACATGATCAACCCTAGGATTTGTCAATCATGTTACAGCCCGTAAGCAGACAGTAAATAAAGGTACAACCGAGCTAACACGTGCTCGTCGGCTAAACACCTCAAAAGAATAATTTCACGAATAAGTGGAAGGACAAAAAAACTAACTCGTTGCCAAGGTTACGCCTGGTGGTCACTATTTGGCTGGAAGACAGGTAGATCCTCTGGAGCTACTCCGATATCTGGCCACACAAAACCAGCTGGGTCAGACCCCAGAAAGAGCAAGTGCCACAAAAGAGGCTTCACTTAGGAACTAAAACCAACATATCACCATAGATTATTAAAGATGATTATAAAGATACTAGTAATAATAAAGATAACAACAGTAAATTGAGTACGAGAAAACTATTCAAATAGCCAGGTCACAACCCTTAAACCAAACAAGGACCGGGGTTGTAACCCTTCGCCTGAACAGAAACTCGTCTCAACTACTTGTTGGGTAAAGTAAAACATGATAGGGTAAAATAAGACAATAAACGAAAAGAAGACACAGAACTTCTCCGGGAGCCAGTTACATCCCTTAAACCAAACAAGGATCGGAGTTGTAACCCTTCGCCTGAACAGAACTGGACCCCTGATCTTTATTGTTAAGGCCAGTATAGATAAACATGTTATTGAAGTAAGGTAAAATATGACGAGCATGGCATGGGGTACAATAAGACAATAAACGAAGAGAAGACACAGAACTGCTCTGGAAGCCAGGTTATAACCCTTAAACCAAACAAGGACCGTGGTTGTAACCCTTCGCCTGAACAGAACAGGTCCCTTGATCATTATTGTTAAGGCAACTATAATAAGTCATGTCCTATCACAATCTTGTATAGGATCATGACAAGTCGAAGCTCGGTTTGACTTTATTCAATCAATCATGGCCAAGCAAGGAGTACGGCTTAATACTTTAACTAACTAGGGTTATCACAAGTCTAATTACTAGCAAGATGCAATAAGATCATCCCACAGCCACAAGCCATATAGCCCATCCAGGTTATCCAGGTCGAATGTCCATTTAAAAAGGGTGCAACACTTGACGGTGTGCTGGAAATGTGCCCTACTCATCGGTAGGCTACAAGTCCACTTAGTGCACCTAGATAACGGGATTGCCTGTAGCTGGGAAAATCTCTTTATGACTACTGAATCATTCTAGTTAATTACCCTTAGTCAATTTCAGTAGGTACCCCTGACCGTGGTACTCAGGGATCCCCATCCTAGACATAATGCAAGACAGTACCAGTTTATTTGTACAAACACAATCGTCCACGGTGTCCTGGTCTTTCATAATTGTCATGTTAGGCTAGCCGTCATAACAGCATGTCGAGATATATCATTTCAGTTTACTTGTCAAGAGTGTACCACAGCAGACCACTATCGTGTTCTATTCTTATATTATCATGAATGAGAGAAACTTACATAAAATAACTAGTGGCATATTTTTGAAGCCAAGGAAAAGATCTATAACTTTCATGTCTTGAATTTTTCAAGATTCTAGATACAAAACAACTTAAACAGGCAAAAAATATAAAATAGAGCAATTATGGCCCATGGGATTCCTGTACATCCGCGTGGGAATTCCTGCACATTCGCGCATGGGAATTCCTGCACATCCGTACGTGGAAATTCTTGCACATCTACGTATGGGAATTCCTGCACATCCGCGTATGGGAATTCCTGCACATTTGTGCGTGGAAATTCCTGAACATCCGCGCATAGGAATTCCTGCACATCCGCGTATGGGAATTTATGCACATCCGTGCGTAAGAATTCCTCTACATCCACGATTGGGAATTCCTGCACATCCGCGCGTAAAAATTCCTGCACATCTGCGCATGGGAATTCATGCACATCCGTACATAGAAATTCCTGTACATCCGCGCGTGGGAAACTCACATTGCGTCTTCAATACATGCGTATAAGGAACCTACGCGCATGATACGCTCGAAGTTAAGGGATGCGTTGCCGGGACTTCATAGCGGATGGCCTCCGGCGCATGGCCTCCCGGGCGCATGGGGGTCATCGTCCCCAATCAGCAAGTTCAGTCATAAAAGTTTCAAAAACTTGTCATAGCTATAACTTCCTCAGCCGAAGTCGAAATCAAGCGAAACAAAAGCCAAAACTGCATAAAATTGAATTCTCTACAACCTAGAACCATTAGTTTTCAAAAATAACCAAGTTTTAGAGATCAAAACCAAGAAAATCGAAAAGTTACAAACTTAGATCTACAAGAATCCATCCATCAAATCCAAAAATGCCAAGTTCTAAAGAGGCTTAGAATCAATTAAGGAAGATAATAGAACAATAAAACTTGAGATCCATCATGAAGCAAGTTGCACTTGCCTAGGCTTAGTAGGTGGGAGGAGTAAATGAAGAAGAATAAAAAGTAAATGCAAAAAATGGAGGAGAGAGAAGAAGTTGACTTATATAGCAACCACTCGCATTTTAACCCAAAATAAACCAAACCAAGCCAAGCCAAGTCAAGTCAAGTTGAACCAAGTTGAACCAATCAAGTCAAGATTTAAACCAAGGCTAAGCTAAGCAAGATAAGTTAAAATACGGGCCACCTGACAATTATCAAAAATCTGTATACGTATCCTGAAAAATTCGTATAATGGGAAATGGGAGTGACAAATTCCAATCTAATATACACATGCATCTAAATCTGATCAACAGTAATAAAATAAATGAAACAAAATAGATAATGATGAATGTAAATATTATTTGAGTTCATCAAGAAATAGCACTCGTCCGGCGGAGACAAATCTACTACCAATAAATGAACAAAAATAAATAATACAAAAAATAAAATAACTAAGTCCACTCTACTAAGCTAAGAAACATAAACTTGTTCGTCTGTACCTGGATAAACCTCATATAAACCTAAAGAGTTCACCAGTTCCTCTGGGGACATAGCAAGACACATAATATACAAGCCTACTTTGAAAGTAATAACATGCATGAAAAGGCAGGAAATGGTACAAAAAATAAAGACTGAGAAATACACATACAAGAGTAAAAACGTAAAAAATATGGCATGTCATCGAGAATCATACTAGTAAATGTGACTACGAGTAAATCGGGATAAACTGTAACCCGATGGTGGCTAACAACCCTATAAATTATAGCCCGATGGTTGCTAACAACCTATAGTAAGTCTCTATCACGACCCCATGGTTGGTAACGATCGAGAGTGGTGAAGTATAGTCAACGCGTATAATAATGTCCTTGTCTAAGGAAGTACAAAGGTCAAGTATAGGTCAAGTACAAGTCCAAATCCAGGTCAAGGCATATCAAGATATCGTAACATCGGACTAAGCAACACTAACAGGATTTATACATGAAATAGCAATAATATATGTAATAAAGAAAAATAATATACGTGCACATATATCAAAGGTAAAGAACAATGGCATAAATAAGAGAAGCAGGTCATCAAGGAAGGAAAAATAGAAACAACAACATAGAAAATGCATAAAAATACTATACAGTTCCGCAAGGTGTACTTGAATGTCGTCCAAATCCCCGCTGACTTTGCAATATCAAACCTATCAAATTTCACACATAAGTAAAGAATATTTTAGTCATCTATGTACACATAAGACACATGGGTTTCCTAAACAACAAGTCTATATGCTTTTGGGATTTCTAGACCTAGTTTTATAATTTTGACTAGTTTTGTTAAGTCCAGAAATGAAGGAAAAATATATACATCAACTAATTTAATATAATTATAATTTGAAAAAAATCTAAATATAATTTCATGACTATAGAAAGTCACAATTCCAAATTCGGGACCCATAGCACACAAATTGAGGCGTACAATTGACTAAATAATCAAACGTCATGAAATTAATGATTTGAGTAAGCAATCTAGTAGATTTCAGTGCTGCAAGTACACTTGAATCAACAGTGCCACAAAATTATGATTTGGTTAAAAGTTATCGCCGTTATGGCTAACCATGATTAAATCGATGAATTACTAGCCAATTCTGAGTTGTATGAATTAAATAAAATACTAAAATAATTTACTAAATTTAGTAAAAATTATATGTTGTAGATCTATGTGTCATCTTTCTAAACATCAAATGGATCACAAAATAGAGTTTGGGATCTCCTGGAATATCAAAAACAGTGCAACACGTCGATTTTTATACAACTAGCACTTAGACAATTTTCTAGAAATTTATGTTCCTAATTACATAAAATAAATTATATATTGGAAAGCTAACCTCGTTGCAGTTCTAAAAAATTGGAGGCTAAACGGAGTCCGAAGTTGGTCACAATGGCTTTGCAAAGTAGTTATAGCTTCTGAAAATGAGACTAATTTTGTGACAAATTTTGGGCTATTTTGGACAAAAAAGAGAAAAGATTTGGGAAGTAAATTATAAGAGATGGTTTTATTCATAAGTTCAGTAGGTATATATAATATGTAAGGATAACTTAATTAGGATATGATTAGAATTTAATTAATATTGATATAATTAGAATTGCCTAATTTGAATATGATTATGACTAGTATAAATAACGATAGGTTTAAATAATTGTAGATATGATTCGAATATGATTAGGCTAATCCAAAGATTTCATAAGTTCAGTAGGTATATATGACTAGTATAAATAACGATAGGTTTAAATAATTGTAGATATGATTCGAATATGATTAGGCTAATCCAAAGATTTCTAAACTTATTTAAATGGAGATATAATTTAATTCAAATGCAGTTATAAGATAAGGATCAAGAATCCTAACGGATTAATCATCCCATAATTCAAATCAAGTAAAAATTTAAAACTAAATCAATATAATCCTAATCCAATAATTGATCAAAATAATAATTTAAAATAATATTTCATATTATCAAATTTAAAATTATATTTAAATAAATCCATATCTTATATAAAAAAAATTGGCAAAATATTTTTATAGAAAATACTGTCTTTTCTTTATTGGCACAAGGCACCACAAATCGAGTATGCCTAAGAGATCCTACGCTGAGGATCTCCGAGTACAAAAAAGAATTCTAGGAAATGGTACGATAGAGATCGAGTGGCAGTTGCTCTTTTACTCCGTTGATACTCCGATTACAAAAGTGCGAGAAAACTTAAGAAAATTGCCAACTCTCGGCTCACTGGCAAGAAGTGCAGCAATTTGGCTCTTGAAAATGCTCTCCGTTCTTTCTCTTGAAGAGGAATGAGGCCCCCTTTTTATAGTTGTTCTTGAGCTGGAATGATGTTATGCGCCCACATGAGGAAAACACACTAGTTTTCATGTGGGCACATAGTCCTGCTTTGGGCGCATAGGTTATAAGCGCATGCAGGCTACGTAGTCGTGGGTTGATCGTTGTAAAACCCATCAAACCTATTCAAATTCTAGTTTTATTCCAATGGATGCATTCATTTAGGGTCCCCCTAGGTGTAGCCCAAGTTTGGTAGGAGTTCGTGTCCATTTCGTGTCCATATCGGACACGTATCGATATTTTAAATAAGGTGTTCGATGAAATGTTTGTTAGAATTTAATAGTGTTAATTTCAAAAACTAAATACATGAATGTGTAGCCCTATATGTGTAATTTAAAACCCCCACTGACTGAGCACGATTTGAACTCGTGTCCGTGTCCAAAATAAACACGAATGCGCTGAACGACACCCACGTGCACTGTCCTGCTACACGAATGCGATTTCTCCATGGACACGCCACATGGACACGTAAAACTTGACACATGGGTGGGGGCAATGACTGACACTGTGCCCACAAAATTTGGGGTGGTGTTGTGTCGTGTCGAGGGAGAAAACACGCGCGCACTATTTTTGCACAAACTGTGCATAGGCAGAAATCCTCCACTGATACGCGTGTCGTGTCGCGTCTAGACACGTTGTAGATGCATGGTGATACGTCGGATGGCTAGACCTATACCTAGTCTAGGTGTGGACACGAACACGTGGTGTCTTGTGCCCTGTGTCGTGTCCAGTTCGACTCGAACTCGCTGTACGAGACTGTGCACAACAGGGTTTCTGAACTCGTGTTTGGTTGTATTGGATACTTCGTGTCCACTCTTATGGACATGAATGCAGTCTCTAACACATCTACATATAAGAAACACTTTTGTACAATTGTTTTGGGTTTTTCAAATTGAATTGGGTTCGATTTTATTACAAAATTCTATTTTTCTGATACACAGTTCCTGGTTCACATTTCTGACTTTTAAAGTGTATTTTAAACTGAATTATTCTCTGTTTAAATTCCATATTTAAATCTTACACATGTGTATTAGGCTATATAATGTTGGTTATTGACTGATCCTAGGTTCTTAGATTTCGAAATCAGTTTTTGGAGGTTGAACTGATACGTTAACTGTTATAGGAATGTTAAAATCTGAGTTGTTAGAAGAAACCTAAGATTTCCTGAGATTGAATGGGAATGTAAACTAAGACTGGGTTCCAACTTGAAGGTTCATTTATAAGTTTGAATTAGTTGAAGGTTTCAATCCATGTAAACTGATGAAAACCTGAGAAAGGGGTGAAGGTTCAATATTTTCGAAATAAAACTGAGATTAAGTTTGTAATGGAAAAACTGAGACTGGGTTCATGTAGGAAACCTGAGATTTAGGTTTACTAGAAACTTGAGTTTGAATAATATGTAAACTGAGATTAAGTGTATGTAAACTGAGTGATTCAATGTATATCAACTGTCAACACATATAATACTGAAATAAACTGAGAATGAAATGGCCTTGGCATGGCTTGGCCTAACTTGGCCTTGGCCTTGGTTGAGCAAAATTTTAGTTAGTTGGTTAGTGGTATAATGTTAGGTTTTGGTATGGATTTGAGTGTTAGAAATGGGTAGATAAGAGAGTGAGATTTCAGAGAATTTCATATAAATTCTGAACTTTAAGTATAAGTAAAAATATATGTAGATATATATATTGTATATATATATTTTTTTTATTTTTTTATTTTTTATATTGTATACAATATATATATTGTAGATATATATATTGTATATATATATACATGCCTATGTATATATATAGATGATATGTAGATAGATAATGTTAGGATTTGGATTTTTGCGTATGAATGTGAGTAGAAGGATAGAGAGTTAGATGGGGTAGAGTATATGGATATAGGTATTTGGTTATGAGAGTATCTATGGGTCATGATGTACATGTGTAGTTTATCATACAAGTGGGTTGATACATATAGTGTTATATATGCTAGTTAGCCTAGTAGGGATCTTAGTTGAGTTAGCCTATGGTTTAGTTGAGTTAGCAAATGGTTTAGTTGAGTTAGCCTTAGATAGATGACCTAGACTTGACCTATGTTTGACTAGGTTGACCAAAAGTCAACACTAAGACAAATGGACCAATAGTTTGACCAATTGACCTTGATAGTTTAAGTTTGACATAGTTTGACTTGAAGGTTGACCCAGAGTTGACCAAAGTTGACCAAGAGTTGACTTTGACCTAGTTGACTTAGAATCATGTAGTTTGCATTGCAGATTTCTATTATTTCATTTTGAGTACTTAAATAACCAGTTTTACTCTAAATAGGACTCTGTGACACCAGTTCGGACATCCATTCATATCAGTCATTCAGGGTGACAGGCGAGTACATTCTCTGATTATTTCATACTTGTTAGGATTTATATTCTTGCTCTAGATTACTTTACATGATGCTGTCACGTTGTTATCACGGATTGGTACTATATGGATCTTGTTATGCGATGTTATCTCTCGGGGTGCATCAGATACAGTTGTCATGTGCTTTTCACGAACATCTTGTATTTCATGTAAACCTCTTTCATGTATACTCATGTGCAATCTTGTACTCTCATGATCACGTGAGCAAACATGATAAAAACCTCTTGTACAAGGTAACGTAACTTGACTGGATCCTTGTGTATTGATTGGGAAGGGTGAGTAGGAAAGGTTATGTGATTAAATCCCATCTTGTGCAATCTTGTGCGCATCTATTGTACACTCACGTATGATGGAGCTACCAATTGTTATTGTATAACCTAAGCCATGTATCTTACTCTTTGCATGCTTTACATTTCCTAACATGATATGAACTGCGTGAGATGTATTGTGCTCGCTCCTGTCCTGACTGGACCTGTTGAAAATATTACAGATGATGATGGTGACTGCCCTACCTTCTATGGGACACATAAAGGTGACCTTCAGGAGCCTGAGGAGCATCTAGCTCAGTAGAGGGTGCCTAGTCTAGACTAGTATTTATAGTTTTTAGTTTGTATCGGATTGTTCCGATTGTTAGTTATGACTTAGTTATATTTCAGGACTTATATTTATTTGTGTTGGACATCTGTTTTGTGTAGTGTGATAACGCTATTTATATTCAGTTTCTTCTTTTCCCATATCGTGCTCTATCTTTCCTAGACTTATGATTGAGATATAGAATTGAGGTATTATATTATACCTCCGTGCGGAGATGATATGTTTATATCATTTGTTATTAGATGTTAGAAGTTATAGACGAACTATACAGCGTTCTACCGCCGACACTACGGTGTAGGTTGGACGTACCTACGTTCTCGTACCCTTCCTCAGGGTGCGGGTCGTGACACGTTTTTGTGGTGGCCCATGCAGGTCAGAGTCGCAACTAGTACGATTTTGTAGGTTGCTCGACTTAGAGTGCTGTTACGAGCCTGTTGTTAGGATATCGGATTAGGCAATATATAAGAGTTACTCAATCATATTTTAGGAAAAACTCTGATCTTTTGGTTACCATGACAACTCTTCTTGTAATTGAATTTAATTATCCTTCCTTGATTTTCTTTATCATGTGCCATATTGATCTCCTTCTTTCAAATCTGCCCTCAGGATGCCGCTTACTCATTCTCAGGCAGCAGGTCCTAGTACAGTTCCAGAGAGGTCAGATCCGGGAGGTCTTCCACCTCCGGCTACGGGAGTAGCAGCCGAGGGAGCTGCCACCTCAGTTCCTGCCCTTCAGGCAGGAGTAGCAGCGACTGTTCCAGGAGGTCTTCCACCTCTAGCTGCGGGACCGTCCCTAGTCATTTTTGAGGCTCTTCCACCACCACCTCCGCTACCGACGGATGCACAGCAGATGATGGCCCTTATACTGTCGAAGATGCAGACCCAGAGGGCCCAGGCAGAGGCACAACAGCATCAGGCTAACGCATCCCACCGTCAGACAGAGGTTCTACGATAGAGTATGGAGAACTCGCATCAGCTTGCACTGGCAGCTGTGGAAAGAGTTGCACCGGGTACGGTACAGGGCCCTACTGGCCAGCAGCCATACCAGCAGCAGTCCAGGCCGGGGACAGTATTAGACTTTAGGAAGATGAGCTCCAGGGACTTCACGGGCACGGAGGGCATCCTCTATACGGACGACTGGCTAGAGGATGTGCAGCGGAGCATGGAGCTGGCACAGCTTCCTATAGCACTTTGGGTTTCGGTCGCAGCCAGCCGATTCTTCGACATCGCGCTAACATGGTACCGTACGGATCCTCATGTATCGGTAAGAGGGCTGGCATGGGAGAACTTCTAGAGGCTCTTCAAGGAGAAGTTCTTCCCGGATGTGGCTCTTACAGTATTGGAGGGCCAGTTCGTGGGTCTAGTACAGGGGAACTCGTCGGTGGACGAGTATGCAGCTGAGTTCTTCCGCCTTAGTAGGTTCGCACCCGATATGATCCAGGGTGAGGGGCAGAAGGCTCGTAGGTTTCGTAGGAGACTTGTTCATGCAGTGCGTACCGGCATCTCAGGTCGCCGTGACGCGACGTTCGATCAGATATTAATGGACGCGTAGATTACAGAGGAGGACTTCGGCCTCAAGCCGAAGAGGGGCAGTGATACCTTAGGGGCTAGTTCTAGTGCAGGGCCAGCCAAGCGCCCTCACATACAGCAGAAGCCAGTTCAGCAGTCGCTTCAGGGCCAGGGACATATACTTCACCAGCAGGCACCCAGGCAGCAACAACATACTACATGTGACTTCTGCAAGAAGCAAGGTCACGGATGGGGCAACTGCAGGAAGAGGCAGGGCCTGTGTTTACTTTATGGTTCGACAGAGCATCAGTTGAGGGAGTGTCCCAAGAACTTGGCACAATTGACTCAGACAGTAGCAGGAGCTAGAGCTCCGACAGGGCAGCAGACAGGACCACCGTTGCAGACTCAGCAACAGAGGTTTGTCCAGCATCAGCAACAGGCCAAGGGAGGCCAGCAGGGGCGAGCTTTCGTCATGGCAGTCGAGGATGCACAGGCAGAGGGAGAGCTGATTACAGGTTCCAATCTTTTTGATTCCATTTCCGTATTTGCCCCTTATAACTGTCTTAAAATTCGATTCTATCCGTACCTGGTAATTGATAAATTTTGTTCAGATGTTTTATTGTGATTTATTTCTTCTAAGATAAGTCGTATGGGCTAGGTTACCTCGATTATGGGATCTAGAGTCTTATATAGTTATGTTAGCTGGCATAGTGAGGACATATAGTTAGATTTTGGACATATTTCTCAGGTATAGGAATTTAAGGTTTTTACGGCTAAGCATGCGGCAATGCGAAAATTTTAAATACCATGATTCTAGAGGTATGTACCATAGTCAAGAACTCTGTGAATATCATAGCCTTGCTCACTAGCATGACAAAGATTTTGAGTATCATGATTTCGGACAGACGCATATGATTATTGGACTGTATGTTGAGACTGTGATTATTGTTGGGGGTTTGACCTAGAAGGAGTACGACCATCTAAATTTCGAGGACGAAATTCTTCTAAGGAGGGTAGACTTGTAGCACCCAGTTTCTAAAATAAGGGTAAATTTGAAATTTTATAATTATAATTATTTAATAATGATATTTAAACCATGTTATGATTTTTGGTGATTTTTTAGTTAATTTAAAACTATTTAAAATCACGACTTATGATTTTGGTGATTGACTGGTGTAACCCTAGAGTTTGCTGAGCCCAGAGACTAACCATGACCAAGGGAGCCAAGCTATGTGATTAGGATGACTAATTACTAGTTTTGAGCCTAAGGGTATTTTGGTTATTTTGACAATTTTGTGAAATTATAAATTATGTAAATTAAATATTGTGCTAATCTATTAGTTAAGACTTGACCTAGAAGTTGAGCCTAATCTAGAAGATAGTCATGACCATAGAGACTAAGTTAGATGGTTTCAACTAAGTAATCAATTAGGTTAATATCTAGATATTTGTTAATAGGATATTTTAGGCTAAAGGTTAAGAAAGGTTACTTTAATTGTGAGCCATTAGATTGGCTTGAAATTGTTGGAGAAGCCTTAGCCACTCATCCTAAACCCTAACCCTAACCTAATGGCAGCCATCACACATTTTCCCCTCTATAAATACAACCCATTAATCATTAGCATCATTTTTTTAATTCATTTTAATTGCCTCTTTTGTGTTCTTCCCTAAACTCCTCCCCAAATATCCAAATCAAGTCCAAATTGAGCCTAGTCTTTTGCATTGGACTCCCCTACAGTAGAGGGTACCATTGGTAGGTAGCTAGCAAGGATTCGGAGGCTCGGGATCGTCGCAAGATCGAGGTAAGCCCTCATTCAAAGGGCTTGAAATTGAGGTTTCACCCTCAATAGGTAAAACCCATCAAACCTATTCAAATTCTAGTTTTCTTCCCGTGGATGCATTTATTTAGGGTCCCCCTAGGTGTAGCCCAAGTTTGGTAGGAGTTCGTGTCCATTTCGTGTCCGTATCGGACATGTATCGGTGTTTTAAATAAGGTGTTCGATGAAATATTTGTTAGAATTTAATAGTGTTAATTTCAAAAACTAAATACATGAATGTGTAGCCCTATATGTGAAATTTAAAACCCCCACTGACTGAGCACGATTTGAACTCGTATCCGTGTCCAAAATGGACACGAATGCGCTACACGACACCCATGTGACACGAATATGATTTCTCTATGGACACGCCACATGGACTCGTAAAACTTGACACGTGGGTGCGGGCAATGACTGACACTGTGCCCACAAAATTTGGGGTGGTGTCGTGTCGTGTCGAGGGAGAAAACATGCGCGTACTGTTTTTGCACAGACTGTGCATAGACGAAAATCCTCCACTGATACGCGTGTCGTGTCGCGTTCAGACACGTTGTAGATACATGGTGACACATCAAATGGCTAGACCTATACCTAGTCTAGGTGTGGACACGAACACGTGGTGTCTTGTGCCCTGTGTCGTGTCCAGTTCGACTCGAACTTGCTGCACGAGCCTGTGCACAACAGGGTTTCTGAACTCGTATTTGGTTGTATTGGATACTTCGTGTCCACAAGAGTGGACACGAATACAGCCTCTGACACGTATACATATAAGAAACACTTTTGTGCAATTGTTTTGGGTTTTTCAAATTGAATTGGGTTCAATTTTATTACAAAATTCTATTTTTCTGATATACAGTTCCTGGTTCACATTTCTGACTTTTAAAGTGTATTTTAAACTGAATTATTCTCTTTTTAAATTCCATGTTTAAATCTTACACATGTGTATTAGGCTATATAATATTGGTTATTGACTGATCCTAGGTTCTTAGATTTCGAAATCAGTTTTTGGAGGTTGAACTGATACGTTAACTGTTATAGGAATGTTAAAATCTGAGTTGTTAGAAGAAACCTGAGATTTCCTGAGATTGAATGGGAATGTAAACTGAGACTGGGTTCCAACTTGAAGGTTCATTTACAAGTTTGAATTAGTTGAAGGTTTCAATCCATGTAAACTGATGAAAACCTGAGAAATGGGTGAAGGTTCACTGTTTTCGAAATAAAACTGAGATTAAGTTTGTAATGGAAAAACTGAGACTGGGTTCATGTAGGAAACCTGAGATTTAGGTTTACTAGAAACCTGAGTTTGAATAATATGTAAACTGAGATTAAGTTGTATGTAAACTGAGTGATTCAATGTATATCAACTGTCAACACATATAATACTAAAATAAACTGAGAATGAAATGGCCTTGGCATGGCTTGGCCTAACTTGGCCTTGGTCTTGGTTGAGCAAAATTTTAGTTAGTTGGTTAGTGGTATAATGTTAGGTTTGGGTATGGATTTGAGTGTTAGAAATGGGTAGATAAGAGAGTGAGATTTCTGAGAATTTCATATAAATTCTGAACTTTAAGTATAAGTAAAAATATATGTAGATATATATATTGTATATATATATATACATGCCTATGTATATATATATAGATGATATGTAGATAGATAATGTTAGGATTTAGATTTTTGGGTATGAGTGTGAGTAGAAGGATAGAGAGTTAGATGGGGTAGAGTATATGGATATAGGTATTTGGTTAAGAGAGTATCTATGGGTCATGATGTATATGTGTAGTTTATCATACAAGTGGGTTGATACATATAGTGTTATATGTGCTAGCCTATGGTTTAGTTGAGTTAGCCTATGGTTTAGTTGAGTTAGCATTAGATAGATGACCTAGACATGACCTATGTTTGACTAGGTTGACCAAAAGTCAACACTAAGACAAATGGACCAATAGTTTGACCAATTGACCTTGATAGTTTAAGTTTGACATAGTTTGACTTGAAGGTTGACCCAGACTTGACCAAAGTTGACCAAGAGTTGGCTTTGATCTAGTTGACTTAGAATCATGTAGTTTGCATTGCAGATTTCTATTATTTCATTTTGAGTACTTAAATAACCAGTTTTACTCTAAATAGGACTCTGTGATACCAGTTCGGACGTCCATTCATATCAGTCATTCAGGGTGACAGGCGAGTACATTCTCTGATCATTTCATACTTGTTAGGATTTATATTCTTGCTCTAGATTACTTTACATGATGCTGTCATGTTGTTATCACGGATTGGTAATATATGGATCTTGTTATGCGATATTATCTCTCGGGGTGCATCAGATACAGTTGTCATGTGCTTTTCACGAACATCTTGTATTTCATGTACACCGCTTTCATGTATACTCTTGTGCAATCTTGTACTCTCATGATCACGTGAGCAAACATGATAAAAACCTCTTGTACAAGGTAACGTAACTTTACTGGATCCTTGTGTATTGATTGGGAAGGGTGAGTAGGAATGGTTATGTGATTAAATCCCATCTTGTGCAATCTTGTGCGCATCTATTGTACACTCACGTATGATGGAGCTACCTTTTGTTATTGAATGACCTAAGCCATTTGCATAACCATATTGTGCTCTAAATCACTAGTATTATAGTTTTACTTATCCTATATATATATATATATTTCAGTTATAAATTCTCTCTCGTTTTCATATACTTTTCTTACAGTTCATGTATCTTACTCTTTGCATGCTTTACATTTTCCAACATGATATGAACTGCATGAGATGTATTGTGCTCGCTCCTGTCCTGACTGAACCTGTTAAAAATGTTACAGATGATGATGGTGACTGCCCTACCTTCTATGGGACACATGAGGGTGACCTTCAGGAGCCTGAGGAGCATCTAGCTCAGTAGAGGGTGCCTAGTCTAGACTAGTATTTATAGTTTTTAGTTTGTATCGGATTGTTTCGATTGTTAGTTGTGACTTAGTTATATTTCAGGACTTGTATTTATTTGTGTTGGACATCTGTTTTATGTGGTGTGATAACTCTATTTATATTCAGTTTCTTCTTTTCCTATATCATGCTCTATCTTTCCTAGACTTGTGATTGAGATATAGAATTAAGATATTATACTATACCTCCGTGCGGAGATGATATGTTTACATCATTTGTTGTTAGATGTTAGAAGTTATAGACGAACTATACAGCATTCTACCGCCGATACTGCGGCGTAGGCTGGACGTACCCACGTTCTCGTACCCTTTCTCAGGGTATGGGTCGTGACAGCTCTCCTCCTGCGGCAGTGTCTTCACCAGTCCAGGACCCGATTCTGGGTGAGGGCACGTTCCAAAAATAAAGTCTCGAGCATTAATTTGCGATGCTCAGACTTTTCTTCTACCTGGGCGCATGCGCCTAAGGCAACATACTTCTGTGGGCATTTTTATGCGCCTACGGAAGTCATGTGCCAATACTGTGGTGTGCTATGCGCCCACATCTTGCCATGTTATGTACCCACATGCTGTGGCATGTTATGCGCCCACGTACTGTTCGTGTGTCATGCGCCCACTTGTTTGTTTTTGGCGCATATCCTTTTGGGCGCATGACCCTTTAGGCGCATAGCCTTTTAGGCGCTTAAGAGTCTTTCAACACATAGCTTTTCCTGCAGTCTTCTGAGTCTGACTTCCTCTTCTGTCTCTTTTCATATTTTGTAGGGATCTGGCTAGCAAATTTCTCCAAGACCGGTATCGGTGATTTTGGGCATGGTGAAGATGCAACACTTGACACCCATATCAGAGAGCTCAGGACTCTTCGTGTTTTGGAAGGGTTTTCCTCAGATGGTAGGAGGAACCTTTATACATCGGAGAGTCAAACGGTAGTTGGGCATCATCGTGGAAGTTCTGTTTCCATGGTTCTTCAAGTAGGCAAAAGCAACACTAGATATGTTGTTTTGAAGGTATAGCCTCTTGGAGGGACGGGCCTAGGAATTCCGAAATACGGAGGAGAGAGAATCACCATTTGTGGATGTTTTTAGCATACTATATTTGCCATCCTGCGTGTAGCTTCTCGAAGGCCACAAAACTATTTTTAGCATACTATATTTGCCATCCTCCGTGTAGCTTCTCAGCAGTAAAACATGACTTATTTCGAGGGCGACAAAACTGCTTCTCGACGAAGGCGTAGCGCTGCCAAACTGGCCAGACTATGTGTTGCTGATGAATGGTGGATTTTCCCTTCTTTTGGACATCAATGTAATCCTTTTACTTCTTGCCCAGATGAAGAGATAAAAAACTTTTGGGTTTGCTCATGTGATGTAGTCCTGTAAATGTAACTGATTTTGAATAAACAGAATACGCTCACTCCATTCTTTGCTTATGGTATTTATGGTGCTTGTATTAGGGGGTCTAATACAGCATTGTGTAAAGGGTATCCCGCTGGGGGACCCACCTTTTTTTGTTTGGACCTATTGCCCCTTTGTGCATCTGGAAATACGAGCAAATAGATTTGAAACAAAACCCAACAGAGGTAATATAGTCGTGATAGGTTTTGTGGTCTTGACACCGTATCTTTTATCCCAGGCTGGGTACAGGTGTCAAGTCAGAAGACTATCGGTATCATAGGTAATGTGGACATGACACATGATAATCAGGATTGGTTTTTGGTCGATTGGATTTTCTTGTCAAGTTTGGCTTTTTGTCAGATATTCATTCCTGGAGCGGAAGAGTCTTTCCAAGCTTCCTCCACGACGACCTCCACGGAAGACGATGAGATGGCCCAGGAAGTCGTCAAAGCTTTCTACTCTGTGATGAAAGTGAAGCTTCCTGGAGTCTTGAATCGGAATACTGCATTTGGTCCTGTGAAGGCTGTTGCAGAGTGCCAAGTGGCAGCCCTTACAAGCATTATCGGCTATGAAGAGTGGGCCAATACTCGGAGGAATCTTTTGAATGACCTGGAGGGTCAGGTGGCCAGGTTTCGGAATGCTAAACGACGGAGCCCGTCATCCCTGTTTCGTACGAAAGACGAGGCTCTGATCAAGGCTCTCGCGGAGGAGAAGGCTACTTTCCAGGCGAGAAAGGACGCCCTTATTCGAGAGACCGACGAATTGGCTGACCAGCATGGTCAGTTTAACACTACAAGTGAGGCACATGCCACCTCGAAGAATAGGTTGGCTGCACAGATCAATGAGAGGTATAATCACATCGCACATATCCAGAACGAGAACGCCCAATAGGAGGCTGACTTGAGGGCGGCAGCATCTGAATATGAGGATTATTTGGCTCAGGCTGCCATGACTGCCACTACTTTTGCCCATTTAGAAGAACAGCTGGCGAAGTTGGAGAGAGAGCATCTGAGTCTAGTCCTTCTTGAGGATGAAGCTGCTCGTCAAGAAGAGGTACGACGTCGAGCTGTCGCAAAGTCTGGGGCCGAAGTTGCGGCTCTAAGAGACAATATAAACTGCCTATGTATCTCGTAGATTTTTGTAACTTTCTTTTTTCTAGCCTTCACGGCACTTGTACCTTTTCTCCGTCTCTTAATAGACGTAAAGAATAAAGAATCCTTTCAGAAGTGAATGTGATGTTGTGAAATATCGGTGCTAGAGGTAATGCGGACGTAGCAAGGATATTTCTGGTGGACATTCTGCTGGTGAATTTTGATGTGGACCTATTATCCGTTTTATATTCAAGTTATTCGAATATAGATAATAAGTTGAATGAAGCTGCTAGTAGAGGTAATATGGACGTAATAGCAGAGAATGTTATATATCTGACCAGAGGTAATATGGACGTGGAAAGATATATAACGTTATGTGGGAGTAGATAATTCAGAGGTAATAAGGATATGATTATCCTTGATGAATGCTTTACTCAGAAGTTATATGGACATAGAAAAACATTTAATCATTCCACTGGGGAAATATTTATCGAAAAATAATTCAGAGGTAATAGGGACGTGAGTTGTTTTCGTCAAACCGAGTTTGGACAGAGTCAAAAAAGAGGAATGATTCTACTGGAGAAATTTTTAGAGGACCTATTATCCAGGGCATATTCAAGACTCTTGAAATACATATAATAGTTAGATAGTTTTTTGAACCATATAAACATTGTACTGTACATTTACATGACTGAACATATGTGAACATTACGTACAAAGGTTACACATAGTATTTCTTCAGGAACTTGACGTTGATAGGCATCGTGAACAAGTCACTATCGGGCTTGGTTAGTCGGTATGCACCGTTAGAATACACTGATTCAATGATGAAAGGACCTTCCTATTTAGGCTGGAATTTTCCTTTTGTTTTGTGCGTCATGACCATTGGTCTTCTCATTGCTAAGACCAGATCGCCGACTTGGAAGATCCTTTCCTTTACGTCTTTATTGAAGGCTCTGGAAAGGCGTGCTTGGTATAGCTCAATGAACTGTTGAGCTAACAAGCATTTTTCGTCTAGCGCTTTGAGTTCCTGGAGTCGCAGACGGTAGCTTTCTTCGGTAGTCAACTCGCTGGCTAAGGCTACTCGAAGAGAAGGAATTTGGACTTCTAGGGGAAGAACTGCTTTGCTCCCATAAACTAGAGAGAATGGCATACTGTCTGTTGGAGTCCGAACCGTTGTACGATAGGCCCATAGACATTCATCGAGCTTCTCATTCCAATCGTGCTTGTTTGCAGACATGAACTTCTTTAGAATTTTTATGATAGTTTTATTGAAGGCTTCTGCTAGCCCATTAGCCGCTAGATTATAGGCAGTAGAGGCTACATTCTGGATTTGATTCCTATCGCAGAACCGATAGAATGCATGGCTTGCGAACTGTGGACCATTATCATGGATGATCCTGCGAGGTAAGCCGAAGCGGTAGATGACGTGATGTTTGATGAAACTGATCATGTTTGACGCCTTCACTTCGGTGAGCGGTATAGCTTCCTCCTATTTGGAGAAGTAATTGATTATGGCTAGGATGAACCGATGTCCTTTGGAGGATGGCAGGCTGATTGGTCCGATGACGGCTATGCCCCAGGCTTCAAACGGCCATGATGTTACTGTCGGGTGTAGAAACTCCAAAGGTTGATGAATAAAATTGGCGTAGAACTGACAAGCTCTATACTTCTTTGCATATTCAACAACATCTGCTATCATTGTGGGCCAGTAATAACCTATTCATTTGAGGCAATCTTGTAATTTGGGGTATGGTTGATGTGCACCACAAACTCCATCGTGAGACTCCCGGAGTACATGTTTGGCTTTTGTGTCTGATAAGCATCGTAACAGTAGCCCGTTGTAAGAGCGTCGGTACAGCATCTTGGTAGCTGTGTTGTAGTAAAATCTGAAGGATCTCCTTTGGATGGATACTGCTTCCTTCGGGTCCTCAGGAAGGATTTTATTCACTGCATAGTCTATAAAGGGGAATCTCCAGTCTTTAGCATTGACGCTTGTTTTCGTTGTGTAGCTGTGATGAATATTCAAGGGATCTTTTGCACAAAATAGTTCTCGACCAGTCACTGTGATCAACTGTTGAGTATTGGTAGGAACGGTCAAGGAAGCAGCGAGGCCAGCTAGAGTATCTGCTTCTATATTCTGTAGTCGAGGCACGTGCTCGTCGAAGAATCTAGCGAAAGTAGACGTCAACTCGATTGTTGCTCTGTGGTAGGGGATGAGATCTTCGTGGCGAACTTCATAATCCCCTCGGACCTGACTGACTATTAGCTTTGAATCGTCGTAAGCTTCTTGATAGTCAACTCTCAGTTGCTTCGCCAGTTGTAGGCCAATTAATAGGACATTATATTTGACCACGTTGTTGGTGCATGGTTCCACGAGAGAATATACATGATGTGTAACCAGATGATCAGGTGACACGAGCACGATACCTACTCCAGCCACGATATTTTTTTAGGTCATGTTCTTGATGCGCCGTCATAGAACATTTGCCAAATAGGGATTTCTTCAGTTGCAGTGTTAGACTCCACCATTTTGTCGGGGATTTTGTCGTAGAGTTTGGATGATCCTGGCACCGGATGAGCTGCTAGAAAATCAACTAATGCTTGGTCTTTTACTGCGTTCTGAGGAATGAAGTGGATGTCGTATGGAGTCAACAATATTGCCCATGTAGCTAAACGGAATTAAGAGAACCCGATTTAGTCATGAGTATTCTGAGAGGGTTGACTTTAGATATAATATGGATAGTCTTCCCAGACATATAGTAGCGTGTCTTCTGGATGGCAAATACTAGTGCAAGACATTCCTTCTCCACCGGTGTGTATCTGTGTTCAGCACCCACCATTGTGCTGCTGAGGTAGTAAATTGCATGTTCATGGCCGCTTCGTTCTTTTGAGCTAATAAGACGCCAAGAGAATGGTCCATAGCGCGGACATATAGTAAGAAGGGCTTCCCAATTATTGGAGCTACCAATACTGGAGGGCTTGTAAGATACGCCTTGATGTCGTCGAATGCGCGTTGACATTGTTCAGTCCAGACGAAAGATACGCCTTTCTTTATGAGTTGAGTGAATGGTTAACACCTTCCAGAAAGGTTCGAAATGAATCGTCTGATATAGGCTAGCCTTCTTTTTAGTCCGCGTAGCTCTTTGAGGTTTCTTGGAGGATACATATCGAGGATAGCCTTCAGTTTCTCTGGGTCCAAATGTATACCCTTTGAAGTGATGACGAAACCAAGGAACTTGCCGCTGGAGAATCCTAGAAAAGACTCAGTTGGATTCATCTTGAGTTGGTGTTCATGCATTAGTTCGAACACCGTTCTCAAGTCTTCGAGGTGGTTTTCCTTGAGACGACTTTTAACCACGATGTCGTCTACGTAAAATTGTACAGCTTTGCATAATTGATCGTAAAAATTATGTTCATGGCTCGCTGGTATGTCGCCCCTGCATTCTTCAATCCGAAAGGCATCACCGTATAACAGTATACCTCCAACGGTGTTTGAAAAGATGTGTGTTTCTTGTCGTCGGGGAACATCTTGATCTGGTTGTAGCCTGAGAACCCATCCATGAAGGACATCCGCTCGAAGTCACAAGTGTTGTCGATCATTACGTCGATGATCGGCAGAGGAAACTCGTCCTTCGGACATACAGAGCTCAAATCAAGGAAATTGATACAGACTCGAACGTTACAGTTCTTTTTTATGACTGGAACGATATTGGCAACCCAGTCTGGGTGTTGTTCTTTACGAATGAAACTACTGGCAATGAGCTTCTTGACTTCATTTTCGATGGCCTCCATGACATCTGGTCGAAATCGTCGTTGTTGCTGCTTCACTGGCTTAGCTTTAGACGAAATATTCAGGTGGTGCATGGTGACTTTAGGGTCCAAGCCTAGCTTGTCTTCATAGCTCCATGCGAAGACGTCGATGTATTCTCTTATAAGCTATATAAGAGATTGGCGTTCATCGCCAGATAGACTTTTGTTGATGAAGATTGGTTTGAAAGATGATTCATCTCCTAAATTGACTTGGATGACTTCGTCTTCGGTAGGTGGTTCATGTTGCTCGAAGCACAGCTCTCATCTAGTGTCCATCTTTTGAGTCCGTTGTTCGAGCTCGATTGATTGGGCATCGTCTGCAATTTGGTCAACGAAAGCTATGTTGACGGACAGAGTTATCTTGAACATGTCGTCAATAATGGAGTCTGAGTCCCAGAGGGAGGAATTAGAATAATGAGGCCAACGATCTGCTTTATCATCTGATTATTCGGAAGTTGTTGGAGGAATGACATAGTCCAAACCAACACTGTTTCGTTGATAGTAGTTATCAGGTTTATCGGAAGAAGAAAAGTGTTGTATTGGCAACCGTCGTCCTCGGCCGTAATTTAGCCCCAGGTCGCTTTTGATGGCATATCACATGTTCTGGATGATTTTCTTGGCCTGCCAACTATACCGAAAAAGTTGAATTTTTTTAGAGTCATAGTCAGCTTCTGTGTTGTGCTTGGGAGAAGTAGAGTCTGGAACTAACTTTCTCTCGCCAATTATACGACCGAAGATGATTAGTTCTTCATCCCAATTTTTGGCTGGAACGATGAAGTAGTGGATATCTTCTGGGTAAACTTTTTCTCGCAGGTGAGGCATCGTGACCGGCATACAGAGGTGTGGTCCTATGCCGTTCTCTAGAGCATATATCGTATCTATGTAGTGGTTTACAGATTGATAGACATTGGAATAATTCAAAGATAAACCTTTACTAAGGAAATACGCAAGTTCTTCTTCAGGGATAACATCATCCGTTGAAGGTAAATTATTATGAGTATTGATATACTCATTGAGAGGATCATCATCTGGAAGAGGAGCCATAGGCTTGGCCGAGTTCACAACGCAGGGTAATTCTTCAGGATTGGGAGGACGGGCATCAGTAGGTTCCTCCCGGGGTGTCTTGCTGAGAGTGATGGTCAATGGTTTGACCTTGTCAGGGTTCTTCTTTTTTATCCAGATTGTGAGAGGCTTCGGAGTACTTTTTGGAGTAGTACGTCCTTTGACTCGGATGATCAGGGGAACATCATTGGAGGATGAACTTGCTTCAGCTTCATTGTCAGCTTCGTTACTGTCATCTATGGGGGTTGAGATTGGTAAAGTACCGAATCTCCATAGTAAGCTTCGGTGCCCTAAAAAGGATCGACATATGCAAACTCTGTCTTTACGATACCAGTTGCTGTTGTCGTACTCGAAACACTTGTGAAGTATGGAAGGAACGATCATGTTCTCGTGTATCCATGGACGCCCCCAACAAGACGTCGTAGGATACATTGGCATCGATCACATAGCAGAAAACCCCCGTTCGGAGATCATCGATCTGGCACTTGAGAGCATTGAAAGCCACGATAGTTGTGTTAGTTGCAGACAGTTTGTGCAGAAAGATTCCCAAAATTTGAAGCAAACTTCTAGGAATGATGTTGAAGGAGTATCCTGGATCAATGTGCATGCTGTCTATCTTGATCGCCCCGATATACCCTGTATAGTACAGGGGTCTGTTATAACGATTATTTTTTAGCAGCATGTCTTTCTGTGAAAAGGTGATGTTGGGCACCGCTTCCATAGTACTATGGCAGTGAGGACAAGAGACAGGGTCTTCAGCAGGGGCTTTGACTTCAGCGAGATACGAGTCAGCATGTAGTAATGTCTCACTTAAGGCTTTCCGCGTTTCTTTGAAGAGTTACAATAGATCGAACAGAGACAACCTGGCAGGTATATTGGCTAGCTGTGCCAGTATGTCAAAGTTGTAGGGACGATCTATGCCTTCGGGAGCCGGCACCTTCAGAGACTTGTCAAACTGCGTCTCCTTCTGCTTGGCTTTGTCCGTAGTTGGAGGCTTAGATGGGCCGACTTCTAAGCTTGTGGGTGCAGTAAAAGGTTGAGAAGGTACTGCTTCTTCTTATGCGGGGTTGTTGTCTGAAGGTAAGTCTTCCCCGATCGCGTCTCGCCAGATAGGACCTCGTAGATGGGAGAGGATACCATATGGCATGACTTGTATTTCTTGCCCTTTTTTGCTTTAGGTGGTACCACCCCCTGCGTTACTTCTTGCACAAGGTCCGGATGGACCCACATGATCTCACCACGTTCAGTCGTAAGTGGCACCAATATAGAGTTGCGAGCTGGCGGTAGGTTTACGACTTCCATTATTTTCTTGGGAATCGAGACCACGCCGTCCGGGACTTCTGTGGGAGGAAAGTCACCAAACTGAAGAGAGATCATATTAGAAGATACGACCTTGTCTTCAGCTTCGAGGTTGATCACTTTGTTGTTGATAAACTGTTGTATCTTTTTTTCAGGATGATACAGTACTTGGTAGAATGCTGTACATACTAATTATAGAGGCGGTACTTGGGATCGTTGAGCTGGTTCGTCAATGCAGGACGTCGTAGTGGAGGCAATGTCAGCTTATTACCCTTCGTTAATGTGTGAAAGATAGTAATGACATCGCCTTCATCAAAGGAGAAGGTCTTCTTAGGCTTGCCAGAGGTGCCCTGAGAATTGGAAGCTCCTTTTGATGTGTCGACCTTCAGGACTTCTTTCCTTTTCTACTAAGAACAGGGATAGTTTGAGGATGCTTGTCCTTGTCTTCGGATTTGGGTGTTTTCAAGCACAGTAGTTCCAAGTTAGGAACGTCGTTTTCAGCAGCATAAGTGGCCCTAATGAAAGTGGGCCATGTATTATACTTATGTATACCTAGACAAAATTTTACTGTAAGAAAGAAGTTATGTCCACAAGTATCCATAAGTTCTGAGTCTGGTATGCCGAAGGGCATCTTCAGTGCTAGCCGCCTGAAGCGTTCAATGAAGGCGATGACAGACTCAGTCCTTCTTTGCTTGGTCTCGATGAGGGTGGACATGCTAACATGCATGCCACTCTCATAAAACCTGTTGAGGAACAACCTCTCCAAGTCTTTAAATGAATTGATACATCCATCAGGCAGACTGCAGAACCATTCGAAAGCTACCCCCTGCAAGGTGATAATAAACAGTTTCGATAAGAAAGGATCATCTCTGGGCAAGTGTAGAGTCTGCGTGTTGAAGTATGTCATGTGTTGACGAGGAGAAGTCAACCCGTCAAATGAATTTGGCATCAGCGGCTTGTAGTTAGGAGGGCAAGTAGCATTCTCCCACTCAGGGGGATACGGTTGAGATATCCCCATCTTCTGAAGCTCGTCTTTGTGTGAGATGGTGTCGAGATGGGCGACCAGGGAATCAATTGCATCTTGTTGATTGAGCAGGTATTGGAAAACGGCTGCCGAACGGTTGTCAGGCGTTGTTAGCGAAGGACCACCCCCAACATTTGTAAGATTTGGAGGAGGCACAACGAAATGATATTCCTTTTGTGGTGAAGGAGGGTTGTTGCTGTGAGCCGGACTAGTATGGGCCGAGATATTTTGTTGACGTTGAGCAACAGTCCCAGCAGCTTGAATCGCCATAATACTGGTAAGCATATCAGTGATCTTGGCGAATGCTGTTTCCAGACCCTCTAGCCGTTTGCTGGTCTGATCACTGGCTTCTTCAGGTCTTTCTTCGTCTGCCATGTATGTTGATAATATGCGCGGATGACCAAGGGAAACAGTACAATTGGAACTGATACTGTCTGTCTTCGAGTAGACAAGTCCTTCATCTTCAGGTAGAGGAGGTAGATTGTCGCCATCAGATTCGAAGGGATCATCGTCCTCTGGAAGGCTACCTCTAGTGTGAAGGTCATCCGCTTCAGACTCTGTGGGAATACAACCCCCAGTTTGGGAGCCTTCATCGTCCATACGAAATCTTGCCTTTGACCGGGTGCCCATATAGACTCCTTCAGATGTGACAGCCTGTTGGCCATCTGTTGGTAGACTTCTTCTTCTTCTTCTCGCGGAACTGAGAGAGAAAGTTGGGTTCGTGGTCCACCATCTTTGATTGGAGATTCCGTAAGGGGGACCCCATGAAGCCATGTTGGATGAAACATACAGTGGCTTTTCGTCGTCAGAGAAATATAGCCGTCAAAACACGGATTTCCTCTGAGGCACTTTTTTTGCCTTGGAGCAGCAACAGTTGATAACAATACTAGTACATGGATATGCATTATAAATTGTTATGTCCTTTCTCGCTTTACGCTTATGATTTATCATGTCGTGCAAGTCAGCGGAACGGAGTTTTGCCTTACAACCCATGTTGCGTGCATCGCTGAGCTTTGCATGTTATTTCGTAAGGAGAGTTGGCGCATCCAAACTTAGTTCACATGCAGGGGCAACCCCAACACCTAAGTTCTTTGATGTCCTTGAAGACAGTCCCGTGCCATACGCGTTGGGGCCTATCTTTTTTTGTGGGCGCATAGGCCTTGGAGGCTGGCCTTGGGCGCATGCTCCTTGACAGCGTGTCTGAGCTTCATTGATGTGGGCGTATAGTATGGATCCAGTGAGCCTGGGCTCATTACCCTGGATGTCCAGTCTGTTGAAGACAGAAGCATTCTGGTTGGGGTTATGCGTCCAAACATCTCCTTGGGCGCATGGCTTCGGTCGCATGCTTGGTAGAACAGCTATGTTTTCTCCCAGTTTTGCCTCCTTTGTTT
The DNA here is from genome assembly GCA_029216955.1 of Iris pallida. Taxonomy (NCBI): domain Eukaryota; kingdom Viridiplantae; phylum Streptophyta; class Magnoliopsida; order Asparagales; family Iridaceae; genus Iris; species Iris pallida. Next base: position 8,917,999 of record JANAVB010009198.1, on the reverse strand, counting down.
GTGAGCCTCGTCGGGTTTGCTCAGATTGTTGCACACCCTGATTCTTGGCATCATAGTGTTTTTCTCTGCCAAGTCTCGAGCGTCGACCATTCTGTTGTTGGTTGTGCAGAAAAGAAGTCAATGGGCTAGTAGAGCCCGGAACGGTGTGAGCTTTCTCTATTTGGGGAACTTTTATGGTAGAGTCATGCACCCATGTGACAGAGTCCTCCAGTTGCATATCTGCAATGACACTAGCAGAATATGCGCAATGAGCCTTCGGGAGCCAAGTCTTATGAGCCTTGTTTGACTTTGCTGATTTTGAGGGAGTAGAGCCATCCCTCGAGAGCATCTCTTCGAACGCATGCTGATCGAACTTTACGATCAGCATCTTCTTACTGCTCTCCACTTTGTCGATATCGGATTGTATCACCACCTTCTCGTCAGAGAAAAAGGTAGTCCCCAGCATAGTTGCTATTTTTGTGGACACACAGAAAAAAGAAGAAAAAAATGCTATCATTTCTTTATTGGCGCAAGGCACCACAAATCGAGTACGCCTGAGAGATAATGCGCTGAGGATCCCCGAGAACAAAAAAGAATTCTGGGGAATGGGACGATAGAGATCGAGCGGCAGTTCCTCTTTTACTCCGTTGACACTCTGATTACAAAAGTGCGAGAAAACTTAAGAAAATTGCTAACTCTCGGCTCACTGGTAAGAAGTACAGCATTTTAGCTCTTAAAAATGCTCTCCGTTCTTTCTCTTGAAGAGGGATGAGGCCCCCTTTTTATAATCGTTCTTGAGCTGGAATGATGCTATGCACCCACATAAAAAAAATACACTTGTTTTCATGTAGGCGCATAGTCCTGCTTTGGGTGCGTAGGATGTGGGCGTATGCAGGCTGCGTAGTAGTGGGTTGATCGTGGTGCTGACGTGGCCGCATGCTTCAGTACACGATTGCTCGTGGAGACTAACTTGGTCGTATGCTTCGAGGCACGTTTTGATCATAGCTTTGACTGGGTCAGGCTTGAGCGCATAGCCATGTCTCAGGCTATGCGCCCTCCATTTGGGAGAGCTAGTCCTGGGTGCATGAAACTTCACTGGCTGGACGCATAGAGTCTCACTTGCTGGGTGCATAGAGCTTCACTGGCTGGGCGCATACGGCTTCATTACTGAAATTTCTCATGCTTCTACAGTAATAAAGTTTGCTAGACCTTAATACAATCATCTGAACAAGCTCATAACAAAAAAAAGTAAAGCCATTAAAACTATGTTATATCAGCAGAATAAAGTCATAAAAAATAAGTGTAATACCGGAAGAATATAATAAAGATATCAACCAATATATACCTGAAAACTTGCAGATGCAATCACCAACTGCCATTCTATTCTGGCAGCTCAACAAAACCTATAGATGTCACACTAGGTCCTCAGAAGACATAGTAAGATACATAATATACATGTCATGCCCCGATTTGGAGAATCGTTCGTCCTCGCTTTGATTCACGTTGAATCATTCGTCCTCGCTCGGGCGTGATGTCATACAAGTCTGGTGTTGCACTTGTACAAGACAAAGATGGTACATAATTGATAATCTTCAAATAGGAACACATCTCAGCGGCAGAAGTAGAAAAATTAAAGTTAATAAAGATATTCTTACTCGTTGAATAGAACACATTATTGATTTATAGCAGCGGAAATAAGCAGATAACTTGAAGTCACACAATGATAGGTAAAAGTAAGCTGTCTTTATTGATAACTGAAATAGAGTACAAGACTTGCAATAGAATGCAAAGTTTACAACACCTTCCATATTACATTGATAGCCAACTGAAATTCATGCCATAAGGCTTTACATTTGATACTCGATACATTGAATTACTACTCGATATACCGACTTGGCTTATAACTCACTGGTACAACATATTTACAATGTCTTATACATTATGCCCTTTATAGGCAAAAGACATCATCTTTAACAAGGAGAGCTTCTGCATGCCTAACAAATTGTCGATGCTGCGGACCAATCAAGCCAATCTTTGTGTACAGAACTTTCCAAGCACGAGCACCTAAAAAGAGTGGCCATAACGTGGGTCAGTACATCATCTATGTACTGGCGAGCAGAACCGGCCCACTAGCCTAAACCAACACAAAGTGATCAATTTTAGGAAGCATTTACTAGAGTGATCTTTCTAGTTCGGTCTAGCATCAGTTTACAGTTCATGGAAAATATTCATAGTGAAGCATGTAAACATGTTCTTAACAGCGTTCATGTGGAGTCATCTTTTAAGCATCGTTTGAGTTAACATACATTGAAGATGTTCAGTGATCATGGAAAGGCAACATTTAGTATGTGTGTCATGATTAAGTAGTATTTCATAGCAAGGCATCATTGTAGCATATTGTGTTATCATGTCTATTAGTTATAGCAAGACTAATGGAAAGTCAATATTAGCAGCATTATGTTCAGCATACTAGGCATGTTATAGTAATTCTCGGAAAGGCAACATTAGCAACATCATTACATTTAAAATGTTAAGCAGGCAAGTTGAACCAACATATATTAAATACATCACATTTAAGTGAACTTTTACTGATAGCCGACTTCTCATACCTGCATCGAATACATGTTTGGTGTTACACTTACTCTGCATGCATAAAACATCATTAGCGTGCATCCTAAAAATATGATCACTGGTATTATTATTATATAACCATTTTGGACTTCGTCATATAGGACTTCCTAGGGTATGTGACACGCCATTCACCGGGTTGCAAGCCCGAATGAATGTCCCAATACCATATGGCACCAAAGCACGTTAACATTTCCTCCTAGGCCAAATTGGTCCTACCGTCGTGGGTATTGTTCGAGGAAATGATACCTTGTGTACAAGTCCATGACCATGTGAATGCGTGTCCAACTCGATTGTGTTTCGAAGTCGCATGGTAAAATATTAAAATAAGTAATGGCAATATTGTATTATCTCACCTCATCACGTCGTATTCAATGACTTATCATTTCCATCATTTATTATCATTTCCACTTGGTGATCTCGGCGATCCCAAGCCTTATCATTTTTCATTGCATTGATTCATTGTAATATTTCTCATAGTATTTTTTTAACAAGGAACAAACAATATTTCAGTCATCTCATTGGGACATGTAGCATTTCATTCATTTCCTTGGGACAATTATCATTCATTTTATTGCTCATAAGAAAATAGGCAATGTCTCATTTCTTTGCAATAGTTATACATATGTACATGATTATAGTATTTCATTCAGTTCAACAATATTTAACATGAGGGACAATATTATCAATTCATTCTCAAGCATCAATTCATGTTAGCAGTTCAAATGTTATTCGTTCAGCAGATTCAACATTAGCATCTCAATGATTCAGCATTCAAAGTATGGGACATTTGGGACATATTCTAGCAACTCATTACTCTATTTTATTAAGCATGAAGGAGTAGGAAGGAAGGACAGTTCCACTCACTTGCATAAAAGGGTCTTCCTGTTTTGATTGTACATATTCCCACTAAGGTAGCTCCACCAATGAGCCACGTTCTAATACTCATTTCGTCTACCCAGCTAAGAGAAACTGTATTGTCTTAATTCTCATGGTTTCCAACCCATCACGGTCCAACGTTCTGATCACATCCAATAAGCCAACCAAATGCCTCGTGCAGAGCAGGACATTACATAATATACCACTCAAAAAAGTTTCATCCTCGAAACTTAAGGAAACGACTTATTCTACTAAATTCACCAAGTCACAACAAGTTACTCATTCAGCTTCTATTCAATATTATAATTTGGCACTCTAGAAAATCTCGAGATTGTTATCCAACTCTACTACTTAATCCATCGATGATTCAATCCATCTTTCTCTTTTCCAAAATGTTTGTACTTCTAATTGATTCACCAACATTCTTCTTTGCAGCTTTATCTTCATTGCAGCCTACCACTTCGTTTGGATTCATACACACATTATAGGCATCCCCAAAACATATGCATTTCAGCCAAAGTCCATGCTAGTGCGATTTGATAAGCTCTCCTGATAATGGTTTCTTGTTGCAACCTATCACATCGGTTAGATCCATACACATACTTTAGGCGTCCCAAAAATATATGTATTTCAGCCAACTTTTGTGTTATTGTAATTCGATAAGCCACAGGCATAACTCTCTTCCCCAAATCTGACCTAGCATCCTTTCAATTGACTTATTATTTCACTGCGATCATTATATATCTTTCAAGCCACAACACTTAGCATCAGGAACAACTCGGATAAGTTACTTCTGCAAGCAGAATATTTTCAATAATCGAGTCAAGGGTCTAACTTAGAGCCAACCATAGTAAAACTTCACAACAACCAATACACAATTATATTCCTTTCCGAATCCAACAACGTTTCCCCACCGAGGCAATTCGTCTTTTCTAAGAGATGCAATCCAAAGTCACTCATTATCAATTACTCACTCCCAGGGTACTATTCCATGTAACATTTTATCCAGTATAATAACTATCCCGTAATGTTCTATTTTTGACTTTCTTTCCGACTATAAAATTCACAATAAATCTTCTGAGCAACGGTTCATTTTTCCAACTTTATACGTAGCATTCGAGATTACTCTAGCTAACCGACTTTAGATATCGATCCCATATTTCCATCATGAGTAGTCAATTCCATCTCATGGAACAACTTACTGCTCAATACATACGACCCAAGTCTCATGATACTATTCCAGTTTTCGCTTTAGGCTGACACATTAATCTTCAAGGGTCAAACATCTCTAAGGCTCATGTTGTAGCATATACTTGTAGTATAGACTTTCTTAGGTCATACTCATCACCATCTCTCATTCAATACCAAAAGGTTATCATACGGGTCGCCAATGGTCATCCTATTATTCGGTCAAGTTTCTAAGGCTAGCTATACCGACAGCTAAACATAATCATTCAGGTGACTCCCCTAGTGTGGACAGGTACTAGGGACCATACTAATTTCTTATTCTTAGGCCAACAAGCAACCGATAATTCCAAGGAACTCTACCCAAACCTACGGGTATCAACTAGTCTGAACAACTCATCGCCGTTACCGACTATGCCGACAATTGGTTATGCAACCTGTGATATCTAGGGTCAAGTCTATTTATGTTCATCCTCAAGGAATTAATTTCCATAGAGGCTCATTCTAAACTTTCCCAGCGATCGACTAAGTTCGATCTAGCAATATTATGGTCAAATACCGACCCGACGTACAATTCCCAACAATCATATTTCCATTCCAATTCTATCGTACCCATACAGATCTATATACCGAGGCTAATTATTCAAGTGTCGTCGACTTCGATAGTCTCAACAGAACTAAGGAATCATACTATTCGTTCTTGTATGACAAAGTCATACCACTATGTCATAAGCCAGCAATCTATATGCCAACCGACAGCCGTCTATACCGACATTATCCAACACATTTTGCAATTCTCAATCCCATTGTTTCCCGGCTATCAACATCTCATAGGGACATTCTCAAAATCTCATACCGCAAGGGTCGAGTAGTTCATTCCATTCAATCCGATAATTCACGTATCAATTAACCATTCTCTATGTAACACGAATATCCATGGTCACTACTTGTTACTTTTGTGATACAATTCAATCCCTCAGCATTCATGCACATATGCAACGATTATCTATTTCGCCAAGCTCAAACTTAACTTTAATAATTCTATCGTTTGGCGATCAAGATGGGTTAACATCTTATTGCACCTTAGGGTCATAGCACAGATTTCCAATACTCGTTCAAGTTACCGACAGTATTTCTAAAACTTTTAATTTAGAACCCAACTTGTAATAGCCACACCTGATTTTTCGTTCAACCAATCGAAATCAGCATTCAATGTTCTAAGCCGTAATATTCCTTACCCACAGTATAATTACCATCCGACCAGTCATAGTCATTACCCAACTGTATAATTTCTAAACAAGGCACCCATTACGATTTCTAACAATCTCGCTACCCAGCATAACATCACCGTCAAGGGACACTCGAGTCAACTAGCAACAAGGCATGACTCCCGCTAAGTCTCAATACCACCCAAGGCTGACAGATAGACATATTGCTATCCAATGGAAAGGGTCACGATACATCCTAATTCTGAATTGGTAGAGGCATATACCACTCAGAAATGAAGCCATCCTTAAACCATACCAAACCCAAGTCTATTCTGGACATTCGTGATCTAACTAGAGATGTCAAGTGAGACGGGCCAGGCTGAGCCGGGCTCGGGCCTCTTGAGCCCAAGATTATAGCGGGCCGGGCTATGGATGAAAATATTAAGCCTAGCCCGGCACATGACCCACGGCATGGCGAGATTTGGGTCAGGCCGGGTCAGGCCGGACGCAACCTAATATAAGGGACTGGGGTCTTACTGGAGGCCATCATTTTAATTCAATTCAGTTCAGTATATACTATATATATATATATATATATATATATATATATATATATATATATATCATTCATGTGTTTTTATTTTATTGACAAATTATTATTTCACTACCAGAATAAGTCGTTTTAGCAACGCCTAAAGACGTCGCTAAAACGACAAATTTCGTCGCTAAAAATATTTACCGATGCAATTACCGACGTTTTGGACTTGTCGTCGAAACGTAAGTCGATGATCTTTAAAATGTCGCCAAACGTCGCAAGTATCGACGTTTACCGGCGTATATATACGTCGGTATATTACCGACGTCTACCATCGTGTCGTCGGTGTATTAGCGACGTGTTTAACGTCGCTACGCGTCGGTAAAATCCTGGAAATTTACCGACGTTTACCGTCGTTTAAAATGTCACTAAATGTCGGTAATTCCTGGGATTATTACCGACGTTCACCGACGTTTACCGACGTTCTCCGACGTATAAGGACGTCTGTAAACGTCGATACCCTGGAAAATTTTGCAAATTTACCGACGTTTACCGACGCAAACGTACGTCGGTGGACGTCGGTAAACATCGGTAAACGTCGCTAAATCTGCAAATAAAATAAATAAAATAAAATACAGAATGTCCCTTTCTTCCTACAGTTTAAAAAGATAACCATAACCAACAGGAATGAACACTCAATAACACACATGGTTCCTGCAACATTTGGTTCCCTATTTTGCTGAACACAGGCCATATACACACACACCCATGTGAATGACACACAATCACACATACACTATTTTCCCTCACTGTACACAGGTTTCAGTCCCTACATACACAGGTTTCAGTCACTCCTACACATACACACTCACTCTCTATCACACACTTGTCACTCTCCCTTTACCTCACTCTTTCTAACTCTCTATCTTTCTATCTTCCTATATATATATATATATATATATATATATATATATATATATATATATATATATATATATATATATATATTTTTTTTATGTATATATATATATATATATATATATATATATATATATATATATAATGTAATGTATATAAATATGTATGTGTATGTAATATGCATCTAAGTATATTATGTATATATGTAGGTATCCTATATATTATATTATGTGTGTACCATTATATATATATATTATATATATGTATGTGCGGTATACATATAGGTAGCCTATATGTATATATATATGTATGTAATATGTGATTTTCATGTGTAGGCCTAGATGCAATAATAGGTTGTGTGATGTTGGTTTTGACATTGTATTGTATAGGTTGTATGGGCTTGATATACTAGCATAGGCTAGTTTAGCCTTGATTAGCCTAATATAGGCTTGTTAGGACTTAGAACGATTGTTAAACCTAGTTAACATAACATAGACTTGTTTAGAATTAGAATGACTTGTTTGACCTAATTTAGACTTATTGGACCTAGTTTGACCATAGTTGACCTAGTTTGACTTCTAGGGTTGACCAGAGTTGACCAAGAGTTGACTTTGGCTAGATTGACTTCTAAACGTAAACCACATAAGCACATTAACATCCAATTAAAAAAATAATAACATAAACAACAGTATAACACAATGTAGCAGGCAACAAATAATCCAACAAATAATCCAACAAATAGAATAGGATCCAACAAATAGAATAGGCACAACCAACAAGTATCCAAATAACCAAGTCTACACCAAATAACAAAGTCTACAACCAAATAACCAAAGTCTACACACAACCAACAAATAGAATAGGATCCAAATATCCAAGTCTACACAACCAACAAATATCCAAGTCACAAACAAAGGATCAAACAAACAGTCTTAACTAGGACTACTAGGGATCTGGTGCAGGAGGGGCACAGCCACGACGAAGGGATAAGAACACCTCATACTCCTCAAGTGAAATCGATACCGATGGAGCAGGCAGTGATGTCGGTGGAGTTGGTGTCGAAGAAGAAGGCGATGGAGGCGACGGAGTCGACGACGATAAAGACACCCCCGGAGGACCAGCACGCTCCAATGTTATAAGTCGCTGGTGGTATGAATCCATGATAGATAACATTCTATCACTGCTCTGGACCATCGAATCCTGCACCAGTCTCAACCTCTCAGCTATGGTCACCTGTCCTGTCTGCAGCTCCGTCACCGTGTGCTCTAACCCTCTAATGGTGCGCTCTGTCCTCTCAGTCGTCTCCATAAGCTCCATAATGTCGCAGTCGAGCGCATCCAATCGTACTAGCAGTATAGGATTGTCCGTAGGGTGCTGAGACTGCTCCTCGATCCATCGTAGCATGTTGTCATGGAGAGACTCCATCATCTGGTGGACTCGGGCAGACTCCTGGGACGGTTGTGGTTTATGAACACTAGCAGGAGATGCCCTAGAGGACTGGGTCGTAACTAGGGAGCCATAGGATCCCGTACCGTAGTACGTACCCCTACGGAGTCCACCAGTGGCGGTCATCCACAGCTCGTCCGCCGATGGAGCTTGAGTGGGCTGCGAGGAAGTACCGGCCTGTCTTGCATCAGGTGCACTAGCAGCCGTCCGTTCCCGCAGCCTCTGATACTCGGCCTAGAAAGTATAGATAGTACTCTATAATTTCTAATTTCTAATTAATGTACTTATTATTACTAACTACATGAATATTTATTTGCATCATATTTACTAAGTTATTTTAAAATTGACACGAAGTACTAAATTAAGATAACCTAATGTAATACTTACATAGGTCTGCTCGGCCCTCTCGTCAATAAGGTCTTCGCCCTTCCGATGGGTGGCCAGGAAGACGGTCACCATGTCGGCGTTACCGACCTTCCTTACCTGTAATTAAATATATTATCTTAGTAATAATTTATCGGTTTTGTATTAAAATAATATTTCTAAAAGAGAAAGACATACCAGACGACGGAAATGTTCTGTCATCAGAATCGACCCACCGCACCACTTCAAGGTATTTTGCCTAGCCGCCTTGGCCTTCTCCGACTTCTTCTTGAAACTTGTCTCGTCGAATCGAGCCTTCATCGCATTCCACTGATCAGGGGTGATCCAACCTTGGATCGGCTTTCCGGCACGATCACGATCCTTCTGATCGTTAATAGCGTCACGGATCAGCTTGGCAGCGACGGCAGGAAACATACCCTCGATAAGCTCGGCCCGGTGCAGTGGATAGAAAAACATATCCTAGAAGAGAGCAAACAAAATATTTATCAGTTATATATAATATACAAAAATTATATGATTCATGTTAAAAGCAAATATATTTTAACCTTGAAGCGCGCAAACCAGTAGGCCTTCCTTTCGTCCGGAGCATCAAAGTAGTTAATCCAAGCACCACCATAATTATGCATCAGCATGTGGCCTAGACGTCTCTATACCTCTGGGGGACGATATCTATACAAACATATTATATTCATGAGAAAAGTTAATTTATGATAAAAACAGAAAAAAAATTATAAACCAAAGCACCTACTTTGTAACGTCGACCCAGATCTCCGTCCTCCTCTTCTCCGGAGGTGCGCATACATCATCTGCATGATGCTGGTCGGCCGTCGGCACAGTCGCCTCGGCCGTCGGTGCAGCCTCCGCCATCTGCTCATCCGTCTCCATCGTCGTATCAGCAGCAAAAACGCTAGACGGACGAGCACTCTCAACAAGCCTGGAACTACTCGTCCCAGGAGATATGCCACGTGACATCGTCCCAGCAGGCCCATCTACTGTCTGATATGGAGGAGTAATCGGCGACGAGGATCCAGAGCCGGTACCAGTAGGAGGTATCTAAGTTCAGATAAGTATATCTCTCTCAATCATCTTCAGAATAATCATCTTGTTCGTCTTCCTCGACCTCATTTTCCTCTTCCTCCTCATCTTCACTTTCATCTTCGCCTTCGTCGACTTCGTCTTCCTCTTCAGATAATTCTACATCTTCTACATTATGTGTCGTGTAATGCGTAACTTCTGTGGTGTCCACATCGACAATATTGGTTACAAGAGGCAGCTCGTCCTCCTGGTAAGCTTTTTCGTCAACATCGAAAGTATCTCTAGCTTTAGTCTTGCATACTGCCCACCAGTCAGACTTTGTTGCTCCCCGTCTCGGATAAGTTGTGAAGTACACGAGCTGAGCCTGAGTTGCTAGGACAAACGGTTCATAGCCTTGATATCTACGCTTGTAGTTTATATCCACAAGACCATGCTTGTAAATTTTCCAACCTTAATTTTTAATCGGATCGAACCATTCACACTTGAACAACACGATCTTTGCAGGTTCTCAACCATTATTATATGACAACTCCATAATCTCTCGCAAGATGCCAAAGAAATCATTTCCTGGATCGACATCTTTGTAATTCGAAGACTTAATACAAAAACAACTGTTTTTCGTGGAATCAAGATCCAGGAAGCTGTCTCTGATCGGAGCATTTGTCGACTTGAACCGAAAGCCATTGACACAGTAACTTGGCCATATTTTAACAAAAGTAATTGGTCCCTTGGCAAGAGTTCTAATTAATTCAATCTCGAATGAAATTAGACGATCGACCTGAATATCGAAGAAGAGATAATAAGTTATTTATTGCGCAGTTGCATTAGAAGAGGCCAGTAATTTCTGAGCTACTTACACATTCGCTCAACCAAGAAGGAAAATAACGTCTTATTTCTTGTTTTAATGCTTCGTCTGTTAGGTAGGGTCTAACCAGCCTCAACTCATCATTATATGTGCTAGAAAACAACGAAGCAACCGCCGATTAGTTCAATAATATTAGCTTATAATATTACATTGAGATGATGTAAACTCATTATCCTGAGTTACTTACCCCTCTAGCTTCTCCACTTCATCCTCGTCGTAATTGAGTAATACATACAACTAAGCAGCCCTTAGCTCTTCGTCATTCAAATATCTCTTCTTTATTTTTCCCGAAGGCTTTTCGGACGCATTGAATACTTTCAGTATTCTATCATTAAAGTCTTGATATCCGTCGTCGTTTTTCGGAGCCCTTGTTCTATTCGTAGCAACATGAGGTTCGAAATAGGAGGAGCAAAAATTAGTAATCTCCTCGAGAATATAGGCTTCACAAATAGAACCCTCGATCCGAGCCTTATTTTTCACCTTTCTTTTTAGGTGATTCAAATGTCGCTCGAACGGGTATATCCATCGATATTCGACGGGTCCACCAATACGTGCCTCGTAGGAAAGATGAATCGGAAAATGCTTCATAAAGTCGAAGAATCCAGGAGGGAACACCCTCTCTAGCTTGCACAGTATTACCGCATTGTCCTTCTCTTGCTTTTCTAGACGATCAACGAGCAATTTCTTAGAACAAAGGTCCATGAAGAATATGCTAAGCTCCGTCAATGGATCCCAAACTGCCTGCGGTAAGAATTCCTGAAATGCAATCGGAATTAATCGCTCCATGAATACGTGACAATCATGGCTCTTCATACCTGTTAGTTTGTTCTCCTTGTGGTCGACTCATCTTCTCAAGTTCGAAACATACCCATCTGAAAATTTTAGACCTTGAATCCACCTACAAAGCCTCACTTTATCCTCCTTCTCCAGTGAGAAAATTGCCTTTGGCTGCTTCAACTTTCCATTCCCGTCCTCTATCAAATCTAATGCAGGACGTCTACATATTTCTTCCATGTCCAATCTAGCCTTTGGATTGTCTTTCGTCTTCTCCTTTACGTCCATTACAGTATTAATTATGTTGTCAAACACATTCTTCTTGATATGCATGATATCAAGGTTATGTCTAATCAGATTGGTGCTCCAATATAGAAGATCCTAGAATATACTCCTCTTCGTCCAGTTATAAGTGCGACCAAATCCGTCACACTTGTAGCCCGTAGCAGGCTGCTCAATAGCTCTTGGTAAATCTTTTAGCTCTTTCCATATCATGTATCCGGGCCACCTTGGCGGGGGATTAACCTTCTCCACAACGCCAGCACGAAAAGCATTCATGTTCCTCCGGTACGGATGATCCTTCGGCAGGAATTGTCGATGACAATCGAAGAAGCACGGTTTGCCTCCGTGTTTCAAACGGAAAGCCTTAGTGCTGTCCATGCAATACGGACATAAAAGACGACCATGCGTGCTCCATCCAGATAACATTTCATAGGCCGAAAAGTCATTGATGGTCCACATAAGTGCTGTCCGTATCTAGAAATTTTGTTTTCTAGATACATCGTACGTGTTGGAACCTACTTCCCACAGCTGATTCAACTCATCAATCAATGGCTGTAAATACACATCGATATTCTTTTTCCAATTGTTCGGACCTGGGATAATAACGGTGAGGAACATATACGGAGTCTTCATGCACATCTAAGACGGCAGATTGTACGGGGTGACGATCACAGGCCAACACGAATACTGGGATCCCGAAAGTCCGAATGGGGTAAAACCGTCGGCGCAGAGGCCCCATCTGCCATTATGCGGATCAGAAGCAAAATCTGGATACTCTCGATCAAAATGCTTCTATGCTTCTCCATTAGATGGGTGATCCAACACTCCTTCGGTATGTTCCCGCTTATGCCAACTCATGTTTTCTGCAGTTTCCTTCACCATAAACAACCGCTGCAACCGCGACGTCAATGGCAAGTAGTGCATCGAAGAGGTAGGCTTCCTGGCACCGACAGACTTTCCTCTACCACATGCTTCGTAGCGATCGACACCACAAAATCTGCAGGCGTCTTCATCCTTGTCGTCTTTGTAGTATAACATGCACCCGTTGCGACATGCATCGATTTTTTCGTATCCCATCCAGAGCGATCTAACCATCCTCTTAGATCGGTAGAAGTCTTTAGGCAACTTCGCACCCTCAGGCAATATTTTTATAAGCAACTCCATAAGACAGTTGAAGCAATCTTACGACATGTTAAAATCGGACTTGATGCTCAACAATCTTGTAACCACCTCCAACGGTGAATGATCCTCACAACCAGGATATAATAGAGTCTTTGCATTCTCCAGCAACTCCATGAACTGTGCAGCATCGGAGTTCGGTGCCTCCTCAGGTGCATCATGATTATCCGGATCGAAACTAGGCCCGGTCGCATCAAAAACCATGTTCACCAACCCATCGTCGTAAGCAGCGTTGTTGTGGACATCACCATAAGGCTCGTACTCCGATGCTAAAGACACAAGTTCTCCGTGCTCGCTCCACTGATAGTAATTCGGCGTGAAACCCTCCGAGTATAAATGATACGTGACATCCACTTCTGGATGATATTTCAAGTTGCGACATCTCACACACGGACACTTAATTTTGGTACCATCCATGTACTGAAGGAACGCCTTGGCAAACTGCAGGAACTGGTGTACACCCTCTATGAATTCATCCCGCACACCGTATATATCATCAGGATGACGGTTGTACATCCACAAACGATTCTGCAGATAATAATTCAGCTCCATATCCATTTGAGAATAATTATGTAAGATAGATACATGCACATCGTTTAAACACTTGTAAAAGTAATCATGATACAACAAGTGGTAATAGATATGATGTATCCTATGTAGTTTCTTTCCCTCTCTTTACTGTGAACCTTGGTTAACATTAATATTTCTATACTTCTCTAGGGTGAGGTTGAGGTAGATATCCTATGATACGGAATAGTCGACTGAATGACCCGAATTAGAAGGAAGGAAGTAGGGAGGCTCACTCTATACACTCTAGGATTGACTTATTTCGTCGTTGATTTGACTTATTTTGGTAGTATAAAATGTCAACAATATCCGATACGGAACCTCGAAGACCTAAATATAGAATATTAATGTCAATTCGTGTTTTGGAATCATAAACATGATATACTAGGTCAATTCTAGGTCTCCAAGTCATTTCTAGGTCACACTAGGACAACTGGGTCAATACCTTGCCAAACTTGGTCAAACTAGGTCACACCTAGGTTTTTAGGGCCATACGTTGCCTTACCAAGGTATTCTAGTCTATACTAGGCGAATACCCTATGTATTTGCCCTACCAATATCCTATTCACATAGGTAAAACCATTACTATGGCCTATTTACCTAATTACCTATACACTAGCCTATCCTTAACTCTAGTAAAAACCAATACCCAAACTCAATACCTCATACACTACAACATAGGTATCTCCCATACCCATGTGTCGACCCATTACCTAAACCTATAGGCTTCCTAAACCTATATATTACCTAGTCACTCTAGGTAAAGCCATTCATAGGTAAAACAATTCCTATCTTGAAGTTACCTATACTTATTGTCCTAGTCCTCATCTATGCACATTAGCCTAAGGCCTCGTTTGGTTAACCGATTTAAGGAACTAGGAAAGGAAAGTTGTTCCTTTCCTTTGTTTGGTAACCACAAACTTGAGAATCAATTTCCTCATAAGGAGGAAAATTGGAGGGAATATGGTTCCACTCATGACCCATGGGATTCATTTTCCCTCCTCCTTTTCCAACATTTATTACAAAAGTAACCATGTGTTATTGCTTATTTTACCATTAATGCATATTTTATCGTTGTTATATTTTTGCTTTCCTTTCCTACACCAACCAAACAACGGAAAGGAAATGTGACAGGAATCCTACTTTTCGATTCCCATGGAAAATACAAAGGAATACATTTTCTTTCCATGAACCAAACGAGGCCTAATAGTGTCAAAGTGTCCACGTGTTGTCAAAGTGTCAAAGTATCAAAGTGTCACAGTGTGTGTCAAAGTGTCCAATTGTGTGTCAAAGTGTCCACGTGTGTGTCAAAGGGTCGTGTCTGTGTCGCATCAGAAAATGGGATATAGGGTTAGGGTTTACCGACACAGCGTTGGGGTTGGATCGGGGTCGCCGGGGCTAGAGCAGCGGCGGAGGAGACTAGTCGGGTGGTCATCGAAGGGAGTGAGTCGTCGGAGGAATGGGGTCGTCGGGCAGGGGGTCGCCGCGAGCGGGAGATTAGAAAATTTTGGGTGAAAAAATAAAAAATCGATCGTGCCAGAACCCTATATGAAACATTTTAGCGACGTCATTTAAAGACGTCGCTAACCGTCGCTATTTATTAAAACCTGGCGACATCGTAAAAGTGGCGTCGCTAAATGTTGCTGAATAAAAAAACAGTAACGTTTTGCGACTAGAATGCGACATCAGTTGTCCAAAACATAATTTGTATCGCTAACTGTCGCTCAAACGTCGCTGATAGTGACGTTCAGCGACGTATATATAAAATGTCGCTAAAAGCACAAAACTTAGTGACGTATTTATCTGGAGTCGCTAATTTCGTCGCCATTATGACTTATTTTGGTAGTGTTTTTGTATAAATGGCTCTACATGGTTGGCCATATATATGTGACCTGGTGAAGTGAGATGCACAGTGAAGCTTATAGCTAATGGCAACCAACTACTGACTTTGACTAAGTAGATGAATGGATGCATGCATGTATGTTGTTGTTGCAGCAACTTGAAACTAACATACATTGAAATGAATTGAATTGAATTTCAAATCAATTCAGTCAAACATTCATTTTGTTGCAATTTAATTCACTACTACTCTATATAATCCTAATAATAACATAGGCCACCACCACTTGTACTTGTTGCTTTAGGTAGTGGTTCAAGTCATATTTGGAGGGCAGAGTGTTTGTTGTGTACATATTTTTCTTTTCTTTTCCTTGTGAAAGTGACAACACTGGTGTTAGCTGGTAGAATTTGGGACAAATCAAAGAGATTGTGCAGGAGATGTTGCAACAGGGACGGGCTTCGGGTCGGGCCTCGGGTCAGCTTGGGCTGGGCCGGGCTTGGACATCTGGCCGAGCCGGGGCGGGCCTATATTATGGGCCAATATACGTGGCCCGACATGACCCAATTTACGGGGTCGGACCAGCCCAGGCCCACAATTAATCGGGCCGGGCCGACACATAGGCCAATTTTTTGGGCTGGGCTCCTACTGTGTTAGGCCAGCTCAGCCCAATTGGTAGGTCTAGATCTAACTGATCACCATACAAAGCCAACATCTCAGGGTCTCAAATCACAAGCCAATATTCTTAGGGTCTCAAAAGTACTAACTAACACATGAGTCAACTCATCAATTCTGTTGACCTCATCCTATCAATTACCCCATTAATAATTTTTTTCCCACATCACATGTAATTCTCAACATGTTACAGCATACACGACCACTTTTCTTTATTATCACATTCCGAGCGTCAATCACAAATAAGCATACTATGGCATTGAGTCATTGTTGGGTCATTAGTGTCCAAACCAACAATAAACAAATTTATTTAGGGGCATCACAATGGGTTTAGACTTATTGTATGGAACATCCAATGAGCAGCCAAAAGGGTCAAAGAACTTTCAAACACGAACAACTTGAAAGATTACAGGAACAACAACAGCATAATCGTGGAAACAATATTTGATTTAATCACGGAAGCAACGTTGATTAGTCATGGAAGCAGCTTTAGTTAATCGCAAGATGCAACTTTGATTTAATGTGAATCAAAGAAGAGTCCAAGGACGTAAAGTCATGCTCTTATACCAATTTATCATGCCCCGATTAGGAGAATCTTTCATCCTCGCTTTGATTCACGCTGAATCATTCATCCTCACTCGGGCGTGATGCCGTACAAGTCTGGTATTGTACTTGTATAAGACAAAGATGGTAAATAATTGATAATCTTAAAATAGGAACACATTACGGCGGCAGAAACATACAAATTGAAGTCAATGAGGACATTCTTACTCATTGAATAGAACATATTATTGATTTATAGCAGCAAAAATAAGCAAATAACTTGAAGTCGCACAGAGGTATGTATAAGTAAGTTGTCTTTATTGATAATTGAAATAGAGTACAAGATTTGTAATAGAATGCAAAGTTACAACACCTTCCATTTTACATTGATAGCCAACTGAAATTCATGCCATAAGGCTTTACATTTGATACTCGATACATTGAATTACAACTCAATATACCGACTTGGCTTACAATTTCCTGCCATGTTCTCTATTTATCCACTCATCATGTACTTCAGTATTATTTACTACTTTACGGAATTTGTCAAAATATTGGAACAACTGTTAGAATATACTCGTTTCCTTCCTGACTAGAACCCATATTTTTTTTAGATAGTTGCGGCTACTCTTTTGCATTGGAATCTTGGGGAGACATGCGGAGGCCAAACCTAGATACTAGTTAGATAGTTGAGTATTTATTTAGTTGTCTTTTATTATTTGTGAGACATTGTACTTTGTATTCAAATGTAAACTTTGAATATTGTAAATTTATTTAGTATTTGTGAATGAGAAATAAAAATAATAATTATGAGCATTTTGTGATCCGAGAATTATGGTCTAGACAGCGTTCTACCGTCGATACCACGGCATAGGCTTGCTTTCGCATGCACTCGTATCCTGAAAAGCGGGTGTGGGTCATGACACATTCCCTGACAGTTTTTGTTATCTTGATGATTTCTATGATATCAGTTGTAGTGTTATACTTGATTCCTGACACGATGATACACGGGCTAGTATCTTAATACCTGTCATGAGGAGTCGTGATTGGATTGATCGTACTAGTCAAAGGATTGGAAAATATTGGTAGATTATGTGATCAGACCGCATATACTTGTGTATAGCTCACCCTCTGCCCACGTAGGTGTAGCCTGATCTTACTTTTACTTGTACATAGCTTTCTATATATGACTGGCCTGATCTATTACTATACTTGTGCATAACCAGTCATATGGAACAATCTGATCTTGTCCCAAGCCGATCACATAATAAACTAATATCTTAAGGCACATTTTAGTAGTTCATGCTTTATTCTAGTTATTACCTAGCGATCACTACAACAAAAAAGTATTTTTAATGACACTCGAAAAGTGTCGTTAATGACTTTTCATGGCACATTTTACTTCTAGAGGGGGTATCATAGAAAGTTTGTTTACTTTCAACGACACATCAGAAGTGTTGTGTAATAAATTTATGATGCCACTTTTTGAATGTTATGTAATGCTTATTTAGTCTTGTAAAGAAAGTGTCATTGTTAACCTGTTTTGTTGTAGTAAATACATTCATTCTCATGATTACTTACAGTTATATTTTGCCTACGACATGATCACCTGTTTTTTCTGTTTCCAAATTGTTCAGTATTACTTTCCATCATTTATTTCCATTACTTACTATTTTTATAGTTTTTGTCAATTAAATGGAAATACTGCTAGTTTATGTACTTCTCTACAATCATGACTGGATATCATTTTTAAGAGGCACTACAAGAAAAATGACAACTGTTGACAGTTTTTTTATTGACAGTCAGTAATCCCCATCAACTATTCTATTTTACTTAACGGATAAGGCCTTGTGTCAACTAAACCCATATTTTATGTTAACTATACAATATTGTACCACTTTAGTTGACGTATTTCGTGAAACCGTCACATAATCCACCACGTTTAGTTGACAGCTAGTTTAAAATCATTAAGTAAAGGGGGGAATTCTACGACTATTCATATGCCATTATCATGATTTTTTAATATTTTTGGCTAAGTGACGGTTTTCATGTTTAATCCCCATTGCTCAAAGGCCCGCTCTCTTTCTAAAACATTAGAAGTCCCTCTCCCAATTCTCTCAAAAATTCCTCTTCTCTCCCGTTCCTCTCAGAAAACCCTATTTTCTCTCAGAAATCCCTCCCCCTCCACTCCCTAAAACTCTCTCCTCGGCGTCCACGGTCTCCTCGGCGGACTACGTCCTCTCGAAAACCCTATTCTCAGCGGCAACTTCATGATGCGAAAACACAAGTGGAAGCTGGCCCCTCCAATATTTAAATTACAACCTACTTACAACCATTTAGGTGGCAGCTACTAATTTGGGCCCCTCTTCCCATGTAGGGTAAGGGGGAAGAGGAGTCACAATTAGCAACTGCCAACGACTGTAAGAGGATTGTAAGCCAAATGTTTGTAAACTTAGCATTTTTTATATATAGCTGCCTCCATACATAATTAGTGTCTATTAAATTGGAAATTGTTGCACATTAGAAGTGGGTACATATATACCAGTACAGTTGTATAGCAACTATAAAGTGACAAACTATTCTTGTTCCTCAGCAATTCCTCTACGAATATTTTGATGTGTATTTGACACAATCATCAGCATGAGATTGTGTGCATGCATGGACGCCTAAAATCGTTGCTAATATGTACAAAAATCCCTAAATTATTTTGACGACGTTTATGTGTTGCACATATTTCATGGTCGCTAATGAAAAAACGTCAATATTAGTTGCAACCACGACGTCATTTAGCGACGAGTACACATCGCTAATTATTTTGAAATTAGTAAAGTTCAGCGACATAACATAGATAGTTATATCAGCGACGCCACTTTTGTTGCTAATCATCGTCAAATTTGCTACCAAACTAGCAACGTTTTGCTACAACACAATAATGCTGACATGAAAAAATTTGCCATGTCAACATATTAACGACGAATTAGCGACGCCTAAGATACAAAATAATGACGTTCTAATACAAGTTAGCGACGCTTTCTAACGTCGTTATCAATTCACAGTTTATAAAAATATATCTGGAGCTTTGATATGTAACATATACACGAGGAAACATACACCAAAAAGATGGGCGGCAAGGCAACGACAATGGTAGAGGCGAGTGTATGTCTCGATCGGGGGGTGTGTCTATGTTAGTGTGTGTGTGTGTGTATGTGTGTGTGTGTCTAAGTTAGTGTTAGGGTTAACCGACGAGGGGGGTTGCCCGAGGAGGGGTTGGGCGACGGTAAAGGGCCGGAGTGGAGCTGGAGCCAAAGGGAGGGGAGGAGGAAAGCAGAGGATGGAGGAGGAGGGGCCAGACCGGTGCTGTGCCGGAGGGAGGAGGGTCAGAGGAGGAGGATGGTCGCCGGTGGAGGGGTCACAAATTTTTTTTTGGGGGTAAATTTGGAATTTTGGTAGATTTAGAGTCAATGGGGAAAGTAAAAAAAATGATCAGGTATATAAAAAAATTTCAACGTCGAAGTCAAACGTCGCTAAAAGTCCCACATATAAAATATTCAGTGATGTATCAAAAAATATTGTCACTAAATATTACAAGAATAAAAAATTAGAGACGTTCAATGACTCAAAGCAACCATGTTTTCAAAATACCCAAATGTTGTCTCTATTAGTCGTTATTCGTCACAAACAGCGACGTATTGCATGTTTTTGTCCAGAGTTACTAAATTCTTTACTTTAGCTACATTGAGTATCAGAGTCACTATAGACGTCGCTAATATGTCTTATTTTGGTAGTGAGTCCTCGATTACTGGGGATAAAAAAGTTTTTTGATGAGATCGATCTGCACCTCTCAGTCATCGATCATGTCACATATTTAGATCTGAACAATGCTATGATTACAACCATTTAGTTTACAACCTACTTACAACCACTTATGTGTCAGTTGCTAATTTGGTCCCCTCTTCCCATGTAGGGTAAGGGGGGAAGAGGAGTCTCAATTAGCAACTGCCAACGATTGTAAGAGGATTGTAAGCCTAATGGTTGTAAACTTACCATTTCTGTTTATATATAGTTTCCTTCATACATAATCTATTTTTATTAAATTGGCAATTATTGCACATTAGAAGTGGGTACATATATACTAGTATAATTGTATAGCAACTACAAAGTGACAAAATATTCTTGTTCCTCAGCAATTCCTCTATGAACATTTCGATGTATATTTGACACGATCATCAGCATGAGATTGCGTCCATGCCTGGACGCCTGAAAACGTTGCTAGTATGTAAAAACTATCCCTAAATTATTTTAACGACGTTTATGTGTTGTCACATATATCATGGTCGCTAACAAAAAAACATAGGTATTAGTCGCTACCACGACGTCATCTAGCGACGAGTACACATTGCTAATTATTCTAAAATTAGCGAAGTTTAGCGGCATAACTTACATAGTTATATCAGCAACGCCACCTTTATTGCTAAACCTCGTCAAATTAGCTAGCAAACTAGCGACATTTTGCTATAACACAACAATAATGACATGACAAAATTTGCCATGTGAGTATATTATCACGACCAGCACCCGAATATTCGGGCACAAGTATGTAGGCCACGCCCAACCTATGCCGCAGTATCGACGATAGAGCGTTGTCAAGTACCCAGCAATTTTCTCAACATCTAAATGATCTATAACAACAATATGTACTCAAATCACATACATCTAGAGAAGATATGAATAAGAAGAGATGACAGTATCACTAAATCAACTAGAACCTACAAATGATCATACATATCAAAATGTGTCGGAGACAAACCCGATAACGAAACAAGAATCTGAATAAGGAATAATGGCCTAGAGCTCCCAGAAGACAAATTATGGTAAATGGAACATTGAGAACATGTCTCAGCTAGCATCATCATGTGGTCCAAATATGTGGGGCATCAAAACTCCTAAATATGTTGGTTAAATATAAAATAACAGCAGTTCCATTTGTATTGGCAAAAACTATAAATAACAAGAAGCAATGAAATACATGGTGGATAAGTAGAACTGAACAGTAGAAAAAGCAGGAAAATTATGTGAACATGTCATGGTAATAATGTACTGTAAATAATCATGGGTATAATGTAACAGCAGGTGATAATCTAGAATAGAACATGTACTACTACTAAACGGTGCCTTGAGATATTAGAGTTTTATATGATCGGCTTGGGTCCAGATCAGGCTGTTCCATTTGACCGGTTATGCACAAGTACGAGTATAAAGGATCAGGCCGGCCACAATAGAAAGCTATGTACAAGTAATATCAGGTCAGGCTACACCCTACTTGTGGCGAGCGAGAGCTATGCATAAGTGAGTAAACAAGTAGGGTATAATCACATAATCTCCTAATATCTTCTCATCCCCCAACTAGTATAAAGGATCCAACCATAGCATGTTATGATACGGGATTCTCTAAGAGGGTAGCAAATTCCTTTAAGAATCGGTGTCTATACAAGTACAAGAACAATAACAAAACATGTACCAGTATACAAGGATAACCAGGAGTAACACCTCATGACGGGATCTAAGCTATACTAATCCGTGTACTCTCATTTCAGAAATCAAGCATAACACTACAAAACCAATATCATAGGGACTATCAAGATAATAAAAACTATCAGAGAATGTACTTGCCTCAATTTCGTTGGAGTCGACGTGCGCGATACGAACGTGTCAACACAGAATAGGTACGATGCTATGATCCACAAAATGGTCCTAAATGACAGCACAGGCAGTTCCATTGAGTCTAGAAGAGTCAAAATAGCCTATTTTGGTATATAGAAATCCAAAATCAGAGTCTGGCACGATAGTCAAATCAAGGAATATGAAATGACTATTATAGTCACGACTTATTATTTACAGGGAAAAGGTACAACTAAATCATATAATTATTCTTGAAAATCATTCATATTATTTTAAAAAATAATTTTAGATAGTATTTTATAAACCCAGGAAAGTTATTTTAGTACCAAAATCCTAATTTGTCAATCACGATTTTGGTCAATAAGCATAGTTAGAAGTATCGTCGGATATTTTTAAATAAAAGTTACAAAACCTAGAAAACTATTTATAAACGATTTGTAAGAGAATAAATAAGTCACATTCTAAATATATGTTAGACCCAAAATATTATATTATTTAGCCAATCGTATAATTATATTTAAAATATTTTTGGAAACCATTTACCTCTTGAGAAATATATGTAGTAATATTTATATTTATATAAATACAAAAAAAATTATTAAAATTCTATAATTATAGTGATAATACATAATATACATATACTTATACTATACTCTAACATACAGTTAAGAAATAATGTTAATAACAATAATAATATTAACATTAATAACTATAAAATCCTAATCATATTGTCATAACTATTAATGATAATAATATAAAAAAGTAATCATGCTACTATATTAACAAAGACAGGAGGGGGGTCTCTAATTGACCTAAAGAATTTAAAGACCTATAGAAATTGAAAGGGGTTGTGCTCAAACCACAAAAATTCAAATCTCTAAACAATCGGAAATGAGATAGAGGAAGAAAGGGGAGACGGACGAGAGTGGCTCACTATGGTATCTCGGCAGAAAAAGATGCCGAAGGGAGGGCAACTCCCATGGACGGCTAGGGCGTCGGGATGGAGCTAGACGGAGCAGCGGTTCCGTGTGCGGCTAGGCAGGGGCAGTTTTGGCCAATGAATTTGGCCGAAGGGGGCTCGAGCTGCGAAGTATTGGCTCGCATGGGCGAATTCGGCCATGGCAGGGACATGGTCACCAGGCGAAGGTAGATAGGAGCGTCGACGACGCTGGATCGGGCGGCAGCGAGCCCAATCCGGGATGGTGGCAGCATCCATCGGCGGAGCTAGATCTAATCGGACGGAGGTCGATAGATGGCGGCCAGGTGGGCATGACTGGATCTGAGCCCCGAGGATTGCGGTGCAAGGTGACGACGACGAAACACGTGTAGGCGGCGGTCGCGGTCGGGGAGACCGGGCAGAGGTGGAGGTGTGGCATAGTAGTGCCGGGGGTAGGTCGAGAACACGGGAGAGGGAGCTGGACAGGGGTCAGCTTTGTTGTTGTTGGGTGGCGACTGCTGTTAGAATTTGTTAAAAAAATTCTAGGTTGTAAAATATTGGGAGTCTCCATATTTATATGACAGGGTAGTGGAAAACCCTAATGGCATGGATGTAAATGTAATAGAATAGGAAAATAATGGAAAACACTATGAGCTAACTATAATACTAACTGCTAACAGTAGTTAAACTAATAATTAAATTAGTTATTAAATATATGTATTCATTTACAAAATCTTATTTGACAAACATTTTCAATATATATAAAAAATAATATATAATATTTATAGCTTATGAAAAATTTACAGAAGGACAAGTTTTAGGATATAATCTCACATCATATAGTTTTCTCAAAACCAAGACCAAACAAGCACCGACAGCATAATAGGCTCGAAGTACGCTTTATTATATGAATTCAAAGATTTAGGAAAATTTAGAAAAATAGAAAGTTTAAAAAAATTCGATAAAATCCTGAAACTCGGTAATCGAAGGTTACAAATCTACCCTCCTTAAAGAAATTTCGTCTTCGAAATTTAAGGTTGGCAGTGGGACCAAAACATGGTAGAGAGCTTAGCCAATACCTTAGGTATGACTAAAGGACGATGGCTTTGACATGAACAAGATAATCGAATTCAAAATCGAGTAGGCATGACTAATGGTTTGGCACGATAAAATCGAAGTATGAACAATATTTTATAGGCATGATTTAGAAATAAGTACAAGTTATTTCAAATACGATATAAGCTACGACTAGTAAACCGAAGATAGAATTAAAATTTCAAGTACGGAATGATCAGCAGTCCAGGCTCGATGATAATCAGACTCAAAGTCGTACAGGCATGATCAAGTTGAAAACTTAGTTATGAATGAAGGTGAAACGTTGGTAAAATTAAGGTTTCGAAGTCACGTTCTTATAGGCATGATTAAGAAGTAAATTCAAGTCACTTAAGCGTGAAGTCACGATCAAGAGAATCAGAATGTTTAGCTATGATTAGGTTAGAATCGGATCTAAGTATGAAGTGATCAATATGATCTACGCTCGATAAAGTTAGATGCAAGTTGTTAAGCACGATCAATTTCCAAATCAAGGCTCGAACGTGCTTGGAATGATTCGAAATCACTTAGGCATGGTCTAGGATAGAGCTACAAGAAATAATTAAACCTATGCATAATTTAGAATAAAACATGAGCACGAGTGACTAGTGAATTGAAATTTTAGGTACGACAAGAAAATTATTCAGACACGATCAACTTAAGTTAGGACACGACTAAGTTCAGATAGTCATGATTAAGGATCAAAAATTTCAGACACGATTCAAAGATAAAATTAATATGTATAGTAACGATCATAAAAATTACAATCGTTGGAATCAGAATCGTTTAGTCGTGCCGGGTCATCTAGACACGACCAACCATGAAAGTTTGGTATAATCAACAGTAGTGTGAACCCTAAGAATGGTTAGAACAGAACTTGGCATTATTTAGTCGAAGTTTTATGCACGAGTGATATTGGCATCGAATCTAATCATGATCAAATTAAAATTTTGACAAGATCAAGGACATGGTAAATCCATTCTTGATTGAAATAAGATTTAGATATGATGAAGAACAAAATCGAAGTTTTGAGCACGAGCAACAAAAGGGTGGAAATCAAGGTCCCGATTAAAATTTAAGCCACTAGAGTATGGTCAAGTACCAAAAACCTTGGCATGATTTAGAAGTTGACCAACATCGGTTAGTCACGATCAAGGAGGATCCAAAATTTAGCAATAGTGAATTTAAGGAACAATTCAAGGATAAGGAAGTCGAATCTCTTGTACTAGGATAGGAAAATCAAAATATATATGATTTGCAGAAGTAAGTCAAATCATCTTGCTTTACTTCAACTACTACCAGATTATCTAATCATCCCTTCCCAATTATGTCTTTAACTTATAACCCCAAACATACCACTACAAATCTTGTTCTTCAATCATAAAAATCAAATCCTTATATGACTGCTACCAATAATTAAAATCTTATGTCATGAAGATGAAATTCTTCCATAACTACAATAGGCTAGACCGTTATACCACTCATGAGTTTTTCCATAACTCCTCTTTTTTTAATTTTCTAGTCCGTTATCAACTTAGTCATCTTGAAGTTGAAATTCCTCTATCTTCTCTTTAATTTTGACCTGAAATCTCTGAATCACATTAATAAAATATCTTGAACATTGCTCAAACCATACTCATCGTATTACTCAAATCTAATGCCACTACCATATAAAATTTATTCCTTTCTATTCAAAATCAGCCTTCACATATCCTTATACCTTCAGTATTGTCCTTCAAAAAGATATTTAGAATTCCGCAAGCCTCTAAATTCTTTTTCCTATAATTCAAACGTTCCTTGCTCTACTAGTTCTAGTCAATCTTCTGTAAATCCTTTACTTAATTTAGTATCCTCACCGTATGAAATTTCATGTATTTTTGGATTCCTAAATTCAGTATCCTAGTCTTAATTCAAAACAACTCAAGAATCAAAAAAAACATCTCAGTTCTCAAAACCACATCGCCCTCGAATATTTTTATTATTTCTAAGGATACCACTTTGAAAATTATCGTTCTCAGCATTAGTGTATATTTCCATGTTCTTTCTTCTCGAAATCCTCATAAGTTCTTTCTAAAGTAATCCATACTCAAAATAATTCTCAAAGTGTATTTTCAAATTGGTAATATCGGTCTCGTATTTGTTTACATTATCAGTCAGATTCTTATCCCACTATTTTATCTAAATGTCCAACATTTATATTCCTACCAAGATTACCACTTGATAACAAATTATGTCCTTCCGAGCTAGATGATTATGATACTTTATTAGCCTTTTCCAAGTAGAGAGATACAAGAATTCGAAAGAGAAAAGTGTAGCTAACAGATTTAGATATGAGGTATTTGATCAACGTAAATACGACAGAGTTAATTAAGACGAAGAAATGTTGATAAGTCGAAGAAATAATGATAGGAATTTGTTCTTGCTCATCCGGTCATAACGAAGTCTTTTTCTTTCCTTTTTTGCACTTGTCCATATTTAATAAAAACAAATTTCTCAACCTCCTTGGTGTTCTCCTTTGTCTAATAATCAAGCTCTTTCTTACAAGATCTTCGTCGTCACTACCAAGTCACTAAATACCAATTACTAATAATCTTGTGGCCAAACCTTCATATCTAAGGTCCTTTATCCAAATAAATTCTTCTAGACTTTCATGTCTAGATTTTTCGGGATCTTCTATAAAAAAAATCTCCCTGTAATCCACAAAACGTTAACTCTATGTTATTGAAAATTTTCTACTAATGGGGTCATAGCATCTGTTTGCCATTGATTGTGAAAGTACAGAACAATTTATATAGGAGGACTGAACATAAACTCACAATACAAACTCGCTTATACAAAGAAAGCCTATGGACGAAAACCTAGGTACAGCAATCTAAGTACAATTGTTTGGTTTTTCTGGGGGTGACGGTAGAGGCTCGGGAAAGCGACGGCAGCTCTGTCTTACTCCTTGGACGATCGAACGTAGCCTTGGCTCTGGTGAAGAAGTGCTCTTGGACGTGTGGGGAGACTCCCTTGCGCCTTCGGTTGCTAGGTCTCTAGATATATCTGTAGTGCTCTCTCTCTTTTCTCTGCTTCTGCTCTCCCACTCCTCCTTTGCTACCTGCAAGGGAATGGCACCTTGCTATTTATAAGAATGGGGTATGCTCATTAGGGTTTGTAAATGATTGCCTCCTTCAGAAGTCGGCGGTTAAGGATCAATGAATCTGGGCCATTCATCTTGAATATAATAAATTTGAGCAATTAGTGTGATTGCATTAAATCTCTGTGGACAATAAATATTGATTACCATGAATATTCATGATTTGTGATAACCTGCCATGTGTCCAATTTGCTTGATTTGATTTGATCTGGGCAATTATGACGATCGTAACAAATCTGATTTTATTAGGATTTGTTAGCACCCATAGTTCCAGGGAAGATAAGACTACCACGTGTCTCAATTGTCACAAAGAGCACCACGTGTCTCAACTGGACCGTCCTGGCAAAGCCACATATGGGTGGTCCTCTCAGCCGTATGAAGCATACAGCCGCATGAGGATGGGCGGCCGCATGAGGATGGACAACCGTATGGGGATAGGCAGTCGTATACAGATGGGCAGCCGCATGGGGATAGGCAGCCGCATAGGGATAGGCAGTCGCATGCAGATGGGCAGCCGCATGGGGATAGACAGCCGTATGCAGATGGGCAGCCGCATAAATGCAGCGGCCGCATGGAGTGGCCTCGGAACTTGGTGGATTTTGCCAGCTGTAAGGAGATTTTCTCCTCTCTTCTAGGATCACGCCATCATGTCAGAGTTATTATTACGTCATTATGTCAGAGCTGTCATAGCTATTATTTGTCAGAGCAGCCGTCAGGGCATTAAATGCACCCGAATGTAGAGAAGAACTGTTGAAGGCCACGTGGCTTCTTTCTGAGCCATATGGATCCTTGAGCCGTATGGACCCCTGAACTGCATGGACTTCTGAGCCGTATTAGGATCCTGAGCCATATGGGGATCCTTCCGTCGGAGCCGCATAGGCCTTTCTTTATTCTTTTCCATGCTTCTACAAGATCCCCTTCAAAGTTTTCAATTTGCAAAATTGAAATACTTTGAATAAGAAGCATGGCCATGTAAAAACTCTCCGGGCCTTATAGGATGTTCTAGCTGCATGGATGTCTCAGCCGCACGGCCTCCTCAGCCGCATGGCCATCTGAGCCGCATGGGCATTCCAGTCGCATGGACTGCTTGGCCGCATAGGCTCCTTGCCACGTCTTTATATACATGTGTAAATCTTTATATTGATTGCCTTTGATTTGTTGTCAGATTTAAACCCGCTTTTTGGGGCAGGATAACTTTGATAACCGAGGGGTCGGTTACGCTGCACGAGGCATCGCTCTATGAGCTCTGCCTATAAATAGAAGCGTGTTTGGGGACGAAGATACTTCTATATTCTCTCTCTGTCTTCGATTTTTCTTGCCCTAGCTTTTCTTATCTTCGTCTTCCTTCTCTGATTAGCAGATAACAATGGCTCCCAAGTCCTCTAAGGTTGCGGCGAAGGCTGCGGCGAAGGGAAAGGGAGTGGCCTCCACGTCGGTTGCGGCGCTTAGGGTTTATACCGACGCTCACCTTGTCATTAAGGGTAAGGTCTTGGGAAGATCATCTACTTCGAACCCCTAACAAAGACGGCTCTGTTGCATGCTTTATGCACAAGCCTTTAATGCATTTTTTACCGAACTGTTCAAGCTGTATGGGCCGTATATGTATCCCATGTTCGAGCCACATGGGGGTATATCCTATATCCGAGCCGCATGGGAGTTGTCTAGACGCTTCACAAACTGGACCGCATGATGACCCTTCGAACAGAGCCGCATGAGTCCCCTGAATCGAGCCGCATGGAGCTCCCATTAAATGGGACCGCATAAGCTCGTCTGGATTGGGCCGTATAAGGTTCCGACCATCTGCTAACTTTGTTTCTGTTTATCTTTGATTCTTGCAGAAACCCTGCCGAAGGCTGAGATCATTGTGAAGGAAGAGCTACCGCCCCCTTTCAAACAAGAGTCATCGCTTGTTAAGGAGGAGGTAATACCAAAAATGGAGGAACAGCAAGGAGATATGGCGCCCATTGCTGTAAAGGAGGAGCCCCAATCTGACGACGGTAGTACTGGGAGTTCTGACCTTCCTACTTCGGACGAGGATTTTGCTCAAGTACATCCTTCATATGCAAAATGGTTGAGGGATTGGTATATGCGCCCCTGCAACTAGGATTCATGGGCTCTCACAAATGTCTATCTTTTGTCTTGATATTTCTGTCTGTTTTTAGCTGCAGTTTGTGTTTTGCTTCCTTTGGACATCAATGTAATCTTTTTCCTTCTTGTCTGAATGAAATAATAGAAAACTTTTCTGGCTTGCTCATGATATGTAGTAATGTGAATGTA
Organism: Iris pallida; assembly: GCA_029216955.1. Taxonomy (NCBI): domain Eukaryota; kingdom Viridiplantae; phylum Streptophyta; class Magnoliopsida; order Asparagales; family Iridaceae; genus Iris; species Iris pallida. Next base: position 8,887,956 of record JANAVB010009198.1, on the reverse strand, counting down.
ACTGATTTTGAACAGAATATATTCGCTCTCTTCTTTGCTTGTAGTAGTTTCCCCAATGGGAGACTTTTTGTGGACCTATTATCCTTGGTGTACCCTGGTTCTGGATACGGATAATAAGTTGGAAGAGAACCAACATAATTACTCAGAGGTAATGAGGACATGGCAAGAATGAAGATTTCTTCGATGGAGCTTTCCTACTCAGAGGTAGTGAGGATGTGGTAGGAGTGGGCTCCATGAAGGGGTACATAGAACGACTCAGAGGTAATAAGGACATAGAAGTTCTATATAGAGGGGTGATTTGTTTTTGGCGGAAGTGAGACGACTCAGAGGTAACATCGACGTGGTCATTTTAGGAATTTTGTGGATCTGTTACCCTTTTTGTGTACTGAGAGTGTGGGTAGTAGATCATGAGGGAGGAGCCTTTCAGAAGAAAAAGTTCAGAGGTATGGTCATACATGACTTACTACCTAAAAGAGTGACCGGAATGTAAGTTCAGAGGCACATGCAGGTACATAACTCAACAATGTGGGATATTTAGAGAAAGAATGTGAGTTCAGCGGTACTGGAGGGTACATAACTCCGCAATCTGGGATTTTGTGGAGGAAGAATACGAGTTCAGCGGTACCGGCGGGTACATAACTCAGTAATCTGGGATTTAGAGAATGTGAGTTCAGCGGTACCGGAGGGTACATAACTCTGCAATCTGGAATTTTGTGAATGTAAGTTCAACGGTACTGGAGGGTATATAACTCAATAATCTGGGATTTGGAGAATGTGAGTTCAGCGGTACCGGAGGGTACATAACTCCGCAATCTAGAATTTTGTGAATGTGAGTTCAGCGGTACTGGAGGGTACATAACTCAATATTTTGGAAAATGTCATTTAGACATAATATTTCTTCAGGAACTTGCCATTGACGGGCAACATGAGCAAGTCTCCATTTTGTTTTGCGAGGCGGTAAGCACCGTTGGAGAATACAGCCTCAATGACAAATGGCCCTTCCCACTTTGGCTAGAATTTGTCGACGGTTTTATGAGTCATAACCATCGGCCTTCGAACTGCCAGAACGAGATCGCCCACTTAGAATATTCTGATTTTAACCTTCTTGTTGAAGGCTCCGAAGATGCGTGCTTGGTATAGCTCGATTCGTTGCTGAGCAAAGATGCACTTTTCATCTAAGGCCTTCAACTCTTGTAGCCGACGACGGTAGTTATCGTCTATCTTCAATTGGTAAGTGAGAGCGACGCGGAGCGAGGGTATTTGAGTCTCCAATGAAACAACTGTCTCACTCCCGTACACCAGGGAGAATGGTGTATTTTCGGTGGCCGTTCGGACTGTAGTACGGTACACCCATAAGCATTCACCAAGCTTCTCGTTCCAGTCATGTTTGTTGGATGATACAAACTTTTTGAGCAACTTGATGATGGTTTTATTGAATGCTTTTGCCAACCCATTTGCCACCGGATTGTATAGCGTCGAAGCAACATTCTGGATTCGGTGTTTGTCGCAGAATCGATAGAAGGTATGGCTTACAAATTACGGACCATTATCGTAGATGATCCTTCGGGGCAGTCCAAAGCGATAGATGACGTGATGCTTGAGGAAGTTGATCATGTTTGAAGTCTTCACTTCTGCAAGCGGAACAGCTTCCGCCAATTTAGAGAAGTAATCCGTGATTGCGAGTATAAAACGATGTCCTCGAAAAGAAGGTAGAGTGATCGGACCGATGATATCCATTCTCCATGCTTCGAATGGCCAGGACGCCACTGTCGGATGTAGAAATTCGGATGGCTGGTGGATGAAGTCTGCGTGGACTTGGCAGGCTTTGAACTTTTTTGCATAGTCTATTGCATCTGCTACCATCATGGGCCAGTAGTAGCCCATTCGGCGATGACGGTCTTACAATTTTGGGCTAGGCTGATTGGCCCCGCAGACACCGTCACGAGCTTCGCATACGGCTTCTTTAGCTTCTGTGTTTGACAGACATTGAAGCAATAATCTATCGTAGGATCGGCGATACAGCATTTTCGTCTCTGTATCGTAGAAGAATCTGAGAGAATGCCTTTTGATAGAGGTGGCTTCCTTTGGGTTCTCGGACAAGATGTCGTAGACTATGAATTCAATGAATGGTTGTCTCCAGTCTGGTACTTCGTCGATCGTCTGAGCGGAATAACTCTCCATGAATTGAACATTTTTCTTGGGACAGACTAGTTCATGGCCTATCACGTCCACCAAATGATGAATATTGTTTGGCACTGCTAGGGAAGCGGTAAGGCCTGCTAGGGCATCGGCCTCGATATTTTGGAGTCTTAGGACGTGTTCGATGAAGAACCCTTCAAATGACGAGATGATGTTGATCGCTATTTGGTGGTAGGGGATCATGTCTTCATGGAGGACTTCGTATGAACCCCGGATCTGATTGACGATTAACTGTGAATCGTCGTATGCTTCAAGATATTCTACCCCCAGCTCTCTTGTAAGTTGGAGACCAATGACTAAAGCATTGTACTCGGCCACATTGTTAGAACAGGGTTCTGTGAGGGAGTAAGCATGATTGATCACAAGTCCGAAAGGAAAAACCAGCACCACCCCGACTCCGATGACGATGTTGCCCTTGGGTTCGGTCCTTGAAGCACCATGGAAAAACATTTGCCATATATCATCGTGAGAGGCCGCATGCGAGTCGGCGATCTCATCTGGGATTTCTTTATATATTCTGGCCGACTCCGAGCCTGGGTAGGCTGCTAGAAAGTCTGCCAGAGCTTAACCTTTAACAGCCTTTTGCGGGACGAAGATCATATGGTAGGGGGATAGTAATATTGCCCATGTAGCGAGGCGAGAGCTGAGTGTCCCTATTTTCGTCATGAGGACCCTGAGGGGGTTGACTCGTGATATCACATGTATGGTTTGCCCCGTGACATAGTGTCGTATCTTTTGAATGGCGAACACCAGGGCGAGATATTCCTTCTCCACGGCAGTATATTGGTGCTCTGGCCCGATCATCATTCGGCTGAGGTAATATATAGCTTGCTTATGACCTGCATTATTTTTTGTACTAACAGAGCGCCGAGGGAATGCTCCATTGCTCGTACATAGAGCAGGAATGATTTTTAGCAACCGGGGCCACCAGGACTGGAGGGTTCGACAAATATTCTTTGATGCTGTCGAAGGCACGATGGCATTCTTTATCCTATACGAATGAGACGCCCTTCTTCATGAGATGGATGAAAGACTGACATCGCCCGGAGAGGTTAGAGATAAACCTCCTGATATAGGCTAGCCTTTCTTGAAGGCCTCGAAGTTCACAAAGATTTCTTGGGAGACTCATCTCCATGATTGCCTTTGTCTTTTCCGGATCTATATGGATTCCCTAGGCGGTAATGATAAAACCCAAGAATTTTCTACTGGATACACCCATAAAGGATTTGGTAGGATTCATTTTTATGTTGTGCGCCCGTATGTGGTTGAATACCGTCCTCAGATCCTGCAGATGGTCTCCCTTATAACGACTCTTGACAGCGATGTCATCAACATAGCATTCCACTATTTTTTGTAAGTGGTCTCTAAATATGATGCTCATAGCTCTTTGATAGGTGGCGCCAGCATTATTTAGGCCGAAAGGCATGACTGTAGCAGAACGTGCCTATTGGTGTTCGGAATGATGTATGCTTTTCATCGTCGGAAGACATCTTGATTTGGTTGTACCCCGAGAAACCATCCATGAACAACATACGTTCGAAGCCGCAGGTATTATCAATCATAATGTCTGTGATAGGGAGGTAGAACTCATCTTTGGGACACGCCTCGTTCAGATTGCGGAAGTCGATGCAGATTCAAATATTTCCATTCTTCTTGAGGACCGGTACTATGTTGGCAACCCAGTCCTAATGTTGTTCCTCACGAATGAAGCTGCTGGCTATCAGTTTGTTGACTTCGGCTTCGATCGCATCCATGATGCCTGGGCGGAAGCGTCGTTGCTGTTATTTGACTGGCTTTGCATCTGGCCGAATGTTGAGCTTGTAAAGAGCAATATCGGGGTTTAGCCCTGGCATGTCTTCATAGCTCCAAGCGAACACATCAATATATTCTTTGACAAGTTCTAGTAGTGATTCTCGCTCTTCGTCTGTCAGGCTTTTACTAACGAAGATTGGTTTTAGAGAAGAGTCACTGCCGAGATCTACTTGCATGACCTCATATTCAGTAGGGGGTTCCCTTTGTTCAAAACGTTTTTTCCATTGCGCATCTAGCTATTGGGCCCATGACTCTAATTCGAGGAGTTCAGGAAAGTCTTTACCTTCTTCGTAAGCATCGGCGAATGCCATATTGATAGACAGGACTTGCCTGAGCATGTCTTCGATGCTGATATCTGAATCGAAAGTGGGTGATCCGGTTGAGTGTGAGTGCCAGTCGCATTCTACGTCTGAGCTTTCGGGTGTTGTCACGGGTGTGACATAACCTAGCCCACGTCTGGTCTTGTTATAGTAATCTCGTGGTTTTCCAGCCGGGATTGGTGATTGTAAGGGTAACCGTCGTCCAGTTCCGTAGTTCAAGCCTGGTGTGGTTCCCAGATTATATCTTTGTTTTTGTATAAGGTACTTGGATTAGGAACTATACAGATAAAGGGGCAATCTTTCGGTATCGGGTTCAAGCTCAATTTCTTCCATCTTGAAGGGCTGTGGATTATTCTTCCGACCGAAGATGATTGGATGGTCCCCTTACTTGATTATGCGGTAAGCGTCTTCCACGGGAGTAAGTTGATTTACGGTGTAAATATTTGTCACATGTGTGTAGGTGAGTGCCTATACCGTGCTCCATAGCATACATTGTACAAAGCTTATTAAGCTCGATGTAGTTCAAAGATAGCCCTTTATTGATGAAGTAAGGTATATTTTCTAACGGGATTACATCATCTGTGGATGGAACATCAGTGTGAGCGGCCACATACTTGGCCAGTTCTGGTTCTTCTTCGGCCACCCCCTGTATAAATGAAGACTGAGAGGATGACTTGGGCAACTTGATCATCAGGGGTTCCACTGGTGGAGCAGAATATGGAGCCATTGGCAAACTAGCGACCCCCAGTTTGGTACTCGATGCTGGGCGGGGAGTGGTTGGCTCGCTATAAGCCCCAGACTTTGCATCGGGCTGACGATTCTTTTTGGGAAGACGTATCGTCATTGGCTTGTCGGAGGGATTGAGCTTCTCCATTTGTGGCTGACCGACACTAGGCAGTCTGATTGTCAGTGGCTCCGTTGTGGGTCTTGGCGCTTGGCCGGACCTTGGTAGCCGGATTATCATTTGCCCCTCTTGTGTCGAGAGGCTGATTGAGTCCTTACGCAGAGCGGTCGTAAGGGGTGCGGACTTGCCAGGTTTACGAGCTTGGAGGTAGATCGTCAGAGGTTTTTCTGATCCTGTGGTTGTCTCAATTTGAGCTTGTGCCTCTCTTCCGCCAAGGTGCCTCTTCGACTTCTCGTATAAGCAAGAATCTGAGTAGTAGGATTCGACCCCTTTAAAGGTATCGATGTCGGCAAATTCTGTCCTTACAAAGCCGTGTTTGTCGACATACTTGAAGCACTGGTGCAGCATGAATGGCACGATCATGTAATCATGTATCCAAGGGCGCCCCAGGAGGATATTGTAGGAAGTATCCACATCTATGACGTAACAGGTCACTTCTGACTGAAGATCGCCAATTTGGCACTTCAAGGGAATCTTTCCAATCGGGTAGCTCCTGTCCGAATTGAAACCGCTGATGGCGGTGCTTGTTGGCATCAGGCGATGCATAGGAATGCGGAGATGGTGTAACAGACCCTTCGGGATGATGCTTATGGAAGAACCAGGATCAATATGCATCTGATCCACCTTTACGTCACCGATGTATCCAGTGTAGTATAACGGACGATCATGAAGATTAGTTTTGATTAGCATATCCTGCGACGTGAAGACAATATTTGGCATCGCTCCCGTACAAGCATTGTCTTGGAGATTTGCAGGCAGGCTCTCTCCCGTGAGGTTGACCTGAGCCAGATATGCGTCGGCATTCTGGAGTGCATCACTCAAAGCCACACGAACATCCTTGGAGTGTCTTAGGAGCTCATATAATGACAATTTGGTTGGTGTGTTGGCCAATTATGCCAAGATGTCAAAGTTGTAGGGCCTCTCTAGCCCATGAGATGCCTCTTTTCGGAGGGATTTGTCAAAGCGAGTCTCCTTCGTCCTAGGCATGTCGGTCGTCGAAGGTTGAGAAGGTCCCGGAGCGTCAGCAGTAGCCAGGTGATGTTCTTCAATCGAGTTATCTGGTGTAGGTTGGGATTGAGCACCAGACCGAGTAATGACAGCTGCGGCTTCTTCGACATCTGCCGAGATTGTGTGGGAGGATCTGACTTTCCTATTCTTTTTCTTGTCAATGGAGGGTGGTATGGACTGAGTCACTTCAGATACCAAGTCTGGATGGACCCACATGACCTCCCCTCGTGACGTGGTAAGGGGTACTAGACCAGTAGCCTGATCTCGAGGAGGTGGAAGATTAGCAATCTCTATTGTCGCCAGAGGGACGGGTATCACGCCGTCTTGAGTCCCCGTTAGAGGGAAGCTGCCGAATTGTACTGATACCATATTGGCTGCCACGGTCACCTCTTCGAAATCAATGGCCAGAGCCTTCGAATCGATGAGATGTTGGATGTAACACTTTAGTTGGTAGCAGTCGTGTGTAGCATGGTGGACGTAGCGGTGGTAATAACATTACTTCGGGCTCTCTATTTCTGTCGACCGAGGTTCCCGTCATGGTGGAGGGAGCTGAATTCTATCTTCTTGTATGAGCATGTCCAAGATGGGCTTGTCATGGCCGTCTTCGAAGGAGTAGGTCTTTTACGGCTATTACTTGTCTGTCGGTTTTGACTAAGGCTTCTGGGCTGTGTCGGCCACCATAGCCTGCTTGTCCTTGTTGTCCCGATTGTTGGAGGCGTTACCAGCATTGTTGTTGTTGGTATTAGGGCGCTTGCCCTTATCCTCTCCCTCCGAGATGTACAATCCCAGTTGGCGAGCCTTCTTCAACCTATCCTCGGTGCTAGTGGCACTGATGATAAACGTCTTCCAGTCCTTAAATTGACTTTCGCCCATCCATAGGCTGATTGTTGGGAGTAGTCTCTTTTGGCAAATTTCAATTAAGGAGGAATCTGGATTACCAGACGGCAACTTCATTGCGGTTTGGCGAAACCGCTCAATATAGTTCCTTGTCAGCTCCTTCTCCCCTTGAACGATGTCCATGTGGGTGGACATTATGACGTCCTATCCTACTTCATAAAATCTTTCCAAGAACATGCGCTTGAAGCTGGCAAAGGAGTGGATGCAGTTGTCTGGCAGGTTACGGTATCAGTTGAAGGCGACCCCTTCTAATGCTCCGATGAATAATCGTGTAGGGATGGCATCGTCATGGGGCAGATGGTCGATGGTGACCTCAAAGTAAGTGATGTACTGACTCGCAGAGGTCTTCCCATCATATGGATTGATGTGGAATAGTTTATACTTTGGTGGGAAGGGAACATCTCTCCACACAGCGGGATACGGTTGTCGTATCCTGAGGTCTTGGCAGTTTTCTCGGGCATGGAACATGGCCCGGAGCTCCTGGACCTCTTTTCTTGTCTCCCTGGCCTCATCTGCAGCGGTAGGAGCCAATATTTCAAGAGGATTATTGCCCAGGTTCGGTGCCGCTGAGTTCGAGTCTGCATTGACCGCGGGACCGAAGTTTGTTTGGCTAGCCGTCTCTCCTTACAGAGTAGGGAGGGCTGCTTTGATCTCGTCCACCGATTTGACCAAAGTGTGCAGTATGGCCTCCAGAGTATCGATGCGTTGGCGATCACTGGGACCATCTTGTTCGTCGTTTGTCATGAATGCCGTCCTCACATGAGTAGAAGTGGAAGGGACGGTGGATGACGTGCCCTCCGAATCATATCCCTGTACCGAGAAGTCATCGGGGTATATGGGAATGTTCTCCTCTGGTTCAGACTCAGAAGGAATAGTACCCCCAGCTTCAGAGCTTGCCTCATCTTGAGAGTCGTGGACGTCCTCGGGGACGTCGGTGCCTGCTGTATCTGATGGGAGAGTTGTTTCCCCGGGCTCGTCTCCTTGGAACATCGGATTATCGTGGATGTTCGGAGGAGTGCTACCCCCAGTTCCAGCGACTCCCAGTAATGCGGATGATGAATCTCCCACTGTAGTAGATTTCGTCTTTGAACGGGTACCTTAAAAAACTTCGATGGTGGACAACCGTTTAGACGACAGTTTCTTAGTCACAGTGGTTGAAATCTTCGGGCTGGGAACGTTTATCTTCTTCCCTCTCCCATCGGCTGGGATTTTCAAAGTAGAGTTGCAAGAGACGACGGGAGGCACCTCATCCCCTGAGCTCGGCTGTTGTAATCTTTGGAAGATGGACTGTCGGTCTTCTCATACCATCGCATTGTTGCAACAGCAGTTGACAATGATTTGAGTGCAGTGATGTCCGTGGGAGGACTCTTTGCACACCGAGGCCTCTTCTCTTTCCTTGCATTTGTGGAGGATAACCTCACGCAAGTCAGACGGGTCTGGAACGACCATGTTTGCTCCCTGGGTTTTTGGAGACTTTTGGAAACTACTCTGTCCGTTTGCCGCTGGGGGATGGACTCGAGTGGTTCTGTACAACTTCCCATCGGAGGCCCTCATAACAGTATGTGGAGCGCTCGAATGGTCAGAGGTCGGGACAGCGGACTGAGCTCGCCAGGTTCGCGTTGTCCTAGACTTCTTCACTTTAGTACGTGAGGGCACATAGTAGAAAGAGTCTAATTGGTGTTACAGAGAGTCGGACATATTTTTTCGGGAGCATGAGAGATCAGGACCATAGGAGAGGCGATCGAAGACTGAGCCTGAGCCGCGTGGAGCAGACAGCATGCGGCTGGAATCAACTGTCTTCATGCGATAGACAATCGAAGCCGCATGAGCTTTCTTCATGTGGCTGGAAGTCTCGGCCGCATAAGTATTCTCCATGCGGCTGGAGATCTTGGCCGCATGGGTATTTTGCATCCGGCTGGCAGGTTCGGCCGCATGAACATCGTGCATGCGGCTGGCAATCTTGGCCGCATGAATGTTCGGCTTCTTCCTGGAGCACATAGAATCACTCTTTGCCCCTGTAAGTCCAGCATCGTAGTGCTTTCCTCTGCCGGACTCGGGGACAGCAGAGTCCTCTATGGGTTGTAGTGGGGCCGCATGAGAGTTGCCTTCGCCGTCTTGGGCAGCAGAGAGTACTCCGTCCAGAGCTTGGGGAGGAGCAAATGATTTTGGCCTCCACTCCCTGCGAGCCTTCTTTGTGTGGGTTCCCTTATGGACCGGGCCAGCGCTCCCGTTGGAGAGCATTTCTTCAAACGCTTGTTGGTCGAAGCGGACGACCATCTTCTATTGTGTGGAGCCAAGTTTGGCTGCATCCGATTGCGTCACCAACTTCTCGGCAGTGGAGAAGTTTGTCCCCAGCATAGTCGCCATCGTGTTTGCCATTGATTATGAAAGTACAGAATAATTTATATAGGAGGACTGAACTTAAACTCACAATACAAACTCGCTCATACAAAGAAAGCCTAGGGACGAAATCCTAGGTACAGCAATCTAAGTACAATTGTTTAGTTTTTCTAGGGGTTGACGGTAGAGGCTCGGAAAAGCGACGGCAGCTCTGCCTTACTCCTTGGACGATCGGACATAGCCTTGGCTCTGGTGAAGAAATGCTCTTGGACATGTGGGGAGACTCCCTTGCGCCTTCGGTTGCTAGGTCTCTGGATATCTCTGTAGTGCTCTCTTTCTTTTATCTGCTTCTTCTCTCCCTCTCCTCCTCTGCTGCCTGCAAGGGAATGGCACCTTGCTATTTGTAGGAATGGGGTATGCTCATTAGGGTTTGCAAATGATTACCTCCTTCAGAATTCGGCGGTTAAGGATCAATGAATCTGGGCCATACATCTTGAATATAATAAATTTGAGTAATTAATATGTTTACATCAAATCTTTGTGGGTAATAAATATTGATTGCCATAAATATTCGTGATTTGTGATAGCCTGTCACGTGTCCAATTTGCTTGATTTGATTTGATCTGGGCAATTATGACGATCGCAACAAATCTGATTTTGTTAGGATTTGTTAGCACCCATAGTTCCAGGGAAGATAAGACTGCCACGTATCTCAATTGTCGCGAAGAGCGCCACGGGTCTCAACTGGACCATCCTGGCAGAGCCACATATGGGTGGTCCTCTCAGCCGTATGAAGCATACAACCGCATGAGGATGGGCGGCTGCATGAGGATGGGCAGCCGCATGGGAATAGGCAGCCGCATACAGATAGGCAGCCGCATGGGGATAGGCAGCCGTATGCTGATGGGCAGCCGCATGGGGATAGGCAGCCGCATGCAGATGGCCAGCCTCATGGGGATAGACAGCCGCATGTAGATGGGCAGCCGCATAAATGCAGCGGCCGCATGGAGTGGCCTCGGAACTTGGTAGATTTTGCCAGCTGTAAGGAGATTTTCTCCTCTCTCCTAGGATCACGTCATCATGTCAGAGTCATTATTATGTCCTTATGTTAGAGCTTTCATAGCTGTTATTTGTCAGAGCAGCCTTCAGGGCATTAAATGCAGCCGAATGTAGAGAAGAACTGTTGAAGGCCATGTGGCTTCTTTCTGAGCCGCATGGATCCTTGAGCCGCATGGACCCCTGAGCCACATGGACTTCTGAGCTGCATGGGGATCCTGGGCCGTATGGGGATCCTTCTGTCGAAGCCGCATAGGCCTTTCTTTATTCTTTTCCATGCTCTACAGCATCTAGTCTCAAAATTATCATTTATTCTATTTACGCAACATCAATTATTATTCCAAACAAATTTGTTGACAATCCCGTAGAAATCGTAATTCCTATATATGTAATAGTTCTTAAAATCCCATGGGTCAATAAATGATCCATATTATATGTCTCTTTGTCTTTTCTAAATAAGGCATAACCTAAGTATCCCAAATCCAATTCTCAGTCATCACTTCTGCAAATTTATTCTAGTCCTTCTATTGTTTCTGTCTTGGTAATTCCAAGAAATTTTGGAATTACATTCCTTATAAAATGATCACGTCTCTTGCCACTTCCATGGCTAATCAAGCAATAAAGACTACTCAAGCAAGAAAAATAATACAACATTTTCTTCGATGGCTCTTACCACTATAAAATTTATAAATTTTCTCATAATATTTTCCTTATCACGTACCCATTTAATATTATCCTCCAACCTTCAAATTTTAATCCATATTTATAAATCATTCCTGCTCTGACTATATATATAACCCTTGTTTCCCTTAATCCGTTATTTTTCTTTATTTCTTAACCTATTTCTTCAAACCCTCAAGTTCCAAAAGTAGTATCTTGATTAAAATTCAAATTCCTTGAATATAACTCAAAATAATTCTCGACCTTTATATATAAGATTGGCAAATTATTTTTCTCTCCTCAACCTAAACGGTTATAAGTTCAACTTCTACTCTTTTGTTCTATCTAGAGTCCATAAAACTCATTTTAATGTAAGAAAAGGGTTCAGTAATGGTCAAATATTCAAAAATTAGGATGAGCAAAAGCAGGTGAAAATAGACTCAATAGGGTTTTCGAAGAAAGTTTCTCAGGGGTCATCCCTGGAATCTATCAAGAGAGCCTAATATGTGATTGAGTACCAAACTCCTAGAATAGTCTATGATTCAAATCCTAATTGTAGGGCAGGCTTGCAGTAGTACGGTTAAGCATAAGTACTACCACTTTGCATTAGTTGCAAAGACTAACCTGCATGGGCCACCATAAAAATGTGTCACGATCCGCACCCGAATATTCGGGCACAATTACGTGGGCCACGCCCAGCCTACGTCGTAGTATCGGCGGTAGAGCGCTGTCAAGAACCCAGCAATTTTCTCAGCAACTAAATGATATATAATAACAATATGTACTCAAATCATATATATCCAGAGAAGATATGAATGAGAAGATATGACAGTATTACTAAATCAACTAGAACCTACAAATGATCATACATATCATAATGTGTCGGAGACAAACTTGATAACGAAACATGAATATGAATAAGGAATAATGGCCTAGAGCTCCCAGAAGACAACTCAAGGTAAATGAAACATCGAGAACATGTCTCAGCTAGCATCATCATGTGGTCCAAATATATGAGACATAACAACTCCTAAAAATATTGGTTATCCAGTCAGAATTGGAGCGAAGTACATAAACTAACATTAGTTCTATTTAAATTGACAAAAACTATAAATAGCAGAAATCAATGAAATACACGGTAGATAAGTAGAACTGAACAGTGGAAAAAATAGGAAAATCATGTGAACATGTCTCGGTAATAATGTATTGTAAGTAAGTATGGGTACAATGTAGCAGTAGGTGATAATCTGGAATAGAACATGTACTACTACTAAATGGTGCCTTGAGATATTAGAGTGTTATATGATCGGCTTGGGTCTAGATCAGGATGTTCTATTTGACCGATTACGCATAAGTACAAGTATAGAGGATGAGGCCAGCCACAATGGAAAGCTATGCACAAGTAATATCAGGTCAGGCTATACCCTACGTGTGGCGAGTGTGAGCTATGCACAAGTAAGTAAACAAGTAAGGTATGATCACATAATCTCCTAATATTTTTTCGTAACCCGACTAGTATAAAGGATCCAACCATAGCATGTTACGATATGGGATTCTCTAAGAAGGTACCAAATTCCCTTAAGAATCGGTGTTTATACAAGTACAAGAACAATAACAATACATGCACCAGTATTCCAGGATAATCAGGAGTAACATCTCATGACGGAGACCAAGCTATACTAATCCGTGTACTCTCGTGTCAGGAATCAAGCATAACACTACAAACTGATATCATAGAGACTATCAAGATAATAAAAATTACCAGATAATGTACTCGACTCAATTTGTTTGGAGTCGACGTACGCAACACAAACGTGTCAACACATAATAGGTACGATGCTATGCTCCACAAGATGTCCCAATTGACGGCACAAGCGGTTCCATTGAGTCTAGAAGAGTCATAATAGCCTATTTTGGTATATAGAAGCCCAAAATTAGAATTTTGCACGATAGTCAAATCAAGGAATAGAAAATGACTATTATAGTCACGACTTATTATTTATAGGGAAAATGTATAACTAAATAATATAATTATTCTTGAAAATCTTTCATATTATTTAAAGAAATATTTTTAGATAGTATTTTATAAACCCAGGAAAATTATTTTTGTACCAAAATCCTAATTTGTCAATCACGATTTTTGTCAAAAAGCATAGTTAGAAGTATCATCGTATATTTTATATAAAAGTTACGAAACCTAGAAAACTATTTATAAACGATTTGTAAGAGAATAAATAAGTCACATTCTAAATATATGTTAGACCAAAATATTATAAAATTTAGCCAATCGTATATTTATAGTTCAACTATTTTTGGAAATCATTTTCCTCTTGAGAAATATATGTAGTAATATTTATATTTATATAAATGCAACAAAAATTATTAAAATTCTATATTTGTAGTGATAATACATAATATATATATATATATATATATATATATATATATATATATATATATATATATATATATATATATATACATATACTATTCTCTAACATACAATTAATAAATAAAGTTAATAACAATAATATTAATATTAATAACTATAAAATCCTAATCATATTGCCATAACTATTAATGATAATAATAATAATAAACTAATCATCCTCCTATATTAACACAGAGAGAGGGGGGTCTCTAATTGACCTAAAAAATTTGAAGACCTACAGAAATTGAAAGGGGGCTGTGCTCAAACTACAAAATTCAAATCCCTAAACAATCGGGAATGAGAGAGAGGAAGAAAGGGGAGACGGATGAGAGTGGCTAAATGTGGGATCTCGGCGGAGGAAGACACCGGAGGGAGGGAAGCTCCCATGGGCAACTGGAGTGCAGGGATAGAGCCAGGCGAAGCAGCGGTTCTGCGTACGGCCAAGTGGGGGAAGTTTTGGCCGTTGGATCTGGCCGAAGGGGGATCGACCGGCGAAGTGCTGGCTTACGGGGTCGGATCCGGCAATGGCGAGGACGTGGTCTCCTGGGTCGTGCAGTGGTGAGCCCATCCGGGATGGTAGTGGCGCCCATCTGCGAAGCTAGATCTGATTGGGCGGATCTTGATAGAGATGGCGGCCAGTCGGGCACGACTGGATCTGAACCCCGAGGATTGTTGTGCGATGTGAGGACGATGGAACTTGTATAGGCGGCGATCGCGGTCGGGGCGACCGGGCGGAGGTGGAGGAGCGACATGGTGGTGCCGAGAGAAGTCGGAAACTGGAAGAGGGAGCTGGACTAGGGTCAGGTTTGTTACTGTTGGGTGGCGGCTGCTGTTAGAATTTGTTAGGAATCTAGGTTGTAAAATATTGGGAGTCTCCATATTTATTGGATAGGGTAATGGGAAACCCTAATGGCATGGATGTAAACGTAATAGAATAGGAAAATAATGAAAAACACTAACAACTAACTATAATACAAACTGCTAACAGTAGTTAAACTAATAATTAAATTATTTAATAAATATATATATTCATTAAAAATCTTATTTTATAAACATTTTCTTTATATAAAAAGTAATATATAATATTTATAACCTATGAAAAATTCAGAGAAGGACAAGTTTTAGGATATAATCTCACATCATATAGTTTTCTCAAAATTAAGACCAAACAAGCACCGATAGCATAATTGGCTCGAAGTACACTTCATTATACGATTTCAAAGATTTAGGAAAAGTTAGAAACGTAGAAAGTTTTAAAAAATTCAAAAAAATTCCAAAAATTCGATAAACGAAGGTTACAAATATTGACGACGAATTAGCGACGCCTAAGATACAAAATAACGATGTTTTGATACAAGCTAGCAACGCTTTCTGATGTCGTTTACCGTCGTAGAACATCGCTACTTGTGTCACGACCCGCACCCACTGTTAGGGTACGAGAACGTAACAACGCCCAGCCTACGCCGCAGTGTCGGCGGTAGAACGCTGTCCTAGGTCAATCATCTAACAATATAAAAATACTTGTACAGTTTATACTCTCCGAATGGAGGTGACATAACAATATACATCTCAATCACATCTAGGATAGAAGAATAAAAGATAGATAGATAGACAGTAACTCAAAGAGAACAGTAGAATAGATGAAAATGTCCAAGTGTCTAGTACAACATAATATCCAGAATGTCGACCCAATATACAGAATAAGTCTAAGAGTCTATACATCTCAACGTCTCGAAATACAACTCAAAATGTGAGACAAAATGATAATACAGAAAGACTGTCTAGCTAAACTAGCCTAGACTACTGGGGCAACATCCTCAGCTGCAGGTGGATCCTGCTGAGGGTCCACAACATAAGTATCATCTAGTCATGCTCCATAATAGGTAGACACCAGGGCCTCATCCTCATCCTCTGTAATATTTTCAACAGGTCCAGTCAGGACAAGAACGAGCACAATACATCTCACACAGTTCATAACAGGTTAGAAAATACGATACAGGCAATAGAGTAAGATACAGAAAATGCTGAAAGGAAATGTACGCTGTAAAAGAGATAGCTGTAATGAAATATCTACTATATATAGAGAACTATAAGTGACTAGTGATGTAGAGTACAAGATAGGCATGTGAATGGCTAGAATTTATACATGATTATACTACTGAGTTTGCACATGATTACACTACTTTGGAATTAATTACATGTCCACTTCTACTCCCCCGTTACCCCAATCAATACACAAGGATCGAGACAAGTTACGTTATTATACATGATATCACATGGGGCCCATGAAAGGGTGCACATAATAGTATACATGAGGGCTCAGTAAACATGAGAGTACATGATCACATGAGTATACATGCATGATGGAAGCACAGGAGTACATGATGAAAGTGAAACACACGTAACATGAAGTACCCGATGCTTCCGAGGGGGATAACATCTCATGTAAAGATCCATATAATACCAATCCGTGTTACCAATGTGACAGCATCAAGTAAAGTAATATAGAGCGAGAAGTAAAGCCTGAACAAGTATGAAACGGTCAGAGAATGTACTCGCCTGATAACTGAATGTCTGAAGAGGATATACTGCCTGAGGAGAGATGTATGGCTCCTAATCAGAGCAATACAAGTCACAATGTATCCATAATGGTAAAAATAAAGTATACAATGCATACTACATGATTCTAGGTCAATCTGGTCAAAAGTCAACTCTTGGTCAACTCTAATAGTCAAACTAGGTCACAGGAAGTCAAACTAAGTCAAATAAAGTCAAACAAGGTCAAATAAGGTCAAACTAGTCTAATCTAGATTAAAGTCAACTCTTGGTCAATATTCTAGTCAAACTAGTCAAATACTAGTCAACATGATCAATCTGGGTCAAGTCTAAGTCAAACTTAGACCAACTAAGGTATTGGTCAAACAAGGACTAGTCAGCAAGGTAATTAGGTCAAACATGGTCAGACTAGTTAAACTAGTCATTTTAGGTTAGTCCTAGTCAATCTAGGTCAATTAGGTCAAGGTTTGACCTAAGGTTGACTTTGGTCAACCCTTAGTCAACAAGGGTTAACTAGTAGGTGTTTAGGTCCATTAGGTTAATTGGGTTAGCCCCAAAGCCATAGGCTAGTCACCTTGGCCATAGGCTATTGACTTAGATTTCCATAGGCTAATGGTTATAGGTTTCTATATAAACCTATACTTAGGAAGTCATATATATATATATATATATATATATATATATATATATATATATAATTTATATATATATATATATATATATATATATATATATATATATATATATATATATATATATATATATATATATATATAATTTATATATATATATAAATAAATATATATATATATATATATATATATATATATATATATATATATATATAGATATACCCATGTCTATTTACTACCTATATATATATCTATATATGCCTAACTATATACAATACCAATCACCCACATATATATAAAATGATACTATATGTGATCTATACAAATATATATATATATATCATATATATATATATATATATATATATATATATATATATACAACAACCACATAGGCCTATAGCCTATGTAATTTCCATACACCCTAGTATCTATATATAGACACACTATATATAATCCTAATACAAATATATATATATATATATATATATATATATATATATATATATATATATATAGACTAAACCTATATATATAAACATATATATAGAGAGAGGAAAGTGAGAGAGAGACATAGAGTGAGTGAAAGAGAGAAGAGGACAGTGAGAGAGAGGGCTGGACAGAACACACAGGACGGGAAATGGGTTTCAGAATTCCTGGAACCAGAATCCAGTCCCAAACACACACACACAGTTATGTATACATATGTATATGTATATACACCACAACTTCACATACACACAACCAAATAACCTCAAAACTCACCCTCACTCACACATACATATATACTACATATATATATACTAAAAATATACAATTACATGTACTAATCATATCAAAAATAGATTTGAAACTCACTTTTAGAAAACTGAAAATACAAACAAAATTAGGAAAATGGGGACTGTGTATAAGTAAATAGGTAAACTCGATTTCGTGTCCAAAACCCCACTAAGGTTCCAATCTAGTGGTTGGTAAGTGATGCCCCAAGGGTGTACGTGTCGTGTGTGTCAATGTGGGTTCACCACGACACGACACGGCATGTCCAGAGGTCAACAAACACAATCGGGTAAGCACAGACACTGTGCAGTGTCACAGCATCGTGCACGTGTTCACGTGTCTCGTGCTCACGACACAGGACACGTGAAGTGTCGTGCTCGTATCCCTTGGTTCGCCTAGGGTCAGGCTACACACCTAGGACCCTGACACACACCCACGTATTGCTGTGTCCAAATAGGAAGCCCGTATCAGTCACCAAAAACACGACTGATACGCGTGTTTGGCACCACGTCGTGCACGTGTTCACGCACCTCGTAGACATGACACAAGCCACATGGGGCCTCGTGGTCATGCCCACGTGTAGCCCACGTGTTGGGCTACACACTCGTTTTACCACGAGGTGTCCTCGACTCGTGTCCATGCGACACGAGTCGCGTGTCTAAGTCGAATTTTCGACTGAACTGTGCGCGTGCACTGCAGTGCGTGTCCAGTGCGAGTGAGATTTCTCACTCGACACGACACGAGAAATTGTGAGATTTTGGGGGCATGTTCGCAGACATTGCCCCCTCGTGTCCACCAATTTTCACATGTCCTAGGTGCCTGTGCAGTGAGCACGAAGGATGGGGTAGCAGGGCATGTACGCGAGTCTCGTGCAGTGAGTTCGTGTCCGTTTTGGACACGGACACGACTCAAAAATGTGTTCAGTAAGTTAGGGTTGTGTCCTACATGTCTAGGGCTACCAGAAAATGTATTTTGTTTTACATTTTAATAAAAACAAATCCTTTGTGGCATTTCATCAAACAAGGTTTCCTAGTCTAGGATACGTGTCCGATACGGACACCAAACCAACTCTAAATCCTACCAAACTTGACCCACAGTTCCATGGTACCTAGATGCATGCAAATATGAAGAGAAAATACAATATTAACAAGGTTTATGGGCATTTACCTATTTGTGTGAAAACTCAAGAAAATACCAAGTAGGGGGTGTCCTCTTCTCTTGGTGATGCCCAAAGCCCCTCAAATCCTCAATAGCAGGCCCTAACTAGTACCCTCTAGTGTAGGGGAGTCCAATGCAAGAAACTAGAGTGAATTTGGATCAAAATTGATCAAGTTATCAAGATTTGAAGAAATGAGATTTTTCTAGGTTAAAATTCATGTAAAAATGTTCATGAATGATGTGAGGGGTTAATATAGGATGGTGTAGTGGTAGGGGGGTACCCCATGGCCGGCCATAGCAAGGGGGGTGTCCTTGACCTTTCTTCTAGGTTAAGGTAAGGACTTTAGGTAAAGGGTTGAGATATTTTGAGTAATTCATGGAAAATATCATATGTATAATATCTAGATATTTATCCTACTTTAATCCATGACTAATATCTATCCCCTTATCATTCTAGGTTAGTAGCTAACCTCTAGATTAGTGCTAAACTAGGTTAGGGACTAACATGACACTAATCAATAATTAAATAACAATAAAAACACATAATTGCAAATAATTCCAAATAATTTCTAGAAAATTACCAAAATATCCTTTTTGGCCAAAATCACTAATTTGGTGTTCTAAGCCTATGGCTAGGCTCACATGATCATGGTTAGTCTCTAGGTTATGAAATCTCTAGGGTTTACACTAGGGTTATACTAGTAGATCACAAAGTCATAAGTCATGACTTAGAAAATGGTTTAACTTAACTAAAATCACCCAAAAATTATATTATGACTAAAATACCACTAATAAATAATAAAAATAATAAATTTTCAAAAATACCCCAATTTCAGAAAACTGGGTGTTACAAGTCTACTCACCTTAAAATAATTTCGTCCTCGAAATTTAGATGGTTGTACTCCTCCTAGGTCAAACCTCCAACAATCAGGGTCGAAGCTACTACCTAGCAACATACAAGGTCAACAAGCAAAAATATGGGTAATAGACCCATACTGGGTCATGTCCAAAAATTAGTTGGCAATCTTAGGTCATAGGGTGTCCTTAAATCAAATCGAAATCAAAGTAACTCCATGGGGTAAATCAGGATGGAGCCTCGGGTCAGGAAAATCGTACTAAGCAAATGAAGCACACAATGGTATGCCTGAGTGGGACACTAAGGTCATAGGTGTAGAGTGTCATGTCTAGGTCATGTATGCGAAGTCAGTTTTGAGAAAACAACTAGTCTTGTGCTCCTAATTTAAAAGTCATGGTAATGTGCCTACGATGATCACAATTTAGAGTGGGAAAGGTCTATGGCCTAAATTGAACCAAAAATTGTGATAAAATAGTGGTACCAGGGGGACAGGTTAAATGGAACAGTCTGTGGTCTCATCTAGGTGCACTAGTCATTCTAGATCAATACTGTCCTATGGTATCAAAACGTACAAGCAATCTAAGGTGTTCTAATTGGGAAGGTAAGGGAAACAACAATCATCAAGGCTGTAGGGCCGTCTACCATCCTATATGAAAATTGGTCATTTAACAAGTAACTGAGAAATCATTAAAAGTTACTATTCTATAAGGTGGTAAAAGAAAATTGAAAGTTTAGGCACAACAATCACAAATAGATTTTAGTCTTGACACGATCTAAGTTGATCAATTTCAGGATAAATCGAGATTTGGGCAAGATGGGAAATTAATAAAATCAAGTATGAGCACGAGCATCTAATGATGAAGATCCAGGTCATGATTAAATTTAATTCAACTGGATATGAATACGAGGTTCATAGGCGATAATAAAAAAAATGATTCCAAGGAGAATTGTCAAGACTGTTGCGGATAGGATTCTAAGGCAAGTTTAACTATGTCTCCATCCATGTAGATTAATATATGAAAAGTGAACCAAAACGCAATAGGTTGATCAGACCATCATGCGCCGGTTCTGATTAGATAATATGTTAGTGGGTGTACACCCAATAAATATATCATGATTAAGCTCGAAAAGGATAAGCTTGTAAAACTTAAGGATAAATTTATAGCATAAGATATAAGTAAGGATGGAGATGATGAAAGAAGATACATAGTCCAAGATCCTTAACCAATCGGGTCAAGCATTCAAGATAAGGTACGAGGTTAAGTATTTGAGGGTTCAAGCAGAACACCATCACATGCCAGGTCGAAAGAATTGAGCCAAGGTGGATCTCTAATTGAAATAAGAATCAATTTAGTATCATGGTAGAGGTTATAGTTTAGCCATTTGACCAGAAAATTATATCAAAAAAATAGAGTACAAGTAGACGGGTTTCAGTAGGACATGGAATACCTACATGAAGGTAGGCTAGTCTTGGTCTTACATGTGAAGTTTGTTGGGAGGTAACAGCTAGTGTCATACTCTAAATATCTAAGTCACGGTAAAGGACGTCCAATGATCTAGAATAGAAAGTGGGAGTTCAAGACATGATAATTGATGCAAAAATTGAAGAAGATCAAATTAACCCATAAAATAAAATCAATCAGGAATCCAGTAATTAATTTAGGAACACAGTCCTAGGGGTAGATAGGCTACTAGATGAATATAGTTAGGGTTCGATCAAATCAAAGGTCAAGGTTAGAAGGTCTCAATAAAGTCTTTATTTGAGGAAATGTCGAGTAAGTCAGGTTTGGGATACAGTCACATAGTTTTGTAGGAAGAGTTGAGCAAGATGCAAAAATAGAGGGAACAGTTCATTTCAAAGGAAAGCAATTAGAAAGAGAATTAGATGGCAAGAAACAGATGAGAGTTTTCTCATAAATGTGATTGAGTACCTTAAAATAAAAGATATTAAATCAAACACAAAAATTAAAATTAACAACTACAAAAAAAAATTTCAAATCATCAACTAACACCAGGATTCAAAGTTCTACAGTGAATCCTCCAAAATCAAATTCAATCAAGGGAAAAGGAGTTTAAATCGTAATTTCAAATGAGATTCTCAAGGGTCATCCCAGGAATCTCTCAAAGTATCCTAACAGTGATTGAGTATCCTCTCTCACTAAGCCTATTCTTTTAATCCTATCACAGGCTGTAGTGATACTCTAGTTCGAATATCACTACATAAACTCGACCTGTATGGGCCACCACTAAAAATGTGTCACGACCCGCACCCACTGTTAGGGTACGAGAACGTAACAACGCCCAGCCTACGCCGCAGTGTCGGCGGTAGAACGCTGTCCTAGGTCAATCATCTAACAATATAAAAATATCTGTACAGTTTATACTCTCCGAATGAAGGTGACATAACAATATACATCTCAATCACATCTAGGGTAGAAGAATGAAAGATAGATAGATAGACAGTAACTCAAAGAGAACAGTAGAATAGATAAAAATGTCCAAGTGTCTAGTACAACATAATATCCAGAATGTCGACCCAATATACAGAATAAGTCTAAGAGTCTATACATCTCAACGTCTCGAAATACAACTCAAAATGTGAGACAAAATGATAATACAGAAAGACTGTCTAGCTAAACTAGCCTAGACTACTGGGGCAACATCCTCAGCTGCAGGTGGATCCTGCTGAGGGTCCACAACATAAGTATCATCTAGTCCTGCTCCATAATAGGTAGACACCAGGGCCTCATCCTCATCCTCTGTAATATTTTCAACAGGTCCAGTCATGACAGGAACGAGCACAATACATCTCACACAGTTCATAACAGGTTAGGAAATACGATACAGGCAATAGAGTAAGATACAGGAAATGCTGAAAGGAAATGTACGCTGTAAAAGAGATAGCTGTAATGAAATATGTACTGTATATAGAGAACTATAAGTGACTAGTGATGTAGAGTACAAGATAGGCATGTGAATGGCTAGAATTTATATATGATTACACTACTGAGTTTGTACATGATTACACTACTTTGAAATTATTCACATGTCCACTTCTACTCCCCCGTTACCCCAATCAATACACAAGGATCGAGACAAGTTACGTTATTATACATGATATCACATGGGACCCATGAAAGGGTGCACATGATAGTATACATGAGGGCTCAGTAAACATGAGAGTACATAATCACATGAGTATACATGCATGATGGAAGCACAGGAGTACATGATAAAAGTGAAACACACGTAACATGAAGTACCCGATGCTCCCGAGGGGAATAACATCTCATGTAAAGATCCATATAGTACCAATCCGTATTACCAACGTGACAGCATCAAGTAAATTAATCTAGAGCGAGAAGTAAAGCCTGAACAAGTATGAAACGGTCAAAGAATGTACTCGCCTGATAACTGAATGTCTGAAGAGGATATACTGCCTGAGGAGAGATGTATGGCTCCTAATCAGAGCAATACAAGTCACAATATATCCACAATGGTAAAAATAAAGTATACAATGCATACTACATGATTCTAGGTCAATCTGGTCAAAAGTCAACTCTTGGTCAACTCTAATAGTCAAACTAGGTCACAGGAAGTCAAACTAAGTCAAATAAAGTCAAACAAGGTCAAATAAGGTTAAACTAGTCTAATCTAGGTTAAAGTCAACTCTTGGTCAATATTCTAGTCAAACTAGTCAAATACTAGTCAACATGATCAATCTGGGTCAAGTCTAAGTTAAACTTAGACCAACTAAGGTATTGGTCAAACAAGGACTAGTCAGCAAGGTAATTAGGTCAAACATGGTTAGACTAGTTAAACTAGTCATTTTAGGTTAGTCCTAGTCAATCTAGGTCAATTAGGTCAAGGTTTGACCTAAGGTTGACTTTGGTCAACCCTTAGTCAACAAGGGTTAACTAGTAGGTGTTTAGGTCCATTAGGTTAATTGGGTTAGCCCCAAAGCCATAGGCTAGTCACCTTGGCCATAGGCTATTGACTTAGATTTTCATAGGCTAATGGTTATAGGTTTCTATATAAACCTATACTTAGGAAGTCATATATATATATATATATATATATATATATATATATATATATATATATATATATATATATATATATATATATATATATACCCATGTCTATTTACTACCTATATATATATCTATATATGCCTAACTATATACAATACCAATCACCCACATATATATATAAAATGACACTATATGTGATCTATACAAATATATATATATATATATATATATATATATATATATATATATATATATATATATATATATATATATGTGATCTATACATATATATATATATATATATATATATATATATATATATATATATATATATATATATATACAACAACCACATAGGCCTATAGCCTATGTAATATATAGACACACTATATATAATCCTAATACAAATATATATATATATATATATATATATATATATATATATATATATATCATATATATATATAGACTAAACCTATATATATAAACATATATATAGAGAGAGGAAAGTGAGAGAGAGACATAGAGTGAGTGAAAGAGAGAAGAGGACAGTGAGAGAGAGGGCTGGACAGAACACACAGGAAGGGAAATGGGTTTCAGAATTCCTGGAACCAAAATCCAGTCCCAAACACACACACACAGTTATGTATATACATGTATATGTATATACACCACAACTACACATACACACAACCAAATAACCTCAAAACTCACCCTCACTCACACATACATATATACTATATATATATATATAATAAAAATATACAATTACATGTACTAATCATATCAAAAATAGATTTGAAACTCACTTTTAGAAAACTGGAAATACAAACAAAATCAGGAAAATGGGGACTGTGTATAAGTAAATAGGTAAACTCGATTTCGTGTCCAAAACCCCACTAAGGTTCCAATCTAGTGGTTGGTAAGTGATGCCCCAAGGGTGTACGTGTCGTGTGTGTCAATGGGGGTTCACCACGACACGACACGGCGTGTCCAGAGGTCAACAAACGCAATCGGGTAAGCACAGACACTGTGTAGTGTCACAGCATCATACACGTGTTCACGTGTCTCGTGCTCACGACACAGGACACGTGAAGTGTCATGCTCGTGTCCCTTGGTTCGCCTAGGGTCAGGCTACACACCTAGGACCCTGACACGCACCCACGTGTCACCGTGTCCAAATGGGAAGCCCGTATCAGCCACCAAAAACACGACTGATACGTGTGTTTGGCACCGCATCGTGCACGTGTTCACGTGCCTCGTAGATACGACACGAGCCACGTGGGGCCTCGTGGTCATGCCCACGTGTAGCCCATGTGTTGGGCTACACACTCGTGTCACCACTAGGTGTCCTTGACTCGTGTCCATGCGACACGAGTCGCGTGTCTAAGTCGAATTTTCGACTGAACTGTGCGCGTGCACTGCAGTGCGTGTCCAGTGCGAGTGAGATTTCTCACTCGACACGACACGAGAAGTTTTGAGATTTTGGGGGCATGTTCGCAGACATTGCCCCCTCGTGTTCACCAATTTTCATGTGTCCTAGGTGCCTGTGCAGTGAGCACGAAGGGTGGGGTAGCAGGGCATGCACGCGAGTCTCGTACAGTGAGTTCGTGTCCATTTTGGACACGGACACGACTCAAAAATGTGTTCAGTAAGTTAGGGTTGTGTCCTACATGTCTAGGGCTACCAGAAAATGTATTTTGTTTTACATTTTAATAAAAACAAATCCTTTGTGGCATTTCATCAAACAAGGTTTCCTAGTCTAGGATACGTGTCCGATACGGACACCAAACCAACTCAAAATCCTACCAAACTTGACCCACAGTTCCATGGTACCTAGATGCATGCAAATATGAAGAGAAAACACAATATTAACAAGGTTTATGGGCATTTACCTATTTGTGTGAAAACTCAAGAAAATACCAAGTAGGGGGGTGTCCTCTTCTCTTGGTGATACCCAAAGCCCCTCAAATCCTCAATAGCAGGCCCTAAATAGTACCCTCTAGTGTAGGGAAGTCCAATGCAAGAAACTAGAGTGAATTTGGATCAAAATTGATCAAGTTATCAAGGTTTGAAGAAATGGGATTTTTCTAGGTTAAAATTCATGTAAAAATGTTCATGAATGATGTGAGGGGTTAATATAGGATGGTGTAGTAGTAGGGGGGTACCCCATGGCCGGCCATAGCAAGGGGGGGTGTCCTTGACCTTTCTTCTAGGTTAAGGCAAGGACTTTAGGTAAAGGGTTGAGATATTTTGAGTAATTCATGGAAAATATCATATGTATAATATCTAGATATTTATCCTACTTTAACCCATGACTAATATCTATCCCCTTATCATTCTAGGTTAGTAGCTAATCTCTAGATTAGTGCTAAACTAGGTTAGGGACTAACATGACACTAATCAATAATTAAATAATAATAAAAACACATAATTGCAAATAATTCCAAATAAATTCTACAAAATTACCAAAATACCCTTTTTGGCCAAAATCACTAATTTGGTGTTCTAAGCCTATGGCTAGGCTCACATGATCATGGTTAGTCTCTAGGTTATGAAATCTCTATGGTTTACACTAGGGTTATACTAGTAAATCACAAAGTCATAAGTCATGACTTAGAAAATGGTTTAACTTAACTAAAATCACCCAAAAATTATATTATGACTAAAATACCACTAATAAATAATAAAAATAATAAATTTTCAAAAATACCCCAATTTCAGAAAACTGGGTGTTACAACTTGCAAAAAAAGTAGTTTGTAAAATAGTTTCCAAAATAATCTGCCTACAGTTTATTAATTCATAGTTTATATAAGTATACCCGGAGCTTTGATACGTAACATATACACAAGTAAACATGCACCAAAAAGATGGGCCACAAGGCGACGATAATGGTGGCGGCGAGTGTGTGTCTCTATCGGGGTATGTTTGTGTGTCTTTGTTAGTGTGTGTGTGTGTCTAAGTTAGTGTTACGGTTTACTGAAGAGGGGTTGCCTGAGGAGGGGCTCGGCGTCGATAGAGCACCGGAGTGGAGCTGGAGCCAAAGGGAGGGGAGGAGGGAAGCAGAGGATAGAGGAGGAGGGGCCAGAGCGGTGCTGCGTCGAAGGAAGGAGGGTCAGAGGAGGAGGACGGTCTTCGGTGGAAAGGTCACGATTTTTTTTTTGGTGGGGGGTAAATTTGGAATTTTGGTAGATTTAGAATCAATAGGAAAAGTAAAAACGATCGGTTATATAAAAAAAAATTGCGACATCGAAGTCAGCTGGTGTTAAAAGTCGCATATATAAAATATTTAGTGACATCAAAAATATTGTCACTAAATATCGCAAGAATAAAAAATTAGCAACGTTCAATGACTCATAGCGACCATGTTTTCAAAATACCGAACTATTGTCTCTATTAGTTGTTATTCGTCACAGACAGTGACGTATTACAGGTTTTTATCTAGAGTCACTAAATTCTTTACTATAGCTACGTTGAGTACCGAAGTCGTTATAAACGTTGCTAATATGTCTTATTTTAGTAGTGAGTCCTCGATTACTGGTGTTAAAAAAGTTTTTTGATGAGATCGATCTGCACCTCTCAGTCATGGATTATGTCACGTATTTAGATGTGAACAATGCTATGATTACAACCATTTAGTTTACAACCTACTTACAACTATTTAGGTGGCAGTTGCTAATTTGGTCCCCTCTTCCCATGTAGGGTAAAGGGGAAGAGGAGTCTCAATTAGCAACTGCCAACAATTGTAAGAGGATTGTAAGCCAAATGGTTGTAAACTTAGCATTTTTGTTTATATATAGCTTCCTCCATACATAATGTCTATTAAATTGCAATTGTTGCACATTAGAAGTGGGTACATATATACCAGTACAGTTGTATAGCAACTACAAAGTGACAAACTATTCTTGTTCCTCAGCAATTCCTCTATGAACAATTCGATGTGTATTTGACACGATCATCAGCATGAGATTGCGTCCATGCATGGATGCCTAAAATCGGCGCTAATATGTAAAAAATATCCCTAAATTATTTTAACGACGTTTATGTGTTGTCACATATTTCATGGTCGCTAACGAAAAAAAAAATGTTGGAATTAATCGCTACCACGATGTCATCTAGCGACGAGTACACATCACTAATTATTTTGAAATTAGCGAAGTTTTGCGGCATAACTTAGTTATATCAGTGACGCCACCTGCTGCTAAACATCGTCAAATTAGCTACCAAACTAGCGACGTTTTGCTACAACACAACAATGCAGAAATGACAAAATTTGCTATGTTAGCATATTAATGACGAATTAGCAACGCCTAAGATACAAAATAACGATGTTCTGATACAAGTCTGCAACGCTTTCTTACGTCGTTGACCGTCGCAAAACATTGCTACTTGCAAAAAAAATGTAGTTTGTAAAATAGTTTCCAAAACAATCTGCCTATAGTTTATCAATTCACAGTTTATATAAATATACCCGGAGCTTTGATACGTAACATATACACAAGTAAACATACATCGAAAAGATGGGCGACAAGGCGACGACAATGGTGGAGGCGAGAGTGTGTCTCTATCGGGGGGGGGGGTGTGTGTGTGTGTGTGTGTGTGTGTGTGCGTGTGTGTGTGTGTGTGTTAGGGTTTACCAAGGAGGGGGTTGTCCGAGGAGGGGTTCGACGGAGGTAGAGGGCCGGAGTGGAGTTGGAGCCAAACGGAGGGGAGGAGGGAAGCAGAGGATGGAGGAGGAGGTGCCAGAGAGGTGTTGTGCCGGAGGGAGGAGGGTCAGAGGAGGAGGACGGTCACCGGTGGAAGGGTCGCGAATTTTTTTTTTTCTGGGGGGGTTTAAATTTGGTAGATTTAGAATCAAAGGGGAAAAGTAAAAAAAGATCGGTTATATAAAAAAAATTTGTGACGTCGAAGTCAGACGTCGCTAAAAGTCGCGCATATAAAATGTTTAGTGACATTTCAAAAAATATTGTTAATAAATTTCGCAAGAACAAAAAATTAGCAACGTTCAACGACTCATAGCGACCATGTTTTCAAAATACCCAACTGTTGTCTCTATTAGTCGTTATTAGTCACAGACAGCGACGTATTGCATGTTTCTGTCTAGAGTCACTAAATTCTTTACTTTAGCTACGTAGAGTACTGGAGTCGCTATAAACATTGCTAATATGTCTTATTTTGGTAGTGAGTCCTTGATTACTGGTGTTAAAAAAGTTCTTTGATGAGATCGATCCGCACCTCTCAGTCATGGATCATGTCACATATTTAGATGTGAACAATGCTATGATTACAACCATTTAGTTTACAACCTACTTACAATCGTTTAGGTGGCAATTGCTAATTTGGTCCCCTCTTCCCATGTAGGGTATGGGGGGAAGAGGAGTCCCAATTAGCAACTGCCGACAATTGTAAGAGAATTATAAGCCAAATGGTTGTAAAGTTAAGCATTTTTGTTTATATATAGCTGCCTCCATACATAATCAGTGTCTATTAAATTGGCAATTGTTGCACATTAGAAGTGGGTACATATATACCAGTACAGTTGTATAGCAACTACAAAGTGACAAACTATTCTTGTTCCTCAGCCATTCCTCTACGAACACTTAGATGTGTATTTGACACGATCATCAGCATGAGATTGCGTCCATGCATGGATGCATGCTTTTGGCCGGAGAACTACCAATCATGGAAGCAACGAATGATATTCCTTTCAAGTGTACTTTAGAAGAAAGTTAATTAGTTTGTCCCCATCTAAGAAATATATGTGATCTACAAGTGTAATAGTCATGGAGAATCGAGCACCAGTCTAGCTTCAAGCAAAACCAAAGGGGAGGCATATATTCTTAACTAATAAATTAACAAACTCGGCTTCTCAAAGTCCTATACTGCAGGTATCATCGATGGCCAACCCCCACCTTGCTGCAGCAGAGCTCTCGTCGGCCCCTTCGATTTACCACAACAAGGGCTTCCTCCGCAGGCATCGGGAGATCAACGATGCCATCCGCCGCGACGACAAGGACTACCTGCAGGCCCGCCTGAAGGAAGGCGGCCCGGTGAACCTCTCCGAAGACCCGCTCATCAACGTGCTGATCACCTGCAGGAAGAGCGACCTCGTGACCGAGTTCCTGGCGGAGGTCCCCCCGGAGGAGCTGCTTGTGTCAAACTACGACGGAGACACGGCGCTCCACGTGGCAGCGATGAAGGGAGATATCGTGGTGGCGGAGGCGCTGATGGGGAGGAACGGGGAGCTCGTGAAGGCGAGGAACAAGCAGAGCGAGATCCCTCTCCACAAGGCGGCATTGTATGGAGAGGGGCCCATGTTTTGGAAGCTGGTGGAGCACGGCAGTGCTTATGATGCTAGGAGGGAGGATGGTGCAACTGTTTTGCATTGTGCTATTATGGGCAATGCTCCTAGTAATTATACACACCTCTCTCTCTCTCTCACATTGGCTTAATATAAAAAAAAGTTATTTATATTTACTTTTTTTTTATATTTTTTTTTATTACAACACACACATATCTACTTGTTTGGGGACACCAATCCTACCAGCCAGCTCCGTCTGCTATCCGTCCTGCTTTCCATGAGGCACTACAAGCACGGGACTATTTACTCCCATTTACTATTCATAACTTTGTTTCTCACCCCTAACACTAATAAAATAACACTAATAAAATTAAAAGTTGTGTGGAAAAACAGAGTTACAAATAGTAATAGTAAATGGCTAAATGGTGAGTTAATAAAAATAACTCATATAAAAATGACAACGTCTACACTACGCCGCACATGTCTAATGGAAAACAAACCTCAAAAACATCTCAAATTATAAAAAGTCAGTTATATACTCAGTATATATATATTAACTATCGAATAGTTAGAATGACTACTAGATGTCACTAATTTTATAGTTAATTAAGGAAGAACCCATAGCTATATGTATCTATGCAAAGATATTAAGGGAGCTAATTTCTTGATAAATCAGAAGTACTTTCTAATTTCAATGACTTTTCATGTATATACTGCATATACCGAGTTTTTCTGCATATAGTCTTTCTAGTTTCGTATACAATTTCATTAATCATGTATA
The DNA here is from genome assembly GCA_029216955.1 of Iris pallida. Taxonomy (NCBI): domain Eukaryota; kingdom Viridiplantae; phylum Streptophyta; class Magnoliopsida; order Asparagales; family Iridaceae; genus Iris; species Iris pallida. Next base: position 8,857,233 of record JANAVB010009198.1, on the reverse strand, counting down.
GGTTTGTTATATTCTATGGCATTGAAATGTACTCCTTTCTCTAGACCTCGAACGAAGTCAGGTGCGGATCCAAAACATACATTGGAGTGGGCTTGAGCTCATCCCAATTTTTTTTCCTTTTCCATATATATATATATATTTTTATATGGGTTAGGCTACTTCTAGTCCACCCCAATTTATAATAGTCCATCCCAGGTACAGTTTATGGACTCTCCGTGAACAAAGTGGTTGAATGTTTATATTCAAATGCTCATCTTGGGCAACAGAGGATCCATATTTTGAGCACTAAAATATACAATGGCATATAAACTCTCTCTCTCTCTCTCCAATTATATTGGGGTAACCTGCGTGCATATTGACCCTCACACATCCCGTATTTGTAGGAGCCTCGCATGATACTCGGACACCCTTTAGTAATGCTATGATGATCTAGATTACATATATCTTCTTGTTCCTTAACTGAACGCTTACAAGACTTCTCTTGTGAATTTTGTTGTTTGATAGAACTCGCATTGGAGATTGCATTAAAATACCCAGAGCTGACGACCCGCGTTAACTCACGAGCTGTCACGCCTCTACAATTGATAGTGACCATTCCTCAAGCGTTTAGGAGCAAAATACCGCTTGGTCCCCTTGAGGCCCTCATCTATAAATGTGAGCACCTCCTATGTTTTGTTTTGAATTTTTGTGAAACATTAACAAGTTATGGTGAAAGACTTTTTTCAAGGATCCATTTTCGATTTTTTTGTGCTCACCAAAATTAACACTCTCAAATGTACTCCCAAGCTACCAACTATACTATATTAACTATGTTTCTTTCTTATATCTTCGTGCTAGGGATACCTGAAAAGAGTAATTCCACTTGTGAGATACGTAAAGGGGACGAGGAGGAATTACAGAAGCCATGTAGAGTTTTGAGTTTTCTACTTTCAAGATCTTTATAAAATAACTTAGCTAGGGAAGATATTTGTCCTTGCTAATCATCATGATAGTTGCAGATGATGGTGAGAAATCGCACGTCGCAGAGGGACACCATAGTAAATCTCCCCCCGCGACTTTCTTTAGGCTGGTATCCTTGGCCTACGTACCAGGTATACACTGTTATAGTTACAACTTATACATAAAATTATGTGATTTTATAATTAGTACTGGTTCATGAAATCTAAAGCCTTTTTGCTTTACTGTTGTTGCAGTGAGATGGCTACAAGTGCTTCTCTTTAGAATTCTAAAGAAATGTGAGTTCTCTGACAATTTTAAGTAGACATATTGTATATATAGATCGATTATTATGAATTATGAAGTCAGTTCATAATATCTCAACTTAAGATAGGGATGCAACTAGTTCATTGCACCAAGCCTGCTCAAGCTCACTTAAAACTATCACTAGCCATTTCAAGCTATGTGCAAACTTCTTGAGTTTGGTACTATTATGTTCACTTAAAGTTCATAAATATTCTTAGATCCGTGATACAATAATTATTTCTTATAGTTTAATAATTAAAAAGGGAAAAAAACTGAAGTGCTAAAGCATAATTCTCGTACTTTGATCAGAAATTGCTGGAATTTCCGATACTGAAATTATAGGAAGGGTCCGAACCGATGTTTATACCAATAGTTAAAAAAAAATTCTTGGATCTTTGCTTACATACACTCGTCAGTTATTAATTATACATACATATACAGTTTCAACCAGAGTTGAGGAACTTGAAAGGCTAAAGATGAACCACAAGCAAACAATGAAGGTAATACGTCACCTGGCTGGAGATCCCGAGTATTGGGATTTCATTGTCAAGGGAAGAACTAGAGAAGAGGGGAGTAAACCCCCTTCCCAAGAATTGTTGCAACTGAATCCCTTCTCGGACACGCCGCCGCCTATGCCCTTCCCGGACACGATGCCGCCTATGCCCTTTCCGGATACGATGCCACCAATGTCATTCCCGGATACGATGCCGCCTATGCCCTTCCCGGATACGATGCCGCCTTTGCCCTTCCCGGTTACGATGCCACCTATGCCGTTCCCGGATACGATGCCGCCTATGCCCTTCCCGGATACGATGCCGCCTATGCCCTTCCCGAATACGATGCCGCCTATACAGAATGAAACGAATATCCAGAACAAAGATGGAACTATCAACTCCGACACCAATAGATGGAATGAGTCACCCTTAACACTCGGTGCGAAGATGGGCCTTCACGAGTTCGTACAAGAAATACTGACGGTATGTCCGCAGTCTGCAGTGTACCTCGACACGGAAGGCCGGAATTTTCTTCAAGTGGCCATCCAGAATGGCCACCAGAAGATTGTTAGGATCGTGGAGTCGATGGCCACCGGTGCCAATCCCGTGCTTCCGTCTTGGTTGCTGTCGAGTATCGACAAGAAGACCAAGAACACTATCTTGCATTTTGCTGCAGAGGAAACAGTTAAAACAGAAGCCGGCGCCCTACAGATGCAGTGCGAGCTCCAATGGTTTGAGGTGAGTCCAGCTAAAACATGAACTAGTAATATTTCTTTTTACTTTTCTTTTACCTGAATTTCCATTAGTACCATCAAGATGATCATCATTGCTGTTGGTATTATTCGTATTTCATCAAGATTATCAATACCATCATTTTTATTGCTTTTTATATCAGCTAATTCTTCCATATGACTTATTTTACATTGTTCATCAAATACATTTTATAAAAATTATTCTTTTGAACTTACAGCTAATAATAAATTTATCAAGGACATCATTTCGGTAATGAACAAATTGTTCTATCCTTCTTTTTTGTCTTTTAAAATATCAACTTTATTGTTTTCTAATTAACATATTTTACTAGCAACAAAGAAAACATAATAAAATATAAATAGTAAACAAAGAATAATAGTATCTAGATGTGTTGGGGGCACAGTAAAAATAAACCAAAAAAATCAGATAATATCTCAAAGAAAATTCACAACCACAATGAGAATGATTTACGTGGTTCGACCAAAATGCCTACTTCCACAGACGAGGGTGATTTAGTTCTACTATGAAGAATAAAATGAATTACAATAGCTCTTAACACTTCTCTCTTTGCACTCAAGAACTTTCTATCACAAAGATAAAAAAATCTCTCAAACTTTTGTGTTGAACTTATTCAACAACTTTAACTCTCTTGTGTTTAACTTATTCAACAACTTTTATTAAACACAATGAGATATACTTGTGTTGAACTTATTCAACAACTTACATTGAGCAGTCTTGGAGATGTTTTGTGGAGAATCTTTAGACCCCTTTATATACCATGACAAATGTCTATATATTGGAAATCCAATCCTATGTGGGCTTATATATTGAAAATTTAATCCTATGTAGACCTGCATATATTATATATCCAATCCTATTATATATATATATATATATATATATATATATATATATATATATATATGGTCCAAGTCAAAAAAAGGTCATGGACCTATTTTTGGATATTTTCCTTCATGTCTCCACCTCGGCAAAGTTTTGCCACAAAACTGAGCCGACACACTTCTCTACCGCATAGCTTCACCAACTCAACCACTCGTCAATTCCGTCCCGAAGGACTCTCAAGCAAAACTTCTCCACCTGGCTCTGTAGAAGCTTCCATCTTCTTGTACACTCTCTTGCAGCTTGCTTGTCTTTGGGCCATGGAACCACATCCCATGTACAATTTTTGTGGAGAGAGACAATCTCTTCCTGCATAGCTACCATCAAGTGCTCTCTGCTAGTATCTTTGGCAGCCTGTCTGAAGGTGATAGACTCGTCAACCTCCACTGGTAGTGCATATGCCACCACATTTAACTATCCATAATACTTACCGGTTCATCAAATCCGTACATGTGCACTGGCTTAACCGGTCTCCTTGGCCTAGTGGTGCCAAGGAATCTTGCTCCTGGTGCTGCTCTTCCTCTAGTTGTTGCTCTTGTGGGACTTGATGAACATCTTCAGAAACCTCCACCTCATTTGATGTATCCTCAGACGACTCAATCTCAATAGTTTGAGATTTACTAGATACACCACCATCCTGATCGAACTCACTCTTGTTGCTTGAAGCCAACACTGAAGACTCATCAAATGTGACATCCATGCTGATTATGAACTTCTTATCCTCCAAGCAGAACAAACGGTATCCCTTCACTCCTTGTGCATATCCCAAGAATATGGCTTTCTTGGCTCTTGGATCCAACTTACCTTCATTGACATGATAGTAAGCTTTGCATCCAAACATGTGCAAAGTGCTATAATCTGTTGGTTTGCCGATCATCACCTGATATTGAGTGTTACAATCTATACCCGAAGTAGATGATCTATTAACCAAGTACCGCGCCATGTGTATAGCATCCGCCTATCATTCTTTGCCTAAATCAGTATTGGAGAGCATACATTTTGCTTTCTCAAGCAAGGTTTGATTCATCCTCTCTGCTAACCCATTCTGCAGCGGCGTGTTTCTGACAGTCCAATTTCAAATAATACCTTCTTGAGCACAGAAATCTTTGAAAGGTCCATAGGTATATTCAGTACCATTATCAAACCTGCCTCATCGTCTTTACCTTTCTGTCCATTATGTTCTCCACGGTCGCTTTCCACTACTTGAACTTTTTGAATACTGGATCCTTGGTTTTGATAAAATACAACCAAACATAACGTGTATAATCATCAATAAAAGTGATATAGTACCTTGCTCCATTCTTGGAAGGAATCTTGCTAGGTCTCCATACATCTGTATGCACATAGTCAAGACTACCTCTTGTCTTCTGCTTGCTTGTACTGAAGGTCATCCTGTGTTGCTTGCCATAAACACAATGCTCATAGAAATCCATACTTGGCTTCTTCAAGTTCTTCAGTAACCTATGCTTGCTCAGTAAGGACAGACCTTTCACACTTATATGCCCAAGTTGTATATGCCAAAGACACATGCTATCAGACAAATCAGATGTACTAACTGCTAAAGACCCAGTCACAGTGCTTTCCAATAAGATACAAAGGTTATCTTGTCGGTGACCTTTCATTACCACCAAAGAACTACGAACAAACTGCAAGACTCCACCCTCGGCAACGAACTTATTACCATTCGAGTCAAGCGTACCAAGAGAAATAAGCTTTTTTTGTGGTCGGAAACATGTCTGACATCGGCCAAAGTCCGCACAATAGCATCATACAATTTCACCTTGATAGACCCAATTCCAACAGCTCAACATGCATTGTTGTTGCCCATCAACACAGAACCACCATATGTTGCCTTGTAGGAAGAAAACCACTCCCTCTTTGGACATATATGATATGAGCATCCAGAATCGAGAATCCAACGGCCACTCATGTTGTCATGTGCTACCGAAAAACAGACCCCGTCACTGTCAGCTTCTGAAGCACAATTTGCTTCATCACCTTCTATCTCTGTCTTATTCTTTTTCTTTTCTTGTTCTTCTTCTTTGGACGAGGACACTTATTTGCATAATGTCCTTTCTCATTGCAGTTGAAGCACTTCACTTTCTTAATAGGTGTCTTGGACTTAGATCCTGACCTTTTTCTATAAGATGCTCTATCGTTTGTCCTCCCTCTTGCCTTTAAACCTTGGACTTGGTCTCCACCATTTCTGCCATTAGGAGCCAACCTTCGTACCTCATTAGACAATAAGGCACTTGTAGTCTCTTCTACGGAAATTGAGTTCTTCCCATATAGTAATGTTTGAATAAGATTCTCATAAGAATCAGACAAAAAATAATAGGATTAGCACCAAACGATCATCTTCTTCATGTATGTCAACATCCTTCAAGTCAAAAATAATTCGATTGAATTTTGAAATATTCTTCCGAATTGACGTACCTTCCTCCATCACTAGTCTGTAGAGCAACTTTAACATATAAAGTCGATTTGTGGGAGTCTTTGTCATATAGAGTGATTCCAACTTCAACCATAGCCCAGCGACGGTAGTTTCATCCTTCACAGAATACACGACATCCCTTTCCAAACACAGACGAATAACAGCACATGCTTCGAGATCCATGTCATCCCAATCATCATTGATCATGTTAGCGGGCTTCTTGGATATTCCTCGTAAAGCCTTGTAAAGCTTTTGAGATATGAGAATATCATTCATTAGGCTTTTCCAAAAACCAAAATTATTCTTTCCATTGAACTTCTCAATTTCAAATTTCTCGATCCTGCATGACGGAGCCATATCAAGAATCTACCCAACTAACTTTCTCTAAGAACTTTGTCGGACACCTGTACCCAGGAACTACTTGTACCCACCTAACTTTCATTCATCTGGCCTATTTTAGGATATTTTCCTTCAAGATGTGATCCACGGAACTACTTGTACCCAGGGTCGATCCATAGATTTTTGAGACCCTTGGCACTGTTGTACCATAGAAAATAATTGATAAATTTATCCACAAATATTCTAGCCGATGTTGAAAGTAGCTCCAATTATAGAAAATATAAAATATAATGTTGTGTATGACTTGTGTTCAAGTACGGAGTGTAACGGGTGCCAGTTTTCTGGTAAAAATGATGAAGGACAACTTTTAAAAAGTAATATACAAAAATTGTAGTTCTTCAACAGTACCTTTACAATGAGATATATATAACTTTTACAGAGATCGGGAAAAATATGATGATTGAATCTTGATCAACGCACGATTACTCTATTTCGCTGACTCTACAACTTTCATAGAGATCTGGGGAAGTGTGACGATTGAATCTTGATCAGCACACGATCACTCTATTTCGTTGACGATTTGAATCCAAGATTAACTTCTCAATGGTGACGAAGTTCTCTTCATATGCTTTCGAACTCCAAGGTATCGAAGATTTGATGTGCTTAAGAAGCAGAGAAAAACTTTATCTTATGCTCTTCTCCAAGTTTCAATTGTTTATGAGTTTTGCGGCTAGCTCTAGATTATTTAGTCTAGTGATAGGTCTCTCTACTTGCTATGTCTCTGGTGGCCTCTATTCTGCCCCAAGATGGACTATTTACAGATTTTCTAAAAGGAAAGCCCTATGTAACTGTTAAACAACAACTTGACAACTTTCCGCCGAGCTACATAACAAACTCCATGGGGCTATTTACCAGTTAAACCACTAATTAATGGGTAGGTGGACCACGTTTTCTTCCACTTCCTATGAGAAACAAGGCCAAGATGTCATATTGTCAGGGTGGTAACAACCCATTAAGTACGTGGGTTGTTACACCCTATCTACGTAATCTTTAACCGTTTAGTTAGTTTGGCACATAACGATGAGGAAGTATACAACAAAAGTGCGCAAGCCGTTCTACGAAAGTAGTGATTCCCTTGTCAGTTTTGCGAAACTAATCATTAAGACTAATTATTTGTTTCAATAGTCAAGTTTATTTGTTCTAGTCCGATTGAATTTTGAATGGCTCAAATGACTGGCATGTATTTATGCTTGCTTGGATTCCATTTGACTGTATACAAACTTTTTCATTGTTGGGGAACAGCGAAAATAAATCCAAGAAACTCAGAGAAAATTCACAACCACAAAGACAATGATTTACGTGGTTCGGCCAAGATGCCTACTTCCACAAACGAGGGTGATTTAGTTCCACTATGAAGAAGAAAAGGAATTACAATGGCTCTCAACACTTATCTCCTTACACTCAAGAACTCTCTATCACAAAGATAAAAAATAATCTCTCAAACTATCGTGTTAAACTTAGTCAACAACTTTAGCTCTCTTGTATTGAACTTATTCAACAACTTACATGAGCAGTCTTGGAGGTGTATTTTGTGGAGAACCTTTAGACCCCTTTATATACCATAGAAATCCCATCCTATGTAGGAAAGTGTCCAAAAATTTTATATGGTAATCCTATATAAAATTGGATTTGACCATATATATGGTCAAAAAAGATCATAGACCTATTTTTGGACACTTTCCTAATTCATTCATGTATCAACATGATCCCCTTCAAGTTTGTCTACTCAGGACTGATGTTAATTTTGAAATACTTTGAATTGACTCGAAATAGAATCGCAACCTTCAAATATTCATTTGCACCCGAAGAGATGTCCATCATGGTGTATTTGCATTTAGCTGCACAAGAGAATAATCATTTGAATAGCTTTGTCATTTATTAGCCTTCTTTAGAAAACTTTTGCGGGGTTGTTTTCTAATTCTTCAGAAATAAACTTTGTTGGAGTGCTACAAAATTAGATTTTGTCAGAATATGCATAATTGGATCTTGGAAGAGTTTCATATAATTGACACTAGCATAGTGTTGTGGACTCTTTAATCGCACAATTCGCTTCGTCTAAGGAGTTAACATGTTGTAAAGCCTTTATGTCATTTTGAATTACTTCAAATTCGTACCAACATATCTACTATTAATGAGGTTGGATAGCCTATACATAGGTTATTTCAGTCTTCTAGAGTGTTTATTATCTCTTGTTTTCGTAATCTTCCTTCCAGAGTTCTGACTCTTTCAAATCTAGATCATTTGATCTCCTCTTCCAAATGGCCTCCAAATATGAGCAACAAAAGGAAAAAGAGTAGCTAAGACTCCTTTTATCGATCTCAACCATGCCAAAGTAATGACTATGATGGCTTAGCATCTGACAGCTAGTAGCCTAATAGATCTTTTGAGCATGGATAGAGATTTGATCTCTATTAGAGACTTATGATCTCATAAAAGCCTTCGATTGACTAAAGATCCATATGATCAACTATCATACCCTTGTGGTCTTTACAAAATGTTAGGGAATCACTACCATGTAAATTGCCCATGCACTAGGAAGACAAAAAACCATCAGACCCTTGTGGTCATTATGCTCTACATTTTACTATTATTATCTTAGTCCATCATTATAAATTTTTTGTTGCCTTCTATCTTGTAGTATACTATACCACTGGACCTTTGATTATGAACAACCACTTTGGCTCTATGGAAGGGATGGATGGGAGCCTCTTCATCCAATTTGTTGTGTAGGTTTCTCTATTCATCTCAGAGCCTTACGAATTACTGAACTCTGGATGGAAATCAGTTCTTCAGTACTGACAGCTACCACTCCTGTTGGTACCAATAGAAAGCCCCTTTAGAAATAGGTATTCATGTTTAGTAATGCGATTATACATGCGAAGCAGGTGCTGGTTGCTAAAAGTGATTTTTTTTTTTGCGCTAATAGCAATTTTTTTTCTTCTGATGATGAAGCACCACTTCTCTCTATCATCCTTGAAGATCAATAAAGAAAGAAGAAAAGAGAATTAGAGTTTCACACCCCACTAGGATCTTCTGCACATCGGGAAGCTTCAACACACAAGAATACCAAAAAATTGGAATCACAATGCCCAACAAGAAATACTTATAATGGTCCTCCCTACTCTATACAGGGTCTACTTCCCGGCTTCATATATAGGTCAAGACGTGCCAATAGGACAAAATCCCATGATTGCCTATACCTCCATGAATAAATTTCTAAGGGTAGAGGTCTAGAAGCATAGAAATTTGCTAATATTTAAAGCCACTCTTGAGTGTAAAAGAGTGTCACTATTAAAAGAGTGCAATTTGACCTTATCTCATTTTGCGCATGGAGCCTCCATGCAAAAATGTGAGTAGCTACTCAAGCAAAGGAACTTATCAACTACATAGCTCATGGTTGTCCATTCTACAATGTTCCACGCCGAGAAGACTCTCCGGGTGGAAGACATGCATTGCAATAATACCAAAGTGTCAGACTCTAAATGTTCTAGACTGTCAGCATGCTCAGTGCTACAATTTCCTCTGCAAAAAATCTTCCAAACTTAGCTGCTAAGCTTAGCACAACTTTTATCCATGCAAAGAATAATGTGATCCATACGAAGATGGCACTTCTTATTCCCTAATATATTCAGTGCAATTGATCTTTTGATAACGACGCAATATACTGTACTTGAAGTAGTAGGTAGTAGTAGGACGTAGATGAACTTCTCTGTTTAAAACCTGTAGCAGTTCGTATATTTTGTGTATCGACCAAAGTTATCATTGATTATCAAAATCAGGTGTGACCATTAGCCAATGGACCAACAACATTAATTTTAGAACAATTTTATAACATATCTATAACAATGCTAAACTCATTCGTAGTGTCTAAACATAAAGAAAAAAAATGGATATACAAAACATAATAGAAGTCCATAGTACTTTATTTAATTAAGTATCGTTTATATGGTTCAAAGGAGCCATAGGCCAATAAAGAAACAATATAAACTCCTCTAAATGTCCAAATCCATAATAAATAATTTCGAAAAGAAACCCGCTAAATGAAATAAAGGAACCAACTAAACAACTATGTCCCAACTTTGAATGGGTTGCATATCCTCCACAAACTCACTTATCTCACCCTCCGAAGGTCCGTAGTATGTAGGGCATTGGTCCTCTGATTAAAGATGAAAATATTGAATATCCAGTCATGATTAGAGAAAAGTAAACATACAAGAAAACACACTAAACACTAATACTATCATGTGACTCTAAAATGATAAGCGGTACAAAAATAAGTGGTGGCAAGTGTGTATAGCAATGAACAATAATAGCATGACGATAATATCAGAAATCAACTAGATGAAAAGTAAGAATTGCGTGTAACGTGTCATTTAGAACACATTGTTCGGTATATGGACTGTGAAAGACTAATCTAGTAGGTCGGTGCGTGATCACACCAGACGACTATTATGAGAGTATGATGGTCTAATAGCTACACTAGTAACAATCCCTAACCTAGAAATGCATTCTTCAATTCCAAGTTAAAATACAATTCTAATAGATCAATCATGCAAGTCAACGACTAAAATGCGTAATAGTCCTGCATAATTGAATATAAAGAACTACATAATAACTCTACGTTTACAATTGTCAAGATCAACAATATGATATAGACATGGAAACCGTATGGAAATAGATGCAACAATGAATGCTAGATACGTTCGTTCATGTAAACTTAGATGTACCATCCAGTAGATTTAGGTAACTAACAAGATGGTGGTCATATGCCACCCCCTACCGATCCCATGCCAAATATCATACAAAACAAGACATGAAACATTAATACATAAGTTAGGATAGATCTACCTAGCCAATTCTAAAGTTTAGACCCACTTTCAGAATTCCTAGGTTACTTTTAGCTTTCAATTGACTCAGAAAAAATATCAAATAAATCTAAAAAATTAATAGAAAATAAATTTAAGTTTCTAATACATCACCACAATATATATATATATATATATATATATATATATATATTAAGCAAAAGGGAAATATATAAATTACTAAGCCCATGTGGGGGCCAAAAAAACCCGTTACATCACACAATCCACCAAGGATCGAAATCAAACCAAAAGTATGATGTAGCTATACAAAATAAGAAACCGGAGTCAACCTGCTGAGCACGAGAGATCTGTCATCTGAATCTGACGCTCAACCTCAGCGATGAGGAGGGAAGGGGAGAAAGAGGAGCCTTCATAACGATGTTTGTTACGGTTTTTCCATAGAACCCAAATGATGGCGCTAGCAGCGACGGACAGGGAGGGGTTGGAGACCCTGTTACGCCAATCAGTGAGACGGGCAAGTAAGGATGGAGCTTGAGCTGGGAGATCCCATATGGCAGCAAAAAAACTCCATACGGAGTTGGTATCCCGACCCTCGTGGTGGATGTGGGGGATAGATTCTACCTCCGAGGAATGACAGCTAGGAGTGGCACGACGATGCCAAGGAGTAACAGATTCTTTGCAACCAATATAATCGTCAGTAGGAAGCTTATCGCGGGACGCTCTCCAACCGAGAATACTCCATTTCAGTGGAATACGACTGTCCCAGACCGGAGAGGGACCCGGGGGGCCGCACGACACCAAGTGAACCACATGCCTCGCGGATAACATCAAAAAGAGACCGCTACTGTTTCATTCTAGAATATGGTGTCGCGATTACCTGGTTGCAAGATGGGGATGAGGAGAATGGAGGCTGCTGCGACTGGCCCAAACAGGACTTAAATCCTTTCATCTCACCACTGACGATCAGCATCCCATAGCTGGTGAACCTGGGCGGGTTTGTAGTCTAGGGGAGGGGTGATGCACCCCAAACCTGACTAATTGTCTCAAAACATGTCAGCATATCCGCATCCAAGCTGGGTTTGGATGAAATCTAGGCCGAGCTCGCGGCCTCTGATCAGCCATTTCTAAACGGGGGTGGCGTTGCCGTTAACTATGGCATCGATAGGGTGAGCATGGGGGAAATATCTAGCTCGGTAGAAATGCACCACAACGTAGACCTAGCACGGATTTTCTACCCGAGCTTGACGGAAAAGGCTTGAACCGTCTGTGCCAAGGAGTGGATGCCCAATCCTGCTTCGGTAGTGGGTTTGGCGACAGATGCCCAGCTCGCCCACCTGTGACGGAGGTGGCCCTGACGATGGCCCCAGAGGAAACTATTGAGAATTTTCTCGACTGCTGAGATAACTTGTTTTGGGGGGGGGGAGCATGCCACGAGAGTATACATGGGAATCGAAGAGAGATCATGACGGATAAGAATCAATCTCCCGCCCATGGATAGGAAACTATTGTTCCACTCTCCGACACGTTTCATGCGTATCTTCTCTACTAGCGCCTCGAACAGGATGACCTTCTTCTTCCCGATGAGCAACAGACAACCTAGACAACCTAGATAGGAGAAGGGAGGGGAAAGCACTTCGAAGCCGAGGATGTTATTGAGAGAACTAAACAGAGAAGAGGGGGCGGAGGCTGTAGTGTAGGCACGACTCTTGGCGACGTTGATCTACTGGCCTGATACTTTCTCATATTGGTCTAAAAGGAGGTGGATTTTCGGAATGGCACGTTTGTCTCCAAATGAGAAGAGGATGATATCGTCGGCAAAAGCTAAATGGGAGATCAACGGGCAACCGCTGGTAGTTCAAAACCTGGAATAGGGGAGGTGGCTCCGAGCGAGATGAGATTCCGACTCAAAGCCTCTACAGCTAGGATGAAGAGGGAGGAGGAAAGAGGATCGCCTTGATGGACTCCACGTGAAGCCGAGGAACAAACGGGTTTTGTCAAAGGGCGAGACATTGTTTTTTAATTATGTACCAGTTTATTAAAATAATTAATATATATATATATATCCCCAAAACCAAATTCTTAGGATTTTAAGGTCTTAACATTTTTTATTAATTATTTTAATAAATCTGGACAACAAAGAAAGGAAGAATTGTTTCTTCCAAACTACTGATCATATGAGGCTAAAATTTTGGACAGACTAGTTCGCATGCCCATTACAATGCTTATAAAATTTTATGTAAAATAGAATACCAATTTTGAGTTATAACTCCTACAAGTTATCTAATTTCTGGAACAGTCGAATTTGTGCGATCTGCTTAGAAAAACAATACATAAATCTACGAACATTATTTTCGCATACCTCTTTCAGATTCTATTAGCAGTACATATTAAAATTTAGATTCTATTATATTGAATTTAAATAATATTATATATATAATTTTGCACTTGACCCATTAATACCTAGAAGATGCACATGACCATGTTATCAGAACGAAGCAACAGTTCTTCACCACTCATATCTATGCCATGTAGTTACACAATCATCCTCCTAATTATGAACTCTTCTGAGGTCATAAGAACCTTAATGTCCTTATAATCTACACAATCTCAAATCCTAAAGTCTTACCCGTCAACCCTCTAAGCGGTATCACCAAGAGTAATATATTATTTCTCTAACTCATACCCATCAATAGTCGATCCTTATTTCCAAATTCTTAAATTTTGACTAATATAATTCCATGGTTTGCTAATTCATCATAGTCATAATCTTGGTCAAAGGGTGCCTCATACACTACTAGGGGATATAGTCATCATCTGCATACAGTCTAAGCTATACTATTCCTTATGTTACTAATAAGTTCTCAAAAATTATAACACCATATCTTGATCATTATAAAAGCATAGAAAATGCTATGATCTAAAACCATTCTTGAGCGTAAAAGAGTGTCACTCGAAAATAGTAAAAATTGTCCTATGTTAAGAATTTTTGCGCAAGGTGCTTCCGCGTGAAAATTTGTGCAGCTACCCATGCGAAGGAGCTTGTCAACTACAAATCTCCTCTCATTAATGTTTACGCTGAGACATTCTACGCCACAAATTCTCCGCTAAGAAGATTCTCCACGTAGAAGTCATGCATCAATTGTTCAAGAATTTAGTGGCTAGCTCTAGATTACTCAGTCTAGATTTCTAGGTCTCTCTGGTTGTTAGGTCTCCAATGGCCTCCAATTAGCCCCAGATCTAGATTCTTGAAATTGCTAGTTCATTAAGATTCGAAGGGGATTTTTTTTTCTTTGGAATTTCTAGATGATGAGTAACAAAGTTAATAGCATCAAGTTCGAGGCGAAGAAGTTAAAGTCCGCCCTTGACTTCTATTCAAGTACTCTGGTTGGAGGAAGATACTCGGGTTGGCAGAAAGTTTATGACAATATTGAAGTTTTGGAGATAGATCGACATAGGTAGTTTTATGCTTCTTAAGCAAAGACCATATCAGAGAGTTTCGTGATTCTGGGGAAAAGATGGTGCTAACTTTAGTTTCTTGGTTATTGGGGCAAAAACTGTACCAATTGTAGTTTCTCAATTTTGGGACAAAGAAAATACTAGTTGCAATTTCTTACTTCAAGGGAAAAGATTATTCCAACTACAGTTTCGCAGTTCTAGGGCTAATAAAAACCCAGTTCTTCAGTTCTGGGTAAATCCATGTTTACGACCATACTAAGTTTGGTAAGTGAGTGATGGTTGTATGATTCATAGTTCTAATCATATCGATGGAAAAAAAGCCAAAGTGGGAGCTAAGTTAAAGGAGCATGGGTATCAGTAATATTTTTATAAGGTAGCTAAACAACTTGTCCAGGTCGAAATTGTTGTGTATGACTCGTATTTAATTACGGAGTATGAAGGGAGCTATCCAAGAAAATTGAAGAATTTTAAAAGATTTCAAAGCGATATATTAGGTGTTGGAAACAACCAGGGATATTCGGACGACATACTATAACTATACCACAAAGTTGAGAAACATTCCAGTATCCAATATACCATCGGCACAACATCGTTATGCCATTGAATCAGGACTAGCTATGTATAGGGACACTTAAGATCTAAAGGTTTGTAATCGACGGTCAAGATTGCTCTTGAATTTGAGAAAGGTTGGGTATCCTCCTTAAGGACCCACCATCAGTCCTAGAGCTGGTTGGCGAAGGGAAAACTGTAAAGGCTCAAAGCACTAAAGGCTTAAGAGAGTGTTCTTGAGCAAAATGAAAGGGATATTATAAGGAGGTCAATAAGGAATTCTTTAAGAGGGAGAATGGTAGAGCTCGTTAGATCGTATAAGGAGATGGTTTCGCATTGTGGTATAATATGTGTAATCCTTGTAAGGTTCTTTTCATGATTCAATAAAGTTATTGTTCTCTTTGTTCCATGGTTTATGTGTTATTTGACCGAACCACATTAAATATTATTGTGTTCTTATAGGCTATTTATTAGGTTTTTGTGACTTGTCTCATATGATAATCATTGTTCAGTGTTGCTTCCACGTGCATTCAAATATTGTAGTTGTGATTCTCTAACAAATCCAATTACACAATACCACATAAAACTTGCCTTGATCATACCAAGCAAAATGTATAATGCCTAAATAAAAAAAAAAACTTAAAATCAAAGAATAAAATCAAACAAATTAAAGGAAGAAGTTAGTTTTGTGACCAAATTTGTCGAATTTGGGATCATGATACCAGAAGCTATAATCTAACTGCCTTTTCTTTTAGTTAAGTAAAGTAATTGTGTTGTTCAAAATGAGAGCATAACAAGTGTTTCTTGGATACAGAGGGTGAAGAAGTTGATCCCCAAGGATCTGGAGCATAGCCGCAACGAAAAAGAGGAGACAGCCCAAGAACTTTTCACAGAGAACCACAAATCCATGGTAAAGAATGGTAAGACTCAGCTAATGGAGATGGGAAAGACGTGCTCTAGCCTTGTGGCAGCAGTAGTTTTTGCCTCCAGCTTCTCAATTCCAGGTGAGAAGGATAACGACAACAACCCCGTCTTCTACTATAAGACCGCCTTCAAAGTCTTCACGCATGCTTACGTGGTCGGCCTCTCCTGCGCCTCAACAGCCCTCGTGTTGTTCTTGTCACTCTTGACCTCTCCCTATAGAGAGCAGGACTTTCGTCGATCCCTTCCTACAAAGTACTTCTTAGCCAACATGTCCCTTTTCTTATCCCTGATGGCGTTACTCGTGGCATTCTCGTGCAACATCTACCTTAATATATATGGTGGAAAGAAGGCAGAGATGAAGGACATAATTCCGCTTGTTTGCGAGCTTACAATATTTCCAGGACTCTGCTGTCTGGTTCTAATCTACCGAGGGTGTACCTTTGGCGCTACATCCTTTTTTCGGCATGTTTGGCGCTGAGTGAATGATCATCCACATCCATCTCTCATATTGTCACTATATTTTGTATCTTCACACATTTATAAATTAGAGTATACATGATTTAACTATGTATGGATATCTAATAAAGTTAAAAATTAATTCCAAACAAATAGTTTTTATGGATATAGTATATTTTAAACTAGTTATTCTTGAGTTTTGTTGTAGTGTGGAAGTCTTTAACATGACACCACATCAATAAGGTCAAATTTTAACGACACCCTTACTTATCTCGATTATAATACTTAAGAAGAATATGTTGCACAAATTCAACAGCCATTGTACACATACATTGGCGCACACATATACCATAACCAAAAAAAATGAAGAATAAGTTAGAATTTTCAATCTGCTAGGAGATTGTATAATAACATGTCACTCAACTCCTACCAAGTATGTTTAATGCAAGAGTGCACCATGATAGTATCCTACCATATTTTTGTAAAAGGGCTTTTAGATTAGTATGAAAATGTCATGTCCTAGTCCCAAAATACGTGGAACTAGGATACACGGCAATGGCCAGCTAGGCATCAAAAGGACTCCAATCCAACTCGAATACATATACATTGTCCAAGTCAGATCATATATCTAATATCCACAATCTATCTATAATAATATGCTTTAAGAAACAAAAAATAAATGTGAAAGAATAATAAAAAGGTATCATCAGTCAATACCTCGAATCCTGAAGAATCATTCCCCAACAATCCTATGAAAGTAGCTTAGCAATAACCTGGGAGGAAACTATGTCCTCAGAGGGACATAGCAAGATACACAATATGCATGCCAAAATTATAAACAGTAAATAAGATGCAATCACCAACAAATAACTCATGATACCAACTGTAACCAAACTACAACTATAATCAAAATACATGAAATCCACATAAGGACAATGTTTGCACGCATAGGCAAGATTCAGGCTAAAATAGGAATCCACGTAGCTCGAGGATAGTGGTAAATAAATATAACCAATAATATGTCTAACTACATAAGTAGGATAAGGACTGCCGAAGTAGAATATGGCAGAAATCGCTAAACCAAATAGCATAAGCATGCAAGTACATAAACTCATAAAATATGGAAGTCTGAAAGAGACTTTACCATAACTAGTGCATAAAAATAAAATTTACTAAGAAGTACTACAAGATCATCATCATCATCAGATACATAACCAAAAAGCCTATATGCTTATCAACTCGCATCATCGCCAGTGTCAGCAGAATGACTAGGATTAATGTAAGCTGCAGTAGGGTCGAAGTAGAGTCGAGCCTGCCGATCCTCGAATCTGGGTCCATCAAAATCTAAATGGCATAGTATCGGAGTAGGACCAGAGATGAGCCAGAGTCCACTGAATGTCAGTAATACTGTTCCGTAGAGTCTGAAACTGGTATGTGAGACAATAGTCAGTGTCTCACTGACGCATGCGCTTTCCCTAATAGTGCTCATCCTTAAGAATACAACGAGCCTAAAATCTACATAGAGCTGATTGATGGTGTGTGTAGGAGGGCCTGGTGCAGGCTGGGAGCTTAAGCAGGTAGAATGCCTTCAGCACCAACTACATGAGGAATTGGAACAGGAACCTACGGGACCTACAAAGCTCATATGGCATACCATCTATAGGACAGAAATCCAAGGGGATGTTGTACATATGAAAGATGATATAAAGAAACATAGGATAGATGAGGTTACAACCTGCCTTCCTCTAGTTGCACATAGATGATATGATAGTTTTGGGAAGACTCAAGAGAATACTAAAATGAATATATATGGTACATAACGGACAGCTCCAAACACATGATCTCATTAGTATATCCCATTTTGCGCAAGATAGATACAATGATAATGCGATGAAGCTCATAGAAATTTTGGTTCAAGTAACGTTACATGAGCCGTTCCTGGGGTCTAGTGTTCGGAGCACTCGCATTCTTGAAAGTCTCTAAGTCTACATCGGGACCAAATTATACTTTGGTGAGGTCGACTAGAGCATCTCCAGTATTGAGAACCTAGAGCCATTTGCTTAAGTCATCATCATTAAATTCCATTTCAGACCGACAGACTGAGGATTACATTATACCATGCGAATATTGTAAGTTACAATAAAACATCCAAATGACGTTGCCGTATATTAGATTGAAAATTTCTACAAATTTGCGTAAGTTAAGAATTTGGAATTTCAAGAAATATTCTGGGAAGATTTTAAAGTTAATAGATTTTTCCAAAAATATAGGACATTTGTGAAAGTCATGAAACCAAGCGATTGAGGTTTCTAAGTCTACGAACAATGTAGAATCAATATCATCCTCATCGGATGGTGGAGGTGGGCTAAATAGACTTTCAAGAGGCATGTATGATGGGCTTGATGTAGAAGCACGATCTCTTCTTTTTTTCTTTCAAAATCTAGGGGCCATAGAAAAATTGACAAAAAAAGAGTTGAAATTATCCAAAAATAATGGCGTAGAATGGAAGAGAAGTTCCAAAATCCTAAGATCCGGAGTTTTAGGGCTAACTCCAATAGAATAAAAAAATAGGGCTAGGATTTTTTGGGATTTTACTGCTATGGTCGTAGGGAAGATTGATGGAAAGGTAGGTGTTTAATTAAAACGTGGGCCAGTAGCTGATAAGTCCATTCTGTTAGGGGGTAACCGAACTTGGCCCGAACTCGGCCAGAGTTCGGTACACTTGTATTTTTGAAAACAATATTTGATTTATGAATAGAAACTTGTATTAGAGCTAATATTCTTTTGTTTAAATAAATCTTTATTATTTTGGGATAGCAGTAAGGGCCGGATTCCAGATAACGATAGTACGAGGACTAGTACACCGTGTCGCTTCAGGCAATTTATACCTATATGACAGAAGGGCCCTTTCGCCTTATACCCAAAATAACTCTGACTTAAAAAATTATTTGAATATAATCTAAGCATTTTTCTAAGCATAGAGCATTATGCTTCCGAAAATTCAAGAATACCTAACTCGTGACGATTAAATTTGAATCGGTCTTCAGCTAATAGATTTTTGAAAATATCTGCTAACTAATAATCTGTGTCAATAAATTCTAAACAAATATTCCTGTGTTGCTGGTGATCACGTAAGAAGTGATGACGTATTTCGATATTTTTTGTACGTGAGTAACATACAGGGTTCTTGGTCAAATTTATTGTGCTAGTGTTGTCACAATAAATGAAAATCTTTGTGTAGTATAGATTGTAGTCTTCAAAAGTTTGCTTCATCCACAAAATTTATGCATAACAACAAATTACAGCAAAATACTCGGCTTCAGTTGTTGATAATGTAAAGAATTTGTTTCTTTCTAAACCAAGAGACTAGAGCTTTACCTAGGAAATGACACGTATCGCTGGTACTTTTACGGTCAACTTTGCATCCAAAAAAATTAGCATCAGAATACCCAATTAGGTCAAATGATGTTGTTTTGGGATACCTAAGCTGACATTAGAGGTACCCTTAAGGTATCGAAAGATACGTTTAACTGTGCATAAGTGTGATTCCTTAGGATTAGCTTGACATGTAGCACAGATGCAAATGCTAAACATAATATCAGATCGACTATCAGTTAAATATAATAAACTACCAATCATATCTTGATACTTACGCTGGTCGAATGGTTTTCCACTTTTATCAATATCAAGTTTAGTTGATATAGCCATAAGAGTCCCGATAGGCCTTGCATTGTCGAAGTCAAATTTTTTCAGCAAGTCCTTCGTGTGCTTGGCTTGATTGATGAAGATTCCTTGAGTGTTTTGTTTGATTTGTAGTCCGATGAAGTAGTTTAGCTCTCCCATCATACTCATTTCAAACTCACTCTGCATACACTTAAAAAATTCTAGACATAATTGTTCGTTTCTAGAACCAAATATGATATTATCTACATAAATTTGCACTAACAGAATATCATCCTTTGAAGATTTGATAAACAAAGTTGTATCAACTCTTCCTTTTAAATAATAATTTTCAAGTAGGAAGGAACTTAGGTGATCATACCAAGCTCGAGGGGCTTGTTTGAGTCCATAGAGTGCCTTACGTAAGTTGAAAATGTGATCAGAAAATTTAAAATCTTCAAAACCAGGGGGTTGTTTTACAAAAACTTCTTCTTTTATAAAACTATTTAAAAATATACTTTTTATGTTCATTTGAAAAAGTTTAAAATCATAAAAACATGCGAATACAGAAAGCATACGAATGGATTCTAATCTAGCAATAGGAGTATAAGTCTCGTCACAATCAGAAGTAAAATTATCGTACAGAGGATTGTCTGATACTTGATCAAATGCCATTAAGAAGATATTTACAGAATTATTGTGTCTTTCTTCCTTTTATGATTCACTGGCCTCACTTTCATGCTAGATGCTTGTATTTGCATACTTACGACTAGTCGTTGACTTCCTGCTTGATCGTTTATATCGACTGCTCTTCTTGACTATTGGGCAGTCCTTGTTTATATGCCCGGTCTTTTTGTATCCACAACATATCATTTCTTCTTCATTGATTTCTTGTACGTCTTTCTTCTTTCGGTTTGATTTCTCAAACCTCAAGAACTTCTTGAAGTTTTTGACTAGTAGGGCTTGTTCATCACTATTTACTCTTTATCGTCAGTGTCTTCACTGGAGAATCTATTAGCTTATACTTTGAAGGCGACAGATTTTCCTTTTCGGGTTGCCTCTTCAAAGTCTTGTAGGTCAAGCTCAAGAGTCATGAGTTTACCCATCAGCGTCTCTAGTGACATTGTGGTGAGATCGTTTTCTTTAATTATTATTGTAGCCTTCGGGTTTCAATTCTTAGTCAGTCCCCTGAGCACCTTCCTGATCTTTTCATGGTTATGGTAATCTTTACTAAGAGAAGATAGAGGATAAGTTATATCCAGGAAACGTATGAACATTTGTGTACTTGACTCATTTGGCTTCATCTTGATAGCCTCATACTCTTGTGTTAGTCTGCTGATCTTGGATTCCTTCACTTGTGAAGTTCCTTCATGAGTTACCTCAAGAAGTTTCTAGATCTCGTGCCAAATGACACATGTAGATACTCTATTGAACTCAGTCTTATCAATAGCACATAATAGTACAATGATCTCTCTTGCATCAAGACTGGCTTGTGCCTTCTCTGAATCCGTGTATCTATCATGTGGCTTGTCTACAAGATTTTTGTCAATCACTATTCTTGGTGGCTTTTTGTAGCCGTCTATAACTATCGACCAATGATCGAAGTCAAAAGATTTTTAACTGAAACTCATTCGTGTTTTCCAATGTATATAGTTTGTTCCATCAAATAGTGGGGGTCTATTTGTGGATTGCCCTTCACCTGTGAATATAGATTTTACAGCTGTCATATATATATATATATATATATATATATATATATATATATACTCTCTAGAGTGTTATATTTGTATATAACTTGATCTGATACCAAATGTAGGAAAATTGAACACCTCTAGAGGGGGTGAATAGAGTGCTTGTTTGCAGCGGAAAGATAATCACCAATTAAAAATAATATAAGTAGTGTCACAGGTATAAAGTATTGAGCAAACCATGAAAGTTAAATGCAGATAGTAAAGAGCATCAGAAAAGCAGAGTCATGACATAGCGATGTATATTTGTATCCCTCTGAGAGAACTAGTCCAGTCTTGAGTACTCTTGCTCGATGTTAATCCACTATGGCATAAGCTTTAACCGAGAGCTTGCAGCTCCTTACAATTTGGGTTTTTTTTCCGAAGGACTTGCAACTTCAACTGAGGCAAACTTTGAAAACTGGAACGTTTTCAGAGAGCCTTCTTTACAACTCGAATAACCAAACTCTAGATTGAAACAGAATGACACTTGGCTTAGCTAGGAGTCGCTAAAGTATAGATACAAAATGAATAACTCTGGAATACTTTTAAATAAAGAGAGAAGAAAGGAATGAATGATTGATTGATTTAGAATGGGAAGTTCTCCTCTATTTATAGCATTTTTTGGGTAAAAGTCGACATGAGTTCGGGTCCATAAATTTCATAATTGAAAAAGTGGTTACAGATATTCAGGAAGGCCTAAACGTTCTGGAAACAACCTGACCGAACTCGGACCGAACTCGGGTAGATTTCTTATATGAATATGTGCTCAAATTTTGTTAGGTATTTTCTATGGATATTTGATATAGAATTGGGTATAGGTTAAGTAGAGAATGTAGGGTATATAGGGAGTCTTATTTTGGATAGTAGAGTTCAATAGGAAGCCAGTTGCCAATCCGATCAACCTTACATTTTTCTAGACTCATAAAAGAAAAAAAATATAGAATGAAATATAAAAAACAAATCTTGATCTGCATCCGTAGTTTTCGTAAGACAAAGACGACGATTAGTATCTTGTTGGTTGTAGACGTTCTATTTTTGTACCTGTAGCGTATTATTTGCGTATCGGCCAAAGTCTATGTTGATTATCAAAATCACGTGTAACTATGACCAACGGGCCAGCAATTAAGAGCTTTGTAATCTGCTTCATTATTAGTAAAAGTAATTCTTTTGTATACTTTGACGTGTCTCCACCTTTTTCGATGTTTATATATTGAATTGAAATGACTATTTTGAGAATATGTCATCTTGCCTTGTACGAGTGCAACTCCAAACTCGTACGACATCATACCCCAAGCGAGCACGATTGGTTCGAGTGAAATCGATGCGACGTTGAGCAATTTTTTGGGTCGGGGCGTGACTAAGTGGTATCAAGTAGTTATTGTTGGCCTGCTGGTCATGATCATACCTGATTTTGATAATCAACGTCAACTTTGGTCGATATGTAAAATATAAATACAGCTTCAGGTTTCAATCCAGAAAGTCTGTACCCACTACAAAAATTTGTCAGATTAGCGACGTTTATAAACGTCGCTAATCTCGGCCAAAATGTCACTAACTTAAGTTACCGACGTTTTTAGCGACGTTTTGGAAACGACGAAAAAAGCGTGTCGCTAATTGAGAAAACGTCGCAAAACGTCGCTATGGCGACGTAAATTAGCGACGGTAATAACGTCGCTAACTAGTGACGTTATTAGCGACATTTCTTTGTGGTCGCCAATTAGCGACAATTAGCGACATTTTGCGACGATGTG
This sequence comes from Iris pallida, assembly GCA_029216955.1. Classification (NCBI taxonomy): domain Eukaryota; kingdom Viridiplantae; phylum Streptophyta; class Magnoliopsida; order Asparagales; family Iridaceae; genus Iris; species Iris pallida. The sequence goes on along the minus strand of JANAVB010009198.1, from coordinate 8,833,659 downwards.
GTGACATCAGATTGTCTGCCACGTCAGCAATTTAGTGACGTTGTTAGCGACGTATATAAATATCGCTAAACCTTAGCGATGTATATATACGTCGCTAACAACGTCGCTAAAACTTAGCGACGTATGTAAACGTCGCTAAAACCATTGCTAAATTGGAAAAAAATAAAAAAATACAGAATCCAACAAGAATCCAGAATCCAAAATACAGAATCTAGAATACAAAAATACACCTGGGTTCGCCGACCCCTTCGGTGGAACACTCAACACCGGCACGCACAATACATTCCATCATACATTCCAGAATAGATAAAACATGTAAAGAACAAGTAATATCCTCAACAGCTAATATAAGGTACAAATATAAAGAACAAAGTCAATATCCTCAAATACATAAAAGTAAAAAAGTAGAGTACAAAGTCCGAAAATGCAAAAACAAAACTACTGATCGCCTGGAGCTGGAGCTGGAGCCGGAGCTGGAGGAGGAGCACCACCAAATGACTGTCGTCGCAACGCAAGGATCGTCTGATACTCATCCGGTGACACGCTGACGAGCATGTCCTCCTGTGCACCTCGGATGTAGACGATGCTCCTAGCGTACCAGATGGTTGCTCCGTAGCCATCTCGCGGAACTGCTGCATCTGCTCGACCAACCGCTACATAGTCTCCTGCGTAGCGCGGGAAATCTGTCGTAGCGCCTCAGTCGTCTCCTCAAGCCTCTCAAAATGTGAGGTGAGCGCAGGATCATCCGTATGCGGCTGCAGCTGCGACGGCGACACCGCCATCCTCTGCAGCATCTCGTCACGTAGAGCTGCGATCTGTGCATCGACACTATACTGGGCTAACAATGAATCATCAGTCTGTGCGGGACCGGGTGCACTAGTGGCGGTCCTAGAGTCCTGTGACGCAATGAAGGCACCATAGGAGCCCATACCATAGTACGTACCCCTATGTATGCCACCAATGGCCCTCATACACAGCTCGTCATCTGACTGAGCTATGGCGACCGGGGGCTGCTGGGAGGTGCTAGCTCCATCTCCCACTGACTGTATCGACCCGGCCTCCCTAAGCCTCAAAAACTTGGCCTAGAAATAACATCTATATGAATTTTCTACGTAACTAAAAATTAATAGTAATGAACTAGCATTAAGTAAAACTTATATATAACATCTATATGAATACTATACGTAACTAAAAATTAATAGTAATGAACTAGCATTAAGTAAAACTTACGTAGGTGTCCCGGACCATGTCGTCGACGAACCGCACCCTTTTTGTGTGCGTAGCAAGGAACAAGGTCACCATATTCGGGTCCTCTCCCGAGTCAACCTGTTACGAAATTATTATATGATTTGTCAGTTAAATTGAAAGAAATATATTACTATAAAGTATTAAATATGTGCATACGGCGAGATATGTACCATATGAATGAAGAAATCCTTGATGGACCGTGACCCACCACAGCACTGCGACCCCGTCTGTCGTGCTCTTTTGTTTTTCGCTGACTTCTCCTTATAGGTTCCCTCCTCGAATCTCATCTTCATTGACGCCCAATCGGCGGCCGAGTCCAACCCTGAATAGGCTCTCCCCGGCGCTCGCGATCCTTTTGGTTGAGGATCGTGTCCCTAATGAGCTTGCTGGCGACGCTGAAAAAAATAGACTCGACAGCAACGACGCAGTGGGAAGGGAAGAAGTAAGTCCGTAAAAAAATTATAGAAGTACGTAAGTTATAACATAACATATTAAATGTTAAAAGAAAATAAACTTTTACGTATCGATATGTGCTCAAACCAGAAGGCCTTCTTGTCGGTCGGGACATCCCTCCAGTTGATCCAGGGCCCCCCGTAGTTCTGTCGTATGAATGTACCCAGCGACCGGTGTACGGAGAAGGGATAATACCTGTAAAATGGAAATTAAAATTTATTGAACAAGTTTATAATAAATTTAAACAAATTAAATGCAACAATTTTACTTACCGTATGGTCCGAGTACATGCCCAAATCTCCAACCTCAGGTCCCCCTCCGGGCGACACGGAGGATCTGCCTCAAATGGGAGCTGCAGCCTGTCCCTGCCCCTGCACACAGCCTGCCCCTCGGCCTCGGCCTCGGCGTGGGCCTCGCCATCGCCCTCGTCCTCGGCATGGGCCTCGGCCTCGGCCTCGGCCTCCTCCTCAATAGTGGGGTCGGCCTCTAGAATACTCGACGGTAGCGGCGTAGAAGCAGAAGGCCCTAGCCTAGAAATGCTAGAGCCGGAGCTACTGCCGGCGACTAGACCACTAGTGTATACTGGAGTGCGAGGGGATAAGGAGGACCCGGTAGGAGGAGTGGTAGATGGAGAGCGTCCTCCTCGTCGACTCCCATCGGCACCGGTACCAAAGGATCCACGTCGAGCCATATCTGAAAAAAATAAATATTAGAGAAAATTAAAACAAATACAAATATGAAATAGAAACTAAGCTACCTGGCCACAAAAGTATCTACAAAAATAATCACCAAACTAGACTACTAGCTAGACCACAAAAGTATATATAAAAATTAAGTGTCATAATCAACAAATCAGACCACTAGCCATAAAAGTATTACAAATTTAGGTCAACCGACCAACAAAAGTGGACCATACTACATCTGAAAATTAAACATATTCAATCCTCTTCTGAAAATTTATCTTGTTCCTCTTCCTCTTCCTCTTTCTCTTCACTTCTATCAACTTTCTCTTCCTCTTTCAATACTTCTACCTCTTCCAATTGATGAAACATGTCATGAGAAACTTTCGCTGAGTCCACATCGATAATATTTGTAATAAGAGGTAGTTCATCTTTCTGATAATCTATCGCATCTACATCGAAGGTATTCTGAGCTTTAGTCTTACAGACTGTCCCCCAATCTGATCTTCCGGCTCCTCGTTTTGGATAGCTGGTAAAGTAAACTAGTTGAGCCTGGCTTGCTAGAACAAACGGCTCATAAGCTTGATATTGACGGCGATAATTTATGTCGACAAGACCATGTTTGTCAACTCTCCAACCTCGACCTTGGATCTGATCGAACCAGTCACATCTGAACAAGACGATCTTACAAGGTTCTATGGCATAATTGTATGTCAGTTCCATAATCTCCCGTAAGATGCCAAAGAAGTCATTGCCTGGGTCGACATCTTTATAGTTTGAAGATTTTATGCACAAACAACTATTCTTCGTAGAATCCAGATCCAAGAAGTCGTCTCTTATTCGAGCATTTGTTGACTTGAACCTGAAACCATTTACGCAGTAACTTGGCCAGGTCTTTACATGATAAATTGGTCCCTTGTCTATAGTTTTAATATACTCATTCTCAAGGATTGCCTCCGGACGATCAACCTAAATACCAAATATATGATGCTAACTTAATTATTATGTGCAAGAATATACGTACAGAAAAAGTAAATTATGAAGATATCCTGACATATGCTCTCAACCAAAAAGGAAAATGAAGTCTCATTTGTTGTTCTGCTTCCTCCTTAGTTGCGTATGGATTGCTGGACGTTACCTCATCCTTAAACATGCTGAAAAGCAACAAAGGATAGGTATATTTGTTATATTGAGAAGCAATGAAGCATGCGAAATAATTTTACTTACCCCTCTAGCTTGTCCACTTCTTCCTCGTCGCAGTTGAGCAATACATATAACAACCTCGTCGTCATTCAGATATCTTTTTTTATTTTACCAGATGGTTTTTTGTAGGCAGTAAATACTTTCAGCTTTGCCTCATTACCATCTTCATGGCCGTCGTTATTTCTGGGAGCTCTTGTTCTGTTTGTAGCAATATGAGGCTGGAAATACATGGAACAGAAGTTCAAAATCTCCTCAAGGACATATGTTTCACAAATAGAACTCTCTACCCGTGCCTTATTTTTTACTTTCCTCTTCAGGTAGTTTAACTGTCGCTCGAACGGGTACATCCAACGATAACCGACAGGTCCAGCAACAAGAGCCTCATGGACAAGATGAATCGGCAAATACTCCATTGAGTCGAAGAATGCAGAAGGAAAAACTATCTCAAGTTTGCAAAGTGCTACCACAATGTCCTTCTCTTGCTTCTCTAAACGATCGACGAGCAACTTGCTAGAACAAAGATCTTGGAAGAATATACTAAGCTCTGTTAATGGATCCCAGACTATCGGCGATAATAATTCTCGAAATGCAACAGGAATTAACCTCTCCATGAATACGTGGCAATCGTGGCTCTTCATTCCGGTCAGTTTACACTCCTTTATGTCGACACATCTTCTTAGATTGGCGACATATCCATCCGAAAATTTTAAGTCCTAGATCCATCTACAAAGTCTCCCTTTGTCCTCCTTATCCAGCGAGTAGATTACCTTAGGCCGCAAATTCTTTCCCTTTCTATTGTCTATCATGTACAATGTTGGGCATCTGCATATTTCGGCTAAGTCCAACCCGGCCTTCTGATTTTCTTTTGTCTTTCCCTTGACATCCATTACAGTATTAATTATGTTATCAATCACGTTCTTCTCGATATGCATGACGTCAGGGTTATGTCCAATCAGATTTGTACTCCAATATGGCAGATCCCAAAATATACTCCTTTTAGTCCAGTTATGATCTTCGCTAAATCCCTCGCAACGGTTGTTCATTGTAGGATCTTTAATAGCACTTAGGATTTCTTTTACTTGCTCCCATGTGTCCTCTCCGGACCACATTGGTGGTGGATTGTCCTTCTCCATAGCACCGGCACGAAAAGCAGTTCTGTTCCTATGGTACGGATGGTGTAACGCCCAGTCCTAAAATACGTAGGACCAAGTACGTAGATATGCCAGCTGTATACATACGAAATACGTAGGTCTCGTATGAATACATAAGATGTAAAAATACAGTAATCCAAGACAACTAAATCTCATCCACAATGAAAAGAATAATAATATGAATATCAACTCGAATATTTATGATACAATCGTTGGGCGGAGACAAAGTCCACTACCAACTATCTCAATGAAAGAAAATGTACAATAAATCGAGCGATAAAAATAGCAAGACGAACCAAGCGCAATTGTCTTTGAAGAAATGGAGAAGACCACGGCCTTGGCTAGAATACCTGCGGAAAACATGAACACACACCTGGGAAAAACCAGGTCCTCAGAGGGACGTAACAAGATACATAAAAACAATACCATGATGAACTGTAAATGATACATGATAAAGAAAAGACCACCTGCTCTAACACAATGGAACCTAACCATCTAGGTGTAATGCAAGTTGAAAACTATACTGGAACGTATAAGTGGGTAGGAATAAAGCATAGCATCCACTAGAGGCTTTCGCATGAACTAGTATACGTCTCTGACCGTATCTGACGACGTGGTCAGGGCCGTGCAATGGATATATCCCCTAGTTCATACTTTGCATCGCTAGCATACCTCCTGACCTTATCTGACGTCGAGGTCAGGGCCGTGTAATGGATATATCCTCTAGCGACACACCCATAACAGGGAAACCATGAACCCATAACCGGGCAATCTAGAAGGCTTTGGGCTAGCTCATACGTCCCAGTAGTTTTCCCCGCCCATGTATCACACAAGTCATATCCATGTCTTGGCGATCCATATCTCTATGCAAGTCGCTATCTAGACTCCGCTAATCCATAAATGAACCGACACACGAACCGCTCGTATCGGTAGCAAGTCGAATACGTAGGTTCGTGTCGACTCGATGATCCTCACTCATGTGTCGTGTATGAGACGTGTCAACAAGTCAAAGAAGTTATGAAGCATAACTTCAACACACCGAAAAAGTCCGCTACCACATATGGTCCACACACACACACACGCACACACACACAAACATCGATATACATATCGATGGCACCCAAGTCATACTTGGACATACTCTTACTAATTAATGTAAAAACACTAGCAACATATAAAATATCATAAATTAATTGTAAGTACAAGATGGCAAGGTATCTTGCCTGTTGCGACGCCTGGTGAGCTGTCTGGTGTGCTGCGATGATCAAGATGGCACGGCTACGACTTTGGTGTAACAACTACACAAAGGAACCTCTGTTGGTGGTACAGACCGGTGCATCGGGTCTAGAACAGTCAACTTAGCTAGGGTCGGGAAGGGAGGTACGGAATTGGCGGGGAATATGAATATGGGATTAAGTCACGGACAGGAGGGTAGTCGAAGGAATTAGTATAAATAAATATAGAAAATATTGCATGTAAATATATGCTAGTGGTTAAAACATTTTTAGATAGATACTTTTGAAACCTAGAAAATATGATAAGAAAATAATAAAATAATAAAATAATATATTAGTATTTTCAAGGGTTCGAAATCCATACAAGTAGGGCCAAGCCCATTAGTATTTAATATCACAAAAGTACAGGTAAAATAAGTAAACAATAAAATTTATCAAGCCCAAAATATTTTCAAAAACAATTGATCACTCTTTGTTTTTGGCTCAAAGTAGTAATAATTTCAAATAATAATAACTAGTAACTTAACAAAAAAATATCAACATTTCTAATAATCATTAAATACTAAATCATGGTATATGTACTTATTGGTACATACACCCATATACGTGTTTAGAGAATTATATAAAATATTTTTACTGTAACCAAAATAAGAATGTACTATAAACATCTTATATATTTTTCTTTAACAAAATATAATAATAACGATAATAATAATAATAATAATAATAATAATAATAATAATGATAAAATAATTTTAATAACAAGTAACAACAATAAAACCAAAACAAATAAATAAGTAAATACATAATTAGTTAATTAAATAATAATAATAATAATAATAATAATAATAATAATAATAATAATAATAATAATATTGTAACTAAACAACCAACTAAGAAGAGTAAAAACATCATAATAATAATAATAGCAAAAATTTAATAGGATATAATATTACCTCTGTGGTTTCCTTTGTCCCGAGAAGGACAACAGAAACAATGCAATAACAACAAAACACGAAAGTTCTCGTGACTCCTGTCACATTTCGGAGAATTAGAGAGAGAGTGGGCATAAAAAAAAAGGAAGGGAAGGGAGCAGAGGAAGAGAGAGGGGGGTCGCCTCCGATCGTCGGGTGAGGGAGAAGAAGGCGGAGAGGCGGCGTCGAAGGAAAGAAGGAGCGGCGGTGGACACGGAGGAGACGTGGCGCTTGGGACGAGGCGCGGCGGAGGTGCCTGGCCGGATCTGGCGATACGACGACGCGGTTAAGTCCACGGCGGAGAGCAGTGCTCCTCGGCGAACTCATAGTCAGAGCAGTCGTCGAGGGACGGAGGAGTTCGAACCGGCGCACGCGTGTCGAGGCGGAGTTCGCGGCGGCACTGACAGTTCTGGGGAGGAATAAGCGGCGAGAAAGAGGGTTTTTGAGGGGGAGAGGCGGCGGGACGAGGTATGGGGGTTCGGAGGACGATGGATCTCGGTCGGGCGGCGGAGAACAGGGTAGGCCACGATGGGCGAAGGGAGCTGCGGCGTTCAGGAGGCCGAAGAGGGCCGGGCTATGGCGGCGCGGGCTAGGTGCGGTGGTTACGGCGCGGTGTGCTCGCGCACGCGGTTGGCTGAGCGGTGACGCGCTGCAGGGGAGCGCGGCTCTGGTGAGGCAAGGTTCGCGTAGGGGTCAGGAAAATCGCCGGCTGGGGTCGGCATGACGCCGGTGACGCAAATCGGAGGAGGTTTGTTTGAGCGGCGGTCGGCGTTTGGGGCGAAGACCGCGGTGAGGCTTGCGGCCTGGGGTGGCTCGGCACGACGGAGGTGAGTATGGTGGTTTTGGTTTAATTTAGGGTTTTCTTTGGTTGTTTTCTGTGTTGTTTGGTTTGGGTGTCGGACGGTGGTCTGTGGTGGCGACGCCGTTAGTGGCGAAGATGGTGTTGGGGTGCTGGCCAGAACAGATGGCCGGGGCGAGTGCCTGAGTTGGTGGTTGTGGTCGGGTCTACGACCAGTGGTCGGTGGTGGCCAGGATGTCGGGGTGACGGGTTGTGTTGCTGGCCAGGGTGGATTCTGTGGCTTCGACGGGATGGCCTGGCCAAAGGGATGACGGGGACGGTCGGGGTCATGGCAGGTGGAGGCCGTAAGAATCGGGTTTAGGTTTTTCTAAGAATTTAGGGTGTGTCTGACACGGAGATGGCGACGAGGAGATGTGTCCGAAATGTGGACACGGAGAAGGGAACAGTGTATTTGTAAAAGAAATAAATAGTGGAAAGACACCTGCCGACACGGCTAACACGGAAAAAGGTTGGACACTGACACGATGCACTGCACGTGGGTGGGAAAAATATTTGTAGAATATTTATGGCTTGTGGAGAAACAATGGAGGAGTACCTGCCTATTTATAGGATGTGGGAATTCCCATTGGGATAGGATTAGGATTATTTAGAATCCAAACTAGATATTTCATAATTAATTTAAATCACTCAAATTCAAATCAAAAATCTAATTCAAATCTAATTAATTTAAATTAAAATTTTTAGTTTAAAACGAATAGGAAAAATCAAATTTCAAATATTAATTATTTAAATAAATGCATAAATTCAAATCAAGATTTAAAATGGACACAAAATTTTCAAATATATTTTTCCAAAAATACCGATAATAATAATTTTGAAAATAATAAATATTTATAAATATCCTTTTTGAATTAAATAAATTTTGAAAATTATATGTTTATTTAAAATAAACTAGCAAAAATTTTTATGAATTACGTGCATGCACTAAAAATATTATTTATTCTAAACAAAAACTTTTCATAAATAAAATCATAATTTTCGAAAATTTTGGTAGCTAAATTAAATATTACCTATATTATTTTGAAACCATAAAAATGTTTTTCTAAAAATATGTACGTTCGCACATATTCGCACTCGTCGAGCAAATTCGAAAAACGAACTTCCGTACAATACGACTACGTATAATACAAAATTTCAAATCAGTACTAAAATTAAAAAAAATATATAGTAGAAATTTAGGGGTTTTACATCCTACCCAACTTAAAAGAATTTCGTCCTCGAAATTAAGAATTCGTAGGGGGTGAGAAAGTACAATGGTAGATAGAAGGGTTCGAAATTTATATGGTCGTAGTTTAGGTTGAGGATATGATTAAGGGACGATTGTAATCACTTCTTAAATTCAAGTGAGTAGAAAGTCAAAATTGTAGAATTAGGGTCGAGGGAAAGGTCGCGGAGTTTATGATGAAGACATAACAATGTCGAGTGGTAATGGTCTTAATTGATAGGACCACTTAGAGGAATTTCCAGTACAAGTGCCTTCGTCCTTCCAAAATCGGTGAAGGCGAAAGCGATTTAAGGAGTTCAATTACGAATACGTGGTTCAAAGGCGGTCGTATAAATTTCAAAAGAATCGTCAAGGCAGTCGTGGATGGGATTCTAAAGGACAAGTTTAGCTATGTCCCCATCCACAAAGAGTAATAGACAAAAGCGAACCAAAGTGCACTTGGTTGATCAGACCATTATGCACCGGTTCTGATTAGACAATAAGCTAGTGAGCGCTCAATAGCATATGTCATGAACAAACTCGATAAAGAATAAGCTTGCAAAAACTAGGCTACATTAGCATCATTAGTCAAAACGGTAATACATAGGTACGAGAGATTAAGATTTAAAGAAGGTAGACTGATTCCAAGTCATACAGTCGTCCTATAGTCTTCTTGTCCAAGTCCTTGGTTGGCTAGACGGGTTAGGTCCTCTAGATTCTAGGATATAAATAATCTTGCTAATATAGGTCACTAGGTCAAAGGGGTTGCTAGTTCATATGGTATTCTACCCAACTTAAAGAATTAAACTAATGGTGTTTTGGGACAACTAACTAGTAGGGTCAATCTCGAGCAAGCACGAAGAGAAGATAGGAATAGGGATAGAAGGAAGCAAGCAAGATGCAATTGATGAGTCAAACGGTAGATAAAATTAAGGGAAGAGGTCAAGTATGTGGATGAGATCCTAGACTTCTAATCCTATTTGCAGGCTTGCTTGGTACGGTAAAGTAACCAAACAATTTATCTTGACCTGCATGGGCCACCACAAAAACATGTAACGCCCCAGTCCCAAAATACGTAGGACCAAGAACGTAGACATGCCAGCTGTATACATACGAAATACGTAGGTCTCGTATGAATACATAAGCTGTAAAAATGTAGTAATCCAAGACAACTAAATCTTATCCACAATGAAAAGAATAATAATATGAATATCAACTCGAATATTTATGATACAATCGTTGGGCGGAGACAAAGTCCACTACCGACTATCTCAATGAAAGAAAATGTACAATAAATCGAGCGATAAAAATAGCAAGATGAACCAAGTACAATTGTCTTCGAAGAAATGGAGAAGACCACGGCCTTGGCTAGAATACCTGCGGAAAACATGAACACACACCTGGGAAAAACCAGGTCCTCAGAGGGACGTAACAAGATACATAAAAACAATACCATGATGAACTGTAAATGATACATGATAAAGAAAAGACCACCTGCTCTAACACAATGGAACCTAACCATCTAGGTGTAATGCAAGTCGAAAACTATACTGGAACGTATAAGTGGGTAGGAATAAAGCATAGCATCCACTAGAGACTTTCGCATGAACTAGTATACGTCTCTGACCGTATCTGACGACGTGGTCAGGGCCGTGCAATGGATATATCCCCTAGTTCATACTTTGCATCGCTAGCATACCTCCTGACCTTATCTGACGTCGAGGTCAGGGCCGTGCAATGGATATATCCTCTAGCGACACACCCATAACAGGGAAACCATGAACCCATAACCGGGCAATCTAGAAGGCTTTGGGCTAGCTCAGACGTCCCAGTAGTTTTCCCCGCCCATGTATCACACAAGTCATATCCATGTCTTGGCGATCCATATCTCTATGCAAGTCGCTATCTAGACTCCGCTAATCCATAAATGAACCGACACACGAACCGCTCGTATCGGTAGCAAGTCGAATACGTAGGTTCGTGTCGACTCGATGATCCTCACTCATGTGTCGTGTATGAGACGTGTCAACAAGTCAAAGAAGTTATGAAGCATAACTTCAACACACCGAGAAAGTCCGCTACCACATATGGTCCACACACACACACACGCACACACACACAAACATCGATATACATATCGATGGCACCCAAGTCATACTTGGACATACTCTTACTAATTAATGTAAAAACACTAGCAACATATAAAATATCATAAATCAATTATAAGTACAAGATGGCAAGGTATCTTGCCTGTTGCGACGCCTCGTGAGCTGTCTGGTGTGCTGCGATGATCAAGATGGCACGGCTATGACTTTGGTGTAACAACTACACAAAGGAACCTCTGTTGATGGTACAGACCGGTGCATCGGGTCTAGAACAGTCAACTTAGCTAGGGTCGGGAAGGGAGGTACGGAATTGGCGGGGAATATGAATATGGGATTAAGTCACGGACAGGAGGGTAGTCGAAGGAATTAGTATAAATAAATATAGAAAATATTGCATGTAAAATATATGCTAGTGGTTAAAACATTTTTAGATAGATACTTTTGAAACCTAGAAAATATGATAAGAAAATAATAAAATAATATATTAGTATTTTCAAGGGTTCGAAATCCATACAAGTAAGGCCAAGCCCATTAGTATTTAATATCACAAAAGTACAGGTAAAATAAGTAAACAATAAAATTTATCAAGCCCAAAATATTTTTAAAAACAATTGATCACTCTTTGTTTTTGGCTCAAAGTAGTAATAATTTCAAATAATAATAACTAGTAACTTAACAAAAATAATATCAACGTTTCTAATAATCATTAAATACTAAATCATGGTATATGTACTTATTGGTACATACACCCATATACGTGTTTAGAGAATTATATAAAATATTTTTACTGTAACCAAAATAAGAATGTACTATAAACATCTTATATATTTTTATTTAACAAAATATAATAATAACGATAATAATAATAATAATAATAATAATAATAATAATAATAATAATAATAATAATAATAATAATAATGATTAAATAATTTTAATAACAAGTAATAGCAATAAAACCAAAACAAATAAATAAGTAAATACATAATTAGTTAATTAAATAATAATAATAATAATAATAATAATAATAATAATAATAATAATAATAATAATAATAATAATAATAATAATATTGTAACTAAACAACCAACTAAGAAGAGTAAAAACATCATAATAATAATAATTGCAAAAATTTAATAGGATATAATATTACCTCTGTGGTTTCCTTTGTCCCGAGAAGGACAACAGAAACAATGCAATAACAACAAAACACGAAAGTTCTCGTGACTCCTGTCACATTTCGGAGAATTAGAAAGAGAGTGGGCATAAAAAAAAGGAAGGGAAGGGAGCAGAGGAAGAGAGAGGGGGGTCGCCTCCGATCGTCGGGTGAGGGAGAAGAAGGCGGAGAGGCGGCGTCGAGGGGAAGAAGGAGCGGCGATGGACACGGGGGAGACGTGGCGCTTGGGACGAGGCACGGCGGAGGTGCCTGGCCGGATCTGGCGATGCGACGACGCGGTTAAGTCCACGGCGGAGAGCAGTGCTCCTCGGCGAACTCATAGTCGGAGCAGTCGCCAAGGGACGAAGGAGTTCGAACCGGCGCGCGTGCGGCGAGTCGGAGTTCGCGGCGGCACTGACAGTTCTGGGGAGGAATAAGCGACGAGAAAGAGGGTTTTTGAGGGGGAGAGGCGGCGGGACGAGGTGTGGGGGTTCGGAGGACGACGGATCTCGGCCGGGCGGCGGAGAACGGGGTAGGCCACGATGGGCGAAGGGAGCTGCGGCGTTCAGGAGGCCAGAGAGGGTCGGGCTATGGCGGCGCGGGCTAGGCGCGGTGGTTACGACGCGGTGTGCTCGCGCACGCGGTTGGCTGAGCGGTGACGCGCCGCAGGGAAGCGCGGCTCCGATGAGGCAAGGTTCGCGTAGGGGTCAGGAAAATTGCCGGCTGGGGTCGGCATGACGCTGGCGACGTAAATCGGACGAGGTTTGTTAGAGCGGCGGTCGGCGTTTGGGGCGGAGACCTCGGCGAGGCTTGCGGCCTGGGGTGGCTCGGCGCGACGGAGGTGAGTATGGTGGTTTTGGTTTAATTTTGGGTTTCCTTTGGTTGTTTTCTGTGTTTTTTGGTTTGGGTGTCGGACGGTGGTCTGTGGTGGCGACGCCGTTGGTGGCGGAGATGGTGTTGGGGTGCTGGCCAGAACAGATGGCCGGGGCGAGTGCCTGAGTTGGTGGTTGTGGTCGGGTCTACGACCAGTGGTCGGTGGTGGCCAGGATGTCGGGGTGACGGGTTGTGTTGCTGGCGAGGGTGGATTCTGTGGCTTCGACGGGATGGCCTGGCCAAAGGGATAACGGGGACGGTCGGGGTCATGGCAGGTGGAGGCCGTAAGAATCGGGTTTAGGTTTTACTAGGAATTTAGGGTGTGTCTGACACGGAGATGGCGACGAGGAGATGTGTCCGAAATATGGACACGGAGAAGGGAACAGTGTATTTGTAAAAGAAATAAATAGTGGAAAGACACCTGCCGACACGGCTGACACGAAAAAAAGTTGGACACTAACACGATGCACTGCACGTGGGTGGGAAAAATATTTGTGGAATATTTATGGCTTGTGGAGAAACACTGGAGGAGTACCTGCCTATTTATAGGATGTGGGAATTCCCATTGGGATAGGATTAGGATTATTTAGAATCCAAACTAGATATTTCATAATTAATTTAAATCACTCAAATTCAAATCAAAAATCTAATTCAAATCTAATTAATTTAAATTAAATTTTTTAGTTTAAAACAAATAGGAAAAATCAAATTTCAAATATTAATTATTTAAATAAATGCATAAATTCAAATCAAGATTTAAAATGGACACAAAATTTTCAAATATATTTTTCCAAAAATAACGATAATAATAATTTCGAAAATAATAAATATTTATAAATATCCTTTTTGAATTAAATAAATTTCGAAAATTATATGTTTATTTAAAATAAACTAGCAAAAAATTTTATGAATTATGTGCATGCACTAAAAATACTATTTATTCTAAACAAAAAGCTTTTCATAAATAAAATCATAATTTTAGAAAATTTTGGTAGCTAAATTAAATATTACCTATATTATTTTGAAACCATAAAAATATTTTTCTAAAAATATGTACGCTCGCACATATTTGCACTCGTCGAGCAAATTCGAAAAACGAACTTCCGTACAATACGACTACGTATAATACAAAATTTCAAATCAGTACTAAAATTAAAAAAAATATAGTAGAAATTTAGGGGTTTTACAGATGGTCTTTCGGTAAGAACTGTCAGTGACAATCAAAAAAGCATGGCTTTCCTCCGTGTCTCAAACGAAAAGCCTCAATACGGTCCATGCAATACGGACATGAAAGTCGACCATGAGTGCTCCATCCAGATAACATTCCATAATCTAGAAAGTCATTGATTGTCCACATTAGTGCTGCCCGCATCTGAAAATTCTGTTTTTTCGAAGCATCATACGTGTATGCCCCTATTTTCCATAGCTGCTTTAGCTCATCTATCAATGGCTGTAAGTATACGTTGATGTTACTTTTCGGGTTGTTCGGACCGGGGATGATAATAGTTAAGAACATGTAAGGAGTTTTCATGCACATCCAAGGCGGTAGGTTGTACGGAGTGAGGATTACCGGCCAGCATGAATATCGGGAGCCTGAAAGTCCAAATAGGGTGAAACCATCATAGCAGAGCACCAACCTAACATTACGCGCATCAGAAGCAAAATTAGGATGTGCTCAATCGAAGTGCTTCCACGCTTCTCCATCAGATGGGTGATCCAACACTCCATCGGTCTGTTGTCGCTTGTGCCAACTCATATTTTCGGCAGTCTCTTTCACCATGAACAACCTCTGCAACCGCGACGTCAACGGCAAGTAGTGCATTGAAGCAGTTTGTCTTCTAGACTTGCCTGCAGCAGTTGCTTGTAGCGATCAGAACTACAGAATCTGCACACTTCTGCATCATTGTCATCTTTGTAGTAAAGCATGCATCCGTTCTGATAATAATCGATCTTCTTGTATCCCATCCAGAGGGATCTCACCATCCTTTTTGAGCGGTAGAAGTCTTTCGGTAACTTGGCACCCACCGACAAGATATCTGTAATCAACTCGAGTACTCTATTGTAGCATTCTTGCGATATGTTAAAGTCAGACTTTATGCTCAAGAGACGAGTGATCACCTCTAAGGGTGAATGTTCCTCACAACCAGGGTACAAAGGAGTCCTTGCATTCTCCAGCAACTCCATTAACTTCGCGGCATCGGCATTCGGTGCCTCCTTAGCTGCATCACGATTGTATGGATTGAAACTAGGCCCCGCAGCATCGAAGACCATGTTCACGTACTCGTTTTCGTAACTAGTTCTGTTGTGAACATTCATATAAGGCTCCACATAAGGATCCACATAAGGCTGCGCTTGGAATGCTAAAGGTACAAGCTCTCCGTGTGCGATCCACTGGTAGTAATTTGGAAGGAAACCCTTTGTGTATAAGTGATACGTCACATCCAATTCTGGTTGAAACTTCATGTTCCGACATTTTACACACGGACACTTAATGTTCATGCCATCCAGGGATTGAGGAAACGCCTTCGCGAATTGGAGGAATTGTTCCACTCCGGCGATGTATTTATCTCGCACACTGCACCTATCATCTCGAATGCGTTGTACATCCATGAATGGTCTCGCAGATACATGGATATAGCCATTTCTAGATATATGTAAATATGAATAAACTTCAAAACTGAAACGAATATGCTACATATTATGATGTAATATATGACACACAACTAGGACCCCAACAAGTTTCAATTGTTTGAAATATGTTAAGTGCAGTTTGGAAGCTAGAGGTTGCTAGATAATATCATATATCTGAAATGCTGAGATTAAGGGGTTATGGCCATCAGAATTCTCCAAATATAATACATCTCACAAGCCTAAAGAAATTGTCCAAGTCCCCATTGATAAAAATCCCTAAGTATGAGTAAACTTCTCAACTACACTATCAAAATCCTAACATAAGTAATAAGTTGTATGGATGCCAGCATCTTGTAGGTCTTTTGACATTTGTCTAATAACAATTACAAGGACAGCAAGGACATTAGAAGACATGCCGCATCTTTTCACATCCAGTGAGACAACAAGGACATTAGAAGACATAAATTCAAATGATGACACCCCAATGGTGACAACCTGAAGACATTATATATTATTCTTGTGAATTAACTGGGAATGTAGTAGGGGACTTCATTTGCCCTGGGGATCAGGCAGGTTCTCTAAAGAGGCCCAGACACTACATAGCCAAAAGAAAAAGATGAATTTTTAGAGAGACATCCACGTAAATCTTTTCCAATGAGTGTAATAGTATGATGGTTTGTCAACTTCATTTTATGACTCAGACGCAAATGACTATACACGAATGGACTTAAATGTTTGAATGACATATCTTTCATGAATATAAATAACTTCCAATGAATACCAAAATACTAGGACTTGTCATAACATTTTAGGATTTTGCCTTAGTTTATAGAAGTTGTTTATAATGAGGCAGCCTCAAATAACCATACAATTCTTTCTTCCTTAGAAGTTAGTTTATCTACTTTGCCATAGTTGGTTGCCTTTTAGCAGATGAATAATGAAACCAGAAATATTTATTCCATATCTCATTTTTAGTTCTAATTTCTGATTCAAAAGCATGTGTCATGAAGTCCTAAATTAAGTCTTACTCTTTCCCTAGGTTGCCTACTTATGATACACATCGTGTATCGATTTGCTTGTCTATTGAATCATGTATTATGTATCGTATCGTATATCGTATATACAATAACTCTAGAAGTTTAGGTTTATATTTCAAAATCCATATAGCAACATAATTTAATATATTCTTTACATAAACTTTTATTCATTTCATATTTACAGGTATATCTAGTTCCATAATCAAGATTCAAGTACACATTACATGACCGAAGTAAAAAAAAAATAACAATACTACCAATTATCCCATATGCATCCTATCGGATCAACCAATACATAAGGAGATGGTAGTAATACCGTATCTTATGATATGTATCGTGTATCTTAAGATACTAACAACGTAGCACTTTTCCATAATGTAGCCTTTCCTTTCCGTGGAGATCCATATCTTCTCTTTCTAAAGATGCATGGTAGCTAGTCATGTGTGACCTCATAACTAAGTTTGATAGAAACTAGCTCAACCGACTTGGATCGTCACGTACGATTGCATTCACCATACACCATGAAAGACGATTCTTATAATTAATGGAACTCTTTATCCCCCAGCCACCCCCCACTCACCACCCGACCACCACCCGGCCCCTGCCCCTCCCCCTATAGCCCCGCACCCCCAACCACCCCTAGCCCCCCTTCCTCTCCCCCAGCCGCCCTCAGCCCACATGCCCCTCCCCCCATCCACCCCCCACTCACCACCCGACTACCCCCTGGGCCCTGCTCCTCCCCCCCTTAGCCCCGCACCCCCCAACCACCCCCAGCCCCCTTTTTTCACCCCCAGTCGCCCTCACCACACCTGCCCCTCCATCCCAGCCACCCCCACTCACCACCCGACCACCCCTCGGCCCCTGCCCCTTCCCCTCCCCTCCACAGCCCCGCACCCCCCAACCATCCCCAGCCCCCTCCTCACCCCCAGCCACCCTCACCCCCTGCCCCTCCCGAGCCCCTCACCCCCTAACCACCCGTACCCCCCCGAGCCACCCACACCCCCAACCACCCATAACCCCCAACCACCCACAACCAAATTAGAGAGAGAGAGGGGGGAGTTACGTACCGGAGAGGGAGGAGAGTTCGTCGTGCCGAAGGGAAGAGTTTGCCGCACAGAAGGGGAAAGTTCGTCGCGCTGGAGGGGAAAGTGAGGAGAGAGAGTGAGAGAGTGAAAATGGAAAATGGGGGGAAATGAATCCGGGGGGCGGATTTTAATTAAAACTTAGCAACGTTGTAAGGAACGTCACTAAATTCGTCGCTATCAGTGACGTTACGACGACGTTTAGCAACAAAAAGCTTATTTAATTAATATACGTCGCTGGCACGTCGTAATTGTCGTCGCTAATAGCGACGATTAGCGACGTTTAACGTAAACATCACTAAATTGCAAGAATTAGCGATGTTTTAACTAACATTGCTAATTTACGTAGCTAATATAGTAGATTTTAGTAGTGACCTACTACTGCTACAAGCTACAAACGTCTCATCGTCATCAAGAACCAAAAGTGATGGAATCTAGATCAAGTTTTTACATATTTCTTCTGTAATTTTATTTTTGTTGAGTCTAGGAAAAATATGTTAGATTGATCAGGATCGGTACTGGCTTAGCTATTCTCAGTCCACAAAAATATAGCCTACCTATCTACGTATTCATATCCAAAGTCCACAAATCAAAAATAGCCCAAAACCCAGCAAATTGGCCCAAAATAGTTCTGTTAGAACTCAGGCAGAACTCGGCCCGAGTTCGGTCAGGATAGTTTCCACAGATTTTTCAATCCCTTTGATATTTGTGTCTAATATTCGAATGTGAGATTTCTGCATACGAACTCTGCCCGAATTTGGTTCCTAAAGCTACTATAAATAGATAAGAACTTTTGTATTTTCAAATCACTCATTCATTCTCTTCTCTATTTCCTTTAAAGTGCTTTTATGAGCTATACTTTCAAATCTAGTCTATACTACTCTTATCCAAGGGAGTACAGTTTTAGTTCAATCTAGTTTGGTTTTTAAGAGTTGTATTGGCGGCTAAATTCAGAAAAAAATCCAGCTTTCAATCGCCGTGTGGAGTCTGTCGTGCACTCATTGCCAAGCACGGCGTTGTGAAGTCAGTCGTGCACTTGTCTCCAAGCACTGTCACTACCATATTTTAGTTTGAGGGTATTTTGGTCATTATAATTGTTTTAAATTTTTTTATTATAGTTTGATTGTTGGTTGTGATTTTTGACTTTTGCTAGTTGAGACTATAGAGACTAGCCTAGTACTTGACTTTGACTTTGGTGACTTAGTTAGCATGGTAGAATGGTGTGGGACCCTAATCTAACTTAAGTTGACTTGGGTTCATGTAGAGAACGGGTCTTCTTGGTATTTGGCCCTTTTAGTTAGAAGGCTTAATCAACTAGCTAGTGTATTAGGCCCTTGACCATTTCCCAAGAAACCCTAACCCTAATCTCATGTAGTCGGCCCCCTATAGCAGCCGTATGGAGACCCCAACCCCCTATATAATATCTCTTATTAGTCACTTGCCTCTTTTAGAAATCTCCCTTTGGAAACCCTAATAGTTCTTTCTCAAATCATCAAATCTCACCATTCCTCCACCAAATTGATCCCACTCACTTGCATTGGAGGTCATTTCTGGAGTAGGGGTTGAAGGGAGCTTGCTTCCAAGGTTTGGAGCTCACTTAGCCATTGCTATTGGAGGAGGACTTCTCATTTTGGGGCTTTTTGATTGAAGATCTCCCTCGATAGGTAAAATTCCTCAAATTGATTCAAATCTCCATTTTTTTTCTATAGAAGCATCCATCTAGGTGTCCCCTAGCTGTAGAGTGAGTTTGGCAGGAATTTGAATTGGTTTGGTGTCTGTATCGGACATGTATCATTGTCCTAGGGTTTGTGTTTGATAAAATGCTTCAATGAATGTTTTGTTCTCATTTTCTGTAAGTAATTATATGATTTTGTAGCCCTCAGTGTGCTGATCACAGATCCACGTGTCTGAGAAAGTTTTTGTGTCGTATTTGTGTCCAAAATGGACACGAACTCGCTCGCACATGCCCGTATGTTGTGTCCTACTGCTCGAGGCATGCAGCGGACACGACACGCAACGAGGAGGGATGAAACTTGAGGGACACGTAGGGGCATTGTCTGCGAACGTGTCCCTAAAGTTTCAAGGCTTTTCGTGTCGTGTTGGACACGAAAACGTGTGTGCACGTGTTTTGTTCTGTGACTGTGTGCGTGTGTATTCGCGTCTGATACGCGTGTCGTATCACACGAATACGTGTCGTGGGTGCCTCGTGTTCTGTCCAGTGTGTAGCCCTATATATGGGCTACGTGTGGGCACGGGCATGGGATGTGTCATGGCTCGTGTCGTGTCCACGAGGGCACGACCCGACTGCACGAGACTGCTTGTGCCCTAATTTCTGACACAGTATTTGTTTGAGTTTGGACACGTTCGTGTCCAATTTATTGGACACGGACACATCCCCTTGACACGTGGGATATACCCCTAATGACTGCACACATTAATTTGATGTTTAATTGGGTTTCGATATGAACTTACGGTTTTGGCATTTGAAGTTTCATAAACTCTGATACTGTATTTAAAAACTGAATTTCAAATTGTTTTTTAAAATGTTAATTTGATGTTTTTACTGCAAGTTATGAGCTGAGATGCATGTGATGATATCTGGGATTATGTGTGTTCGAATTTGGGGCTTCATGATGAGGTTTCGTGTGTGTATTGAATGTCTGCTACATAATATGCACATATGGGCTGAATTCATGAGATGAGGGTTTATTTATATGCGAACATGAGAATTAATCTGAGATTGAGGGTTTGTGTGGGCTATTAATATGAGATGATATCTCCTATACATGCTACACCTCCATGTCATACTATGAGACACTCTTCACTCACACACACTCTCTAACTGTACACTGTCTTTCACTATATGCCACTTCACTCTCTCTCACAGACACACACACAGACCTACACACATACTGAAAATAGTACACACACAGTCCCCCTATCTCACTATACTGCTATGTTGACACAGAACACTACACTATGCCTTGACACTCTAAACTGTTCACACACACTCACCTATATATATGTCATATATATAATATATATATATATATTCTGATTTAGGCAATATCCTATGTGTAATCTATATGTGAATGGTTGATGAATGCAGATATATATATATATATATATATATATATATATATATATATATATATATATATAATATATATATATATATATATATATATATATATTCATATAAACATTGCTCCTTGTGTTATAGCCAATAGCCTATAACACAAGGAGCAATGTTTATATGAATATATATATATATATATATATATATTATATATATATATATATATATATATATATATATATATATATATATATATATGCCTTGTGTGTTGCATTTGGTATTGGTGCTTGTGGTTGTGCTTGTTTGCTAGAATAGGCTTGGTTACGCCTAGATTGACTTGCTAAACTAGATTGGACCTAGAATAGCTTGGTTGACCTAGTTGACTAGTATAGTTGACTAGAGTTGACCAAGAGTTGACTTTAGTCTAGAATGACTTGTTAGACTAGGTTTAGACCTAGAATAGCTTGGTTGACCTAGTTTGACTTTATATGTTGACCAGAGTCGACCAAGAGTTGACCTTGGCCTAGATGACCTAAAAATTATGTAAAATACATTGTAATGTTCAATATTACCTTTCTGGACATGTTGTGACCTGTGTTGCTCTAAATAGGACTCATCTACTATGTCTGGACATCAATACTCATCAGACACTTAGGATATCAGGCGTACATTCTCTGATCATTTCATACTTGCTAGGACTTATATTTTTGCTCTAGATTACTTTACTTGATGCTGTCACATTGGTAACACGGATTGGTACTATATAGATCTTTTCATGAGATATTATCCCCCTCGGAAGCATCGGGTACATCATGTCATGTGTGTTTCACTTTTATCATGTACTCATGTGCTTTCACTATTCATGTATACTCTTCTGATTCATGTACTCTCATGTTCACAGAGCCCTCAGGTATAACTTTATGTGCACTCATTTATGAGCCCCATGTGATGATCATGTATAATAATATAACCTATCTAGATCATTGTGTATTGATTGGGGGTACGGGGGAGTAGAAGCAGTCATGTGAACAATTCCAAAGTAGTATATTCATGTACAAACTCAGTAGTGTAATCATGTATAAATTCAAGCCGTTCACATGTATTTCTTGTACTTTACATCACTAGTCACTTGTAGTTCTTTACTTATAGTAAATATTTCCAGTACAGTTATCTCTCTCTCTCTTTTTATGTACATTTCTTTCAGCGCTTCATATATCTTACTCTATTGCATGCTTTATTCATGTCATAATATGAACAGTTGAGATTGTGTGCTCGTTCCTGTCCTGACTGGACCTGTTAAATTATTACAGATGATACCGAGGAGTTTTGTGCTACGTACTATAGAGAAGCCCTAGATGACACCTGCGAGCTGGACTCCCAGGAGGACCCAGTCCTTGTAGAGGACATTATCCCAGTAGTCTAGGCTAGTTAGTTAGACTAGTTATCTTACTTTATTATCTTGTCTCATTTGGATACATTGATGTATATATTTGGGATCTTGTTGTTATTCTGGATGTTTTGTAGAGATGTTATCTTAGACACTTAGACTTGTTCTCTTGTTTGTATTTTATTTGGTGATTTTTATATCATATCTATCTATCTTACCGTACTTCTACCTTAGTTGTGATTGAGCTGTACATTTCTGTATTGTCCTCCGTTTGGCGAGTATATACTGTACAGGTACCTTATAATTGTTAGATGTATATGACCTAGGACAGCGTTCTACCGCCGACACTGCGACGTAGGCTGGACGTACCCACTTCTTGTACCTTTACAATGGGTGCGGGTTATGACAAGCACGATGTTGTAAGTGTTGCAAGCACTCAGTTAAAGCTTGTGCCATACTAAATTAACATTGAACAGGAGTACTCGAGACTGGATTAGTTCTCCACGAGAAAAACCAGTCTATATCACTTTGTCACTGAGTTTGATCTTCTTAACTCTTACATTACTGTAATTCATTTATTGTTATATCATTTGCTATTACTTGCCATAGTTCATAATTTTTAATTGTGATATTTATTCCGCTACACAAGCACACACTCTATTTATCCCCCTTTAGAGGTATTCAATGGTTCTACAATTGGTATCAAAGTTGGTTATACATATACGTAACCATCTAGAGTGTATATATATATATATATATATATATATATATATATATATATATATATATATATATATATATATATAAGGCAACCGTTAAATCTATATTCAGTGATGAAGGGCAATCCACAAATAGACCACCACTATTTGATGGAACGAACTATACATATTGGAAAACACGGATGAATTTCTTTCTTAAGTCACTGGACTTCAATCTTTGGTCGATAGTTATCGACGGTTACAAAAAACTGCCTAGAATAGTGATTGATGGTGTTTCAGTAGATAAGCTCTATGACAAATATACGGAGCATGAGAAAAGATAGGCTAGTTTATATGCATGAGCCATCAATGCACTATTCTACACAATTGATAAAATCGAGTTCAATTGCGTATCTACTTGTGCCACATCTAATTAAATTTGGAAACTTCTTGAGATAACTTATGAAGGAACTTCCCAAGTGAAGGAGTCCAAAATTACTAGATTGACACAAGAATACGAGGCATTCAAGATGAAACTCGGTGAATCAACTACACAGATGTTAAATCATTTTATTGATATTACTAATCCTCTACAATATCTTGAAAATTGATAATAACGATCACGAGAAGATTAGAAAGGTATTTTGGGCTCTAACCAAGAATTGAAACTCGAAGGCCACCACAATCATAGACAGAAGCGATCTCACCACGATAATATTGGAGACACTTATGGGCAAGCTCATGACCCATGAGATGAACTTATAAGACTTTGAAGAAGCAACCTCCAAAGAAAAAGCCAACGCCTTCGAATCTCAAGCCAGAAGAGTCTCATGCAATGATACTGACGAAGAAGATTTCGATGGTGATGAACAAGCAAAGAAAAAGGATATCCATAAAAGCAACAAAGAAGAAACTATTTGCTTTGGATGCAAAAAGTCATCATATGAAGAAGGACTGTCCACTTGTGAAGAAAAGCAGTCCATACGACTGATAAAGATCGAGCAAAAAAGCTACAACTGGTCAAAAGTACGCAAATACCAACATCTGGCACAAAAGTGAGGCCAATGAATTAGAAGAGGATGAAAGACCCAGCAGAAGTACAAATGTCTGTCTGATGGCATACAAAAAGTTATCAAAAAACCCTTTGTAGAAGCATGGAAAAGAACAGAAAAGTCCATACGGCTCAAAATAGAGGGAGTCTCATGTGGTTCAAAGAATTTCGTAGAGCTTCATGCGGCTCAAGAGTCCTTTAGAATTTCATTCGGCTCAAAAGTCCTTCAGAGCTTTATGCGGCTCAGAAATCCCCAATAGCTCCATACGGTTCGGGTAAAAGCCACGTAGCCCTATGCGGTTCGCCTCTATAGCTGGCCATCAAGCAACGGCCTCATTTAATGCTCTGACAATATGGCAGCTCTGACATAAAGGTGAATTGACAGCTCTGACATAAAGCTGCAATGATGACTCTGACATAATGGCGCGCTCCTAGGGAAACGAAGGAAATCTTTATAGCTGGCACGATCCACCAATTCCGAAGCTCACTATGCGGCTACCTTGTAACACCCACTTTTCTAAAATGAGGATAATTTTGAACTTTTATAATTTTGATTAATCGATAATAAGATTTAACTCATGTTGTGATTTTGGTAATTTTTTAATAAATTTAAAACTATTTAAAATGTTGAATTGTGATTTTGATGGTTAACTAGTTAATCCCTAGTTTTGCTAAGCTTAGAGACTAATCATGGGGACCTACCATGTGATTAGAATGACTATTTACAACTTTTAGGCTAAGGGTATTTTGGTCATTTTGTGACTTTTGAATTATTTAAGATTTTGATTAATTGGTAAATTTTAGATTATTTTAGTAATATTAAAATTGATGTATTATGATTTTGGTCATTTTTATATTTTAACTAGTCATAACCCGTGCCTATAGGGCATGGTTCATTTAAGGTATTCCCCCTAAAAATCTTGAACTCCCAATTTTAAACGAACAATAATAATTATGAGGCCCCCATCAAAATATTAAATTCCAACCACTGCTGGATGTAAATTTTCTTTGGATTCTCCATAAAACCCCTCTCTCAATAATGCTCATCCACAACCATTATGAGTGCAAATCCCACTCTTTGGATTCTCCATAAAACCCCACTCTCAATAATGCTCATTCCCCACAAAACCCCACTCTCAATAATGCTCATCCACAACCATTATGAGTGCAAACCCCACTCTTTGGATTCCCCATAAAACCCTACAACCGTTGATTCACCAAGATTAAATCCCAACCATTCTTTATCTTGGCACAGTCAGCCCTAGGATTCAAAAACCTTTGTATTTTGTATAATAGATATTTGGAAAATTTTTATATTTTTAATATTATTTTTATTGGATTTGTTTAGTCGGGTTTGAGTTTCGTCTTGTTCCGACTTGTATTGTGACCCGGGTAGCTTGAACTCTAGATGGGACCCAATATTAAGTTAAGTATGGCTCACAAGATCCAACATTAAGTTAGTTAATTAAACTAATTTTTATCATGTTAGAATGGTTAAGTTAGAGACTCAAAACTAGATCATTTTGACCCCAAACTTGAACCTAGTCTAGACTTAACCATATGAGACTAGACAGAGGCAATTAGGATATTTCCCATTAGCCCTAATGGACTCTTTATGGCAGCTACCTTTAGGAGAGAATGATTCATTTTATTCATTACAATCTTGCCTCTTTTATTTTCCTTTTGTTCTTCCCCAATTTTAGAGAGCCTTCCCATTGATTTGTTCTCCAAATCAAATCATTCCTTCACCAAACCTTCCCTCAATCATTCCTATTCTCCAAGGGAAGGGTGCCACCAAGGATTGGAAGAGGAGTGCAAGGAGGAGTGTCCACTTTGAGGGATCTTTGTATCGGAGCCGTGTCCTAAAGGGTTTCATTGGAATTCCACTTCCAATAGGTAAAACCCATCCTCTAAATCGATTTTTTTTGCATATAAATTAGTTTTGAATCCTTAGGATCC
The DNA here is from genome assembly GCA_029216955.1 of Iris pallida. Lineage (NCBI taxonomy): Eukaryota > Viridiplantae > Streptophyta > Magnoliopsida > Asparagales > Iridaceae > Iris > Iris pallida. Next base: position 8,807,595 of record JANAVB010009198.1, on the reverse strand, counting down.
ATCCTCATGCATGTGTCCCATTTAGATTTAAATTTGAGGCCATTTGGAGCTCTCTTGAGGGTTTTAGATATGTGCCTTGTGTCCTACTTGATAGATCCAAATTAGGACACCCGATGTGTATGTATGTATGATAATAGTTTAAATAGATATTTAAATTCAGTTTTATAATGGTTAGATAGTGGATTGATCTTAGTTAGGATGGTTAGAATAAGTTTTATTTGGATACCTATGTTTGTATCCATGTATCTTGGCCTATATGTGTTCTTTTGTCAAATCCGTCATAATTTTCATCCACATTTTTATTAACCAAAGCAACTAAGAAATATCATAACTTTTAGCTTACAACTCCGATTTGTCTTCCATTTTTTTAAAAGAACCCTATCGAAGTTAGCTTTCCGAATATATATTTTAATAAGCCAAATTCTTTGTTAACTTTCTGTAGAATTATTTGAGTGTCAATTGTACGAAAGACGAATGTGTTTCGGTATTTTCACGATTTCGAGAGCTTCCGGGCACGAAAATTCGATCCGTTTAAAGTTTCGGAAAGCTAACACAAAGAGCTACGACATAGTCAATGCCTAATTGATATAGTATTGGTTTTAAGTAGAAGAGTGACTATACGATATATGCATTTTGTGTAACCTATGAGCCTATGTAGTATGGATATTAAATGAATATAGAGTATGTAATACATGATATGTTAGATGAATGAAATAATATATATATGATATATATTCTCTTTACATTAATGTATATATGGTTGAATACAAGCATGTAGGAATGCAATTAATATAATGCATATAAACAATGCATGAATGAAAGAATGATATACAATGTATGCATGAAGATATATATGTAATGATAGATATGAATGCATAATGTATAAATATTGTAATGCAATATATAATGATAACATGTATGGTAATGTAGAGTATATGATGCAAGCATGAATGAATGGAGGAAATACATGTATATAGGTAATATAGAATGTAATATATGAATGCAAGCATGCAAGATAATATATTGTATCCATATATGATGTATTCAACTTAAAGATAATGTAATATATGAAAGAAATGAATGATAATATATAACATGATATGTAAGGTAATGCAAGGTATAAAATATATGATGTGTGCATGTTTGTATGTCTCTATGTTAATGTATGAAATGATTTGAATATATAATGTATGCATATATATAAAACATGTAGGTAATACATAGATGTATGAATGAAATGAATGTTTACAATATGTTAATATAAATACAAGTATCTAATATGCATGAATGTAAGTATAATATAATACAAGTATACATATATGTATCATGTAAATGTAATATACATGATATGTATGTATGCATGTATATAAGGTAAGTATGTATGTATGTATGTATTTTTATAAACTGAGTTAACCTATAACCTTTTACACACATGCATTCATACACCCTCTGATATCATTTATTCCATGTCACATACACCTACCTATCACTAAATTTTAGAACATTAACACATATCCTTTCACACACATGCCAAACACACACATACTCACTTACTCTTTTACCTCTCTTTCTCTCTCTCTCTCTCTCTCTCTCTATATATATATATATATATATATATATATATAAATACAAGTATCTAATATGCATGAATGTAAGTATAATATAATACAAGTATACATGTATGTATCATGTAAATGTAATATACATGATATGTATGTATGCATGTATACAAGGTAAGTATGTACGTATGTATTTCTATAAACTGAGTTAACCTATAACCTTTTACACACATGCATTCATACACCCTTTGATATCATGTATCCCAATATATATATATATATATATACATATATATATATATATATATATATATATATATATATATGTATGTGCCTATATATATAGCTTTCCTATATATATATCTATGTATATGAATGTGAATAATATATATACATTATATGACAAAGTTTGTGTGCCTTGTTAGTTTATGGTTTAGTTTTGTGCTTGGTTTAGCAAGTGACTTAGGCTATGAGTTAGTAGCTATCTTGGACATTTGATTTGCATATACTTAGTTTGTTTAGACCTAGAATAACTGGTTGACCTAATTTAGACTTGTTAGACCTAGTTTGACCATAGTTGACCTAGGTTTGACTTTCAGGGTTGACCAAGTTGACCAAGAGTTGACTTTGGTCTAGATTGACCTAGAATCATGTAAAATGCATAGTAGAACTTCATATTGCTATTTTGGACTTGTTGTAACTTGTGCTGTTCTGATTAGGAGCCAGACACCTCTCCTCGGACAGTATATTTACTTGGGACATTCAGACAACAAGCGAGTACATTCTCTGACCGTTTCATACTTGTTTGGATTTACATTCTTGCTCTAGATTACTGTACTTGATGCTGACACGATTGTTATCACGGATTGGTACTATATGGATCTTCTTTTGAGATGTTATCCCGTTGTATTCACTAGATACATATTGTGATGTGCGTTTCACTTACATATTATATTTATTGAATACCTATATCCTTGTATACTCATTGTGCATATTGTACTCTCATTATCACATGACTTCCAGGGATAGACCATTGTACAACTATTGTATAATATTGTACAACTATTGTATAATATTATACATCTATTGTATAACATTGTACATCTAATATATAATATTGTACACTATTGTACAAGATAACGTAACTGGAGTGGATCCTTGTGTATTGATTGGGGAGGGGGAGTAGAATTGGTTATGTACTCAAATCCTATTGTACAACATTGTATAACTATTGTATATGTCTATTATACACTCACGTACAATGGAGTTACCATTGCATTGTCCTAGACCGTTTATATAACCATATTGTACTCTAAATCACACATTGCTTACAGTTCTTACGTATCATATATAGATATTTCCTATTATCAAATCTCTGCTATTTTTCATATACATTCTCTTTCTGCGTTTCTTGTACCTTACCCTATTACATGCTTTATATTTCCTAACTTGATATGAACTGCGTGAGATATTTTGTGCTCGTTCCTGTCCTGACTGGACCTGTTGACAATATTACAGAGGATGAGGCATACGTAGACACCTACTATGGGACAACTGTAGATGTTTCTTGTGATCCAGATTTCCAGTCGGATCCAGTAGCTATAGAGACTGAGGCTCCCTAGTCTAGGTTTTACTATTTCTGTCTTTGAGATCTGGGTTGTATATATTCTTTCATATTCAGTAGATAGACTTGTATTTCTGGATATTTGCTGAGATATTATCTTAGACTCTTCTGATCATCTGTATTTCCTTGAGTTCTATATCATATCGTGCTTCTTCTTCCTTAGTTGTGATTGAGTTTATTTCTGCTATGTCACCCCTATTCGGGGAGTATAAATTGTTAGTATTATATTGTTAGATGTTGTGACCTAGGACAGTGTTCTACCGCAGACACTGCGGCATAGGCTGGACGTACCCACTTCTCGTGCCCTTACTCTAGGGTGCCGGTCGTGACACGTTTTTAGTGGTGGCCCATACAGGTCGATTTTATGTAGTGGTATTCAAACTAGAGTATCACTACAGCCTGCAGTAGGATTAGGATATTTTTGAGGGTACTCAATCACACTAGGAAAACTCTTAATCAGATTTATTTTATCTAAATTTGCTGTTTATTGTCTTCCCTTGAATATAAACTGTCCTCCTTTAAATTTTTGCTTCATTTCCAGTAATTGCTTCTTGTTTTGATCTGTCTTTATGATGGTTATGGAGACATGATCTCATCGCTCCGGTCCAGGGAATACTATCGAGAGGCTGGCCACCTCTCGTCCTGTTCATCAGGGCCTCAAGACCGCACCTCCTGTTGGGCCGACTCAGGTTGGCGTTTCTGCTACATTGGAGGTGCACCTTTGTCTGTACAGAGACTTTCTTCCGTTATTTCTGATTTCTCTCAAAAGCAGCGGTTCATGCAGCATTATCAACAGACCAGGAAAAACTAGCAGGGCGAGCTATCGTCAGGACAGTCGAGGATGCACAGACCATTAGATATCTTGCTGCAAGTTCCGTTTTTCTCTATTCCATTCCCGCAATTGTCTCTTATAACTATCTTGAAATTCGACTCCATCTGCTCCTTGTTGACTGATCAATTTTTTCTGTTGTTCCTGTGTTATGTTTGCTTTTTTTTTCTTTTGAGAAAAAAAATCATATGGGCTAGGTCACCTCAGTCATGGGATCTAGAATCTTCGATAATTATGTTAGCTGGCATAGTGAGGATATATAGTCAGATTTTGGATTTTTCGGGTGTGGAAATTTAAGGTTTTTGCCGTCGCATACGGCAATGCAGAAATTTTAAATACCATGAACCTAGAGGTATGTACCTTAGTCAAGGACTCTGTGATTATCGTAGCCTTGCTTACTAATATGACAAGAATTTGGAGCACCATGATTTTGGATAGACGCATATGATTATCAGATTGTACGTTAAATGCTCTTGAACAAGTTTTCTCTACTTTTGTTCAGTTTTTCAAAAAAAATTATTTTGTTTGTTTTGTTTCTCATTATTTAACTTAGGAGTAGGAGTAGCTTTAGTTGTATTATAAACCTTTGTGTAACTTCTTACTATGAATCTCTTCTTAAAATAATGAATCGATGATTTTGCTAGACCTTATCTTGGATTTGATATTATAGCTCTGGTTTCAAAATGGTTCATTCTTTTAGACAGATAAGCAGAACAGATTTTATCTTTATTTCCTTCTTGCTATTATTCTTGTATTAAATAATAATAATAATAAAACTGTCTTGATTACATCAATCACCTGCTTTGCAATCTTGGTAGGAATCTAAATGTTGGTCTTGATATAGAATTTGATTTTTATATTGGAACATGAGAATATATATAGTGGACATAGACACTTTGTCTGACACGTATGAATGCTACACTTTGATTATCAACCCATCTAAATGCATATTAATATGTTATTGATGTTTAAATTCTCAAAACCCTAATATTCTGATACAGTACAGTATCAGAGACTAGTTCTCTGCTTTTCCAGTTTAAATTCATTTTAAATATAAATTTTATGTTATTAGTATTGTTTACATCACTGCACATGTATCTTATACACAAGGTTTCAATTCTTAAAGAAATTGGTTGAGTTTTGTGTTTGAACTTGTCAAATCTGAGACTGTGTGCATATTAACCCTTAATACTAGATTTTAAATATTAGTTCAAATTGCTGTTTTTAAATTTAATATTTTGAGGTATATACATTATTATATGTAGGGATATAATGTTAGGTTTCATATTTTTACATGTTAGGTTGTGATAAACATTGGATTGGTTTGATGTTCGAATTTCTCAAAAATCCTAAAACTGAATACATGTTAACAATTTTACACATTGATTTTAAATGTTTAGTTCAATTTCAGATTTAATATGTAATGTTAAACTGAACTGAATGATTGAACCCTTCATTTTAAGTTATAACCCCTGTACTCTTGACACTCTACACTAATGTACACTAATGTTCACAACTGCCATGTAAACCTAACATTTTCTCTCTATGTTATGTTCATATACCTGTATAAATATATATATATATAGAGTTTATGCATACATGTTATAATGTATATAGATACATAACTAAATCTATACCTCCTTATATATGTATATATATATATATATATATATATATATATATATATATATATATATATATGGTTACCCTTGCATGTTATGAGTAAATAGGTTGTGTATTGTAGATTGTTAACCAATATGCTATGAGTAGTGTAACGCGATAGCTATTGTTTTGAAACCCAAATCCTCCTATACACTTTCATGTATATTACACACACACACACGTCTACTATCTAACCCTATGAACATGTCAACATACACCCATACACACACTAACCACATAACCTTTACAAAATGCTAGCTTTTCCCTCTCTAACGCTCTCTCTCTCTATATATATATATATTGTGACTGGATTTCAATGCAATTGACTTTCATTCTTTAACTTTTGATTTTGATTTTTCTTTGAATATTACCCCTTTATAGATAATTGGTAGTTATTTTATTTTATTTTTGATAAGTACCAGTTTTTATATAGGATGGTAGACTGTCTTACAGTTTTGATGATTTGTTATTTTTATATCTTTTCCAGTTTAACACCCCCGATTGCTTGTATGTTTGATACCCTATGACCCTTTTGGTTAGCATGACTAGTATACCTAGATGAGTCTTTCACTACCACCATATGCCATGACCCTGTATGCCATCTTTTTAATCGTATGATTTAGGTAAGTTCTGAGACCATGATTGTTGGGGACGAGACACTAGAAAAAGTACGACCAATCTTAATTTCGAGGACGAAATTCTTCTAAGGAGGGTAGACTTGTAACACCCACTTTTCTAAAATAAGGATAATTTTGAACTTTTATAATTTTGATTAATCGATAATAAGATTTAACTCATGTTGTGATTTTTGGTAATTTTTTTAATCAATTTAAAACTATTTAAAATGTTGAATTGTGATTTTGATGGTTAACTAGTTAATCCCTAGTTTTTCTAGGCTTAGAGACTAACCATGGGGACCTACCACATTAGAATGACTATTTACAACTTTTAGGCTAAGGGTATTTTGGTCATTTTGTGACTTTTGAATTATTTAGGATTTTAATTAATTGGTAAATTTTAGATTATTTTAATAATATTTAAATTAATGTATTATGATTTTGGTTATTTTTCATATTTTAATATTTTGGGAAAATTTTATATTTTTAATATTGTTTTTATCGGATTTGTTTAGTCGGGTTTGAGTTTCGTCTCGTTCCGACTTGTATTGTGACCCGGATAGCTTGAACTCTAGATGGGACCCAATATTAAGTTAAGTATGGCTCACAAGACCCAACATTAAGTTAGTTAATTAAACTAATTTTTATCATGTTAGAATGGTTAAGTTACAGACTCAAAACTAGATCATTTTGACCCCAAACTTGAACCTAGTCTAGACTTAACCATATGAGACTAGAGAGGGGCAATTAGGACATTTCTTATTAGCCCTAATGGACTCTTTATGGCAGCCACCTTTAGGAGAGAATGATTTATTTCATTCATTACAATCTTGCCTCTTTTATTTTCCTTTTGTTCTTCCCCAATTTTAGAGAGTCTTTCCATTGATTTGATCTCCAAATCAAATCATTCCATCACCAAATCTTCCTTCAATCATTCTCATTCTCCAAGGGAAGGGTGCTACCAAGGATTGGAAGAGGAGTGCAAGGAGGAGTGTCCACTTTGAGGGATCTTCGTATCGGAGCCGTGTCCTAAAGGGTTTCATTGGGATTCCACTCCCAATAGGTAAAACCCATCCTCTAAATCGATTTTCTTTGCATATAAATTAGTTTTGAATCCGTAGGATCCATCCTCATGCATGTGTCCCATTTAGATTCAAATTTGAGGCCATTTGGAGCTCTCTTGAGGATTTTAGATATGCGTCTTGTGTCCTACTTGATAGATCCCAAATTAGGACACCCCATGTGTATGTATGTATGATAATTGTTTAAATAGATATTTAAATTCAGTTTTATAATGGTTAGAGAGTGGATTGATCTTAGTTAGGATGGTTAGAATGAGTTTCATTTGGATACCTATGTTTGTATCCAAGTATCTTGGCCTATATGTGTTCTTTCGTCAAATCCGTCATAATTTTCATCCACGTTTTTATTAACCAAAGCAACTTAGAAATGTCATAACTTTTAGCTTAGAACTCCGATTTATCTTCCTTTTTTTAAATGAACCGTATCGAAGTTAGATTTTCAAATATATATTTTAATAAGCCAAATTCTTTCTGTAATTTTCTGTAGAATTATTTGAGTGTCAGCTGTACGAAAGACGAACGTGTTTCGGTATTTTCGTGATTTCGGGAGCTTTCGGACACGAAAATGCGATCCGTTTAAAGTTTCGGAAAGCAAACACAAAGGGATACGACATACTTTAATCCTAGAATTTAGTGAATGCTCAATTGGTACAATATTGATTTTAAGTAGAAGAGTGACAATCCGATATATGCATTTTGTGTAACCTATGAGCCTATGTAGTATGGATAACAAATGAATATAGAGTATGCAATGCATGATATGTTAGATGAATGAAATAATATATATGATATATATATTCTCTTTACATTAGTGTATATATGGTTGAATGCAAGCATGTAGGAATGCAATTAATATAATGCATATAAGCAATGCATGAATGAAAGAATGATATACAATGTATGCATGAAGATATATATGTAATGATAGATATGAATGCATAATGTATAAATATTGTAATGCAATATATAATGATAACATGTATGGTAATGTAGAGTATATGATGCAAGCATAAATGAATGGAGGAAATACATGTATATAGGTAATATAGAATGTAATATATGAATGCAAGCACACAAGATAATGTATTGTATCCATATGTGATGTATTCAACTTAAAGATAATGTAATATATGAAAGGAATGAATGATAATATATAACATGATATGTAAGGTAATGCAAGGTATAAAATATATGATGTGTGCATGTTTGTATGTCTCTATGTTAATGTATGAAATGATATGGATATACAATGTATGCATATATATAAAACATATAGGGAATGCATAGATGCATGAATGAAATGAATGTTTGCAATATGTTAATATAAATACAAGTATATAATATACATGAATGTAAGTATAATATAATACAAGTATACATGTATGTATCATGTAAATGTAATATACATGATATGTATGTATGCATGTATACAAGTTAAGTATATATGTATGTATTTCTATAAACTGAGTTAACCTATAACCTTTTACACACATGCATTCATACACCCTTTGACATCATGTATCCCATGTCACATACACATACCTATCACTAAATTTTAGAACATTAACACATATCCTTTCACACACATGCCAAACACACACATACTCACTTACTCTTTTACCTCTCTTTCTCTCTCTCTCTCTATATATATTTTTTAACCTCTCTTTTACCTCTCTTTCTCTCTCTCTCTATAAACTGAGTTAACCTATAACCTATTACACACATGCATTCATACACCCTTTGACATCATGTATCCCATGTCACATACACCTACCTATCACTAAATTTTAGAACATTAACACATATCCTTTCACACACATGCCAAACACACAAATACTCACTTACTCTTTTACCTCTCTTTCTCTCTCTCTCTCTCTCTCTTTATATATATATATATATTTTATATATATATATATATATATATATATATATATATATATATATATATATATGTATTTCCTATATATATCTATATATATGAATATGTGAATGTGAATAATATATATACATTATATGACTAAGTTTGTGTGCCTTGTTAGCTTATGGTTTAGTTTTGTGCTTGGTTTAGCAAATGACTTAGGCTATGAGTTAGTAGCTATCTTGAACATTTGATTTGCATATACTTAGTTTGTTTAGACCTAGAATAACTTGTTGACCTAATTTAGACTTGTTAGACCTAGTTTGACCATAGTTGACCTAGGTTTGACTTTTATGGTTGACCAAGTTGACCAAGAGTTGACTTTGGTCTAGATTGACCTAGAATCATGTAGAATGCATAGTAGACTTCATATTGCCATTTTGGACTTGTTATGACTTGTGCTATTCTGATTATGAGCCAGACACCTCTCCTCGGACAGTATATTTACTTGGGACATTCAGACAACAGGCGAGTACATTCTCTGACCGTTTCATACTTGTCTGGATTTACATTCTTGCTCTAGATTACTGTACTTGATGCTGACACGATTGTTATCACGGATTGGTACTATATGGATCTTCTTTTGAGATGTTATCCCCTTGTATTCACTAGATACATATTATGATGTGCGTTTCACTTACATATTGTATTTATTGAATACCCATATCCTTGTATACTCATTGTGCATATTGTACTCTCATTATCACATGAGTTCCAGGGATAAACCATTGTACAACTATTGTATAACATTGTACAACTATTGTATAAAATTGTACATCTATTGTATAACATTTACATCTATTGTATAACATTGTACACTATTGTACAAGATAACGTAACTGGAGTGGATCCTTGTGTATTGATTGGGGAGGGAGGTAGAATTGGTTATGTACTCAAATCTTATTGTACAACATTGTATAACTATTGTATATGTCTATTGTAGACTCACGTACAATGGAGTTACCATTGCATTGTCCTAGATTGTTTACATAACCATATTGTACTCTAAATCACACATTGCTTACAGTTCTTACGTATCATATATAGATATTTCCTATTATCAAATCTTTGCTATTTTTCATATACATTCTCTTTCAGCGTTTCCTATACCTTACTCTATTCCATGCTTTATATTTCCTAACTTGATATAAACTGCGTGAGATATTTTGTGCTCGTTCATGTCCTGACTGGACCTGTTGAAAATATTACAGAGGATGAGGCCTACGTAGACACCTACTATGGGACAGCTGTAGATGTTTCTTGTGACCCAAATTTCCAGTCGGATCCAGTAGCTATAGAGACTGAGGCTCCCTAGTCTAGGTTTTTACTATTTCTGTCTTTGAGATCTGGGTTGTATATATTGTTTCATATTCAGTAGATAGACTTGTATTTCTGGATATTTGCTGAGATGTTATCTTAGACTCTTCTGATCATCTGTATTTCCTTGAGTTCTATATCATATCGTGCTTCTTCTTCCTTAGTTGTGATTGAGTTTATTTCTGATATGTTACCCCCATTCGGGGAGTATAAACTATTAGCATTATATTGTTAGATGTTGTGACCTAGGACAACGTTCTACCGCCGACACTGCGGCGTAGGCTGGACGTACCCACTTCTCGTGCCCTTACTCTAGGATGCGGGTCGTGACATACCTACTTTAATGCGGCTGCCGCTATCATACGGCTGCCACCTTCATGCGGCTACCACCCTCATGCGGTTGCCACCTTCATGCGGCTACCACCCTCATGCGGTTGCCACCTTCATGCGGCTGCCACCATCATGCGGTTGCCACCTTCATACGGCTCAGTTGTAAGGACTTCATGCTGCTCAGATTAAAGGATTTCCATACGGCTCAGTTGTAAGAACTTTCATGCGGCTCAGATTAAAGGATTTCCATGCGGCTCAGTTGTAAGGACTTTCATGCGGCTCGGTTAAAGGCCACACTCATGCGGCTCAACGATGACAGTCCTCCACGTGGCTCGTAGCAGTTTGGACATGTGGCAGGAGTTGATCAAATCCCAATAATCCAGATTTATGGCAATCAACATAACAGGCAGTTGGGACACGTGGCAGGAGATTGACCAAGATTTATTCATTCGAATTGGCTGATATCTACAAATCATCACGATGTAGATTTATTGCAATCAATATTAACTGTCCAGATTTGTTACAATCAATATTAACGACCCAGATTAATTTCCAACAAATAAGATCAAGGCAAATCGTAACCAATCCCTAACCGCTCACTTTTTAAGGAGCAATCGTTGCAAATCCTACTTATCACACCCTACTCCTATAAATAACAAGGTGCCATTCCCTTACAAAAAGAGACAGAGACACACACAGAGAGAGCGGCGACGCCCAGAAGAATCTTCCTACACATCCCGAGAGCATTTCTTTATCAGAGCCAAGGCTGCGTTCGATCGTCCAAGGAGTAAGGCAGAGTTGATAGCACTCTCCCGAGCCTCTACTGTCACCCCCCAGAAAAAACTAAACAATTGTACTTAGATTACTGTATCTAGGTTTTCATCCCTAGGCTTTTTTTGTACGAGCGAGTTTGTGTTGTGAAGTAAAAGTCCAGTCCTCCTATAAAACTATTCTGTTCTTTTACAATCAATGGCAAACACGATGGCGACTCTGTTGGGGACTAACTTCACTATGGTTGAGGAGTTGGTGACGCAATCGGACACAGCCAAACTTGGCTCCACTCAACAGATGCTGGTCGTCCGCTTCGACCAGCAAGCGTTTGAAGAAATGCTCTCCGACGGGAGCGCTGGCCCGGCCCAGAAACGAGCCCGCACGAAGAAGGCTCGCAGGGAGTGGAGACCCAAATCATTTGCTCCTCCCCAAGCTCTGGAGGAAATGCTCCCTGCTATCCAAAATGACGGGAAAGACTCTCGTGCGGCCCCACTTCAGACCATAGAGGACTCTGCTGTCCCCAAGTCCGGCAGAGGAAAACACTACGATGATGGACTTGTAGGGGCAAAGAGGAACTCTGTGCGGTCCAAGAAAAAGCCGCATAAGGGCGCCAGCCACATGAAGACTCATGCGGCCACAAAGGCCAGCCACATGCAGAAGGCTAATGCGGCCAAAACTTCCAGCCGCATGAAGGAGGCTCATGCGGCCACGACTGCAAGCCGCATGCAGACTGCTTATGCGGCCACCGCCTCTAGCCGCATACAGAAGGTTTATACGGCCACACATGCTAGCCGTATACAGACAGCCTGTACGGCCACCAATCCCAGCAGCATACTATCTGCTCCATGTGGCTCACGATCAGTCTTTGACCGCCTATCATGCGGTCATGACCTTGGAGTCTCTTATGAGGTTGTGCCAAACTCTGTGACGCACCACTTGGACTCTTCCTACTATGCACTCTCGGGTGCTAAAGGAAAGAAGTCTAGGACAACGTGGGCTCGTCGAGCTCAGTCAGCTGTCCCAACTTCTGACTATCAGGGCGTCCTGCTGACTATTACGCGTGCCCCTGATGGAAAGTTGTATAAAACTATCCGTGTCCAGCCCCCAGCGGCCAACGAACGGGAAAGTTATCAAGAATCTCCCAACAATGATCAGGGGTAAGTACTCGTACTACCCCCACATCAGGAAGCAGGCAGGATGCCAACGCACTCATGTGCTCAGGACTTCCGGGCCCACAAAATGAGTGACTTGCACAACATGATTCTTCATAAACGCAAGGAAAGAGACAAAAACTTGGTGTGCAGAGAATCCTTTCGTGGACATCACTGCACTCAAGTCATTGTCAACTGCTGCTGCAGCAAGGCAGCCACACAAGAGGACCGGCGATCCGTCTTCCAACGACTGCAACAACCAAGCTCAGAGGACAAAGTGCTTCTCGTCGCCTCCTGTAATTCTGCTCAGAAGATCCCTGGCGGCAGAAAAGGAAAGAAAACAAATGTCTCCAGCCCAAAAATCTCAACCAAGAAACTCTCTTCTAAGCGGTTGTCCACGACCGTTACAGGAGGAGTTTTCCAAGGTACTCGCTCAAAGATGAAATCTGCCACACTTGGAGATTCGTTGTCTACATCTCTGGGAGGCGCTGGTGCCGGGGGTAGCACTCCTTCGAACATCCACGACAATCTGGTATTCCAAGAAGATAATCTAGGGGAAACGGTTACCCTAACAGATGCAGCATGTCCCGACGTCCCCAAGGACGTCCACAACTCTCAAGACGAGGCAAGCTCTGAAGCTGGGGGTACCACTCCTACTGAGTACGAACCAGAGGAGAACATTTCGACATACCTTGACGACTTCTCTGTATACGGGTATGTCTCAGAGGGCGCGTCCTCTACCGTTCCTTCTATCTCTCCTCATGTGAGGATGGTGTTCATGACGGACAACAACCAAGACGGTCCTAGTGATCGCCAACACATCGACACTCTGGAAGCCATACTTCATACCTTGGTCAAATCCGTAGACGAGATCAAAGCGGCCCTTCCAACTCTGCAAGGAAGGACGCAAGGCCAAACAAACTCGGGACTCGCGGTCAATGCGGACTCGAACTCAGCTGCACCAAACCCGGGTGATAATCCTTCTGAAATATCGGCCCCCACCGCTGCAGACGAGACCATGGAGGCAAGACGAGAGGTTCAGGAGCTCCGAGCCATGTTCCACGCCCGAGAAACCTGCCAGGACCTCAAGATACGACAACCGTATCCGACTTCATGGAGAGATGTTCCCTTTCCACCAAAATATAAACCATTCAACATCAATCCATATGATGGAAAGACATCTGTAAGCAGGTATCACCTACTTCGAAGTCACAACCGACCATCTGCCTTATGACGACGCCATCCTTTGCGGTTGTTCATTGGAGCATTGGAAGGGGTCGCCTTCGACTGGTACCGTAACTTGCCGGACAACTGCATCCATTCCTTCGCCGACTTCAAACATATGTTCCGGAAGAGGTTCTATGAGGTAGGACAAGATGTGATAATGTTTACCCTTATGGACGTTGTTCAAGGTGAGAAGGAATTGACAAGGAACTATATTGAGCAATTTTGCCAAACCGCGATGAAATTGCCCTCTGGTAACCCTGATTCCTCCCTGATTAAAATTTGCCAAAAGAGGCTGCTCCCCACAATCAGCCTCTGGATGGACGAGAGTCAATTCAAGGACTGGAAGACGTTCATTATCAGTGCCATAGGCGCAGAAGACAAGTTGAAGAAATCTTGCCAATTGGGGCTGCACATCTCGGAGGGAGAGGACTAGGGTAAACGCCCTAATGCCATCAACAACAACTACGGTAATTCCTCCAACAACCGAGACAACAAGGGCAAGCAGGCTATGGTAGCCGACACAGCCGAGAAGCCTGAACCAAAGTCGACAGAAAAGCAGTGGCCTTAGATGACTTACTCCTTCGAGGACGGCCATGTCAAGCCCATCTTGGACATGCTCATACAAGGAGGTCGAATTCAGCTCCCTTCTCCAAGGCGTGAACCTCGTCCTGCAGAGATGGAGAGCCCCAAGTACTGCCACTACCATCGCTATGTTTACTATGCTACACAAGACTGCTACCAACTGAAGCGATATATCCAACATCTCATCGATTCTAAGGCCCTGTCTATTGATTTCGAAGAGGTGACCGTGGCAGCTAATATGGTGTCAGTATAATTCAGCAGCTTTCCTCGGACAAAGACTGAAGATGGAGTAGTACCCGTCCGCAGAGCAAAAATGAAGGTCGCTAATCTTCCACCTACTCGAGACCAGGCTGCGGGTCTAGTGCCCCTTACCACATCAAAAGGGGAGGTCATGTAGGTCCATCTAGACTTGGTACCTGAAGTGACTCAGTCCGCACCACTCTTCACCAGCAAGAAGAAGAGTGGAAAGTTAAATCGTGTTGCACAATCTCGACAAAGGTCGAAGAAGCTACGGCTGTTGTTACCCTATCTGGTACACAAACTCAACCTCCACCGGGTAACTCGACTGAAGATCATCAGCCGGCGGCTGCTGATGCTCCAGGATCTTCTCAGCCTTCGACGATCGACAAGCCTAGGCCGCAGGAGGCTCGCTTTGACAAGCCGCTCCGAAGAGAGGCGCCTCATAGACTGGAGAGGCCCTACAACTTTAACATCTTGGCATAATTGGCCAACACACCGGCCAAGTTGTCATTATACGAGCTCCTGAGACTCACTAAAGATGTTCGCGTCGCACTGAGCGAGGCACTCCAGAATGCCGACGCATATCTGGCTCAGTCCAATCTCACTGGGGAAAGCTCGCCTGCAGATTTCTAGGACAGCGCTTGCACAGGTGCAATGCCCAACATTGTCTTTATTTCGAAGGATATGCTTATCAAGACCAACCTGTACGATCGCCCTTTGTATTATACTGGATACATTGGCGTCATCAAGGTGGATCGGATGCATATTGATCCCGGTTCTTCCATAAGTATCATCCCAAAGAGCCTGCTACACCATCTACGTATCCCAATGCATCGCCTGACGCCGACAAGCACTGCCATCAACGGTTTCAATTCAGGCAGAAGCTATCCGATCGGGAAGATTCGTCTGAAGTGCCAAATCGGCGACCTTCAGTCAGAAGTGACCTGTTATGTCATAGATACGGACACTTCCTATAATATACTCATGGGGCGTCCTTGGATACACGATTACATGATCGTGTCTTCCACACTGCACCAATGCTTCAAGTACATCGATAAGCATGGCTTCGTGAGGACAGAATTCGTCGACATCGATCCCTTTAAAGGGGTCGAATCCTACTACTCAGACTCATGCTTGTATGAGAAGTCGAAAAGGCACCTTTTCGAAGGAGATACTCAAGCTCAAAATGAGGCGGCCGTTGGATCGGAAGAACCTATGAAGATCCACCTCCAAGCCCGCAAACCTGACAGAACTGTACCCCTTACAGCCACTCTGCGTAAGGATGCAATTAGCCTCTCTGCACATGAGAAGCAGATGATAATCCGACTGCCAAGGTCTGGCCAAGCACCAAGGCCCACGACAGAGCCACTGACAATCAGGCTGCCTAGAACTAGCTAGCAACAAACAGAGGAGCTCAACACCTCCGTCAAGCCGATGATGATTCGCCTTCCCAGAATGAATCGACAGCCTAGCGCTAAGCGGAAGACTGCTATCCAGCCAACAACTCCCCGCCCAGCTTCGAGCACCAAACTGGGGGTCGCTAGTACGCCAACGACTCCACGTTCTGCTCTACCACTGGATCCCCTGATGATTAAGCTGCCCAAGTCATCCTCCCAGTCTTCATTCATACATGGGGTAGCCGAAGAAGAGTCAGAGCTGGCCAAGTATGTGGCTGCTCATACTGATGTTCCAGCCGCAGATGATGTAATCCCACTGGAAAAGATACCTTACTTTATCAATAAAGGGCTATCTTTGAACTACCTCGAGCTTAATAAGCTTTGTACAATGTATGCTATGGAACAGGGTATAGGCATCCACCTACACACACAGGTGACAAATGTCTACACCGCGAACCAACTTACTCCAGTGGAAGATGCTTACCGCATAGTCGAGGGAGAGGATCATCCAATCATCTTCGACCGAAAGAATGATCCACAACTCTTCAGGATAGAAGAAGTTAATCTCGAACCCGACACCGGGAGACTGCCCCTTTATCTGTATAGTTCCCGATCCAAGTACCTCATGCAAAAACAAGGGTATGATCTGGAAACTACGCCAGGCTTGAACTACGATACTGGACGGCGATTACCCTTACAATTGCTGGTCCCGACTGGGAAACCATAGGATTACTACAATAAGACCAGATGTGGGCTAGGTTATGTTACACCTGCAGCGACCCCTGAAAGCTCAGATGAAGAATACGAATGGCATTCACACTCAACCAGATCACCAACTTCTGATTCGAACATCAGCATTGGGGACATGCTCAGGCAAGTCTGGTCCGTCAATATGGCATTTGCCGACGCCTACGAAGAAGATGAAGACATTCCTGAACTTCTTGAGTTAGAGCTGTGGACACAACAGCTAGACGCATAAAGGCAAAAGCGGTTCAAACAAAGAGAGCCTCCTACCGAAGATTAGATTGTCCAAGTTGATCTCGGTGATGAGTACTCTCCAAAGCCCATCTTCGTCAGCAAGAATCTGACTGACGAAGAGCGGGAATCGCTACTGCAACTCGTCAGAGAATACATCGACGTATTCGCCTGAAGCTACAAAGACATGCCAGGACTGAACCCCGAGGTTGCACTCCACAAGCTCAACATTCGTCCAGACGCAAAGCCGGTCAAATAACAGCAACGACGCTTCCGTCCGGACATCATGAACTCTATCGAAGCTGAGGTCAACAAACTGATAGACAACAGCTTCATCCAGGAGGAACAACATCCAGACTGGGTCGCCAACATAGTACCGGTCCTCAAGAAGAATGTGAAGATTCGAATTTGCATCGACTTTCGTAATCTGAACGAGACATGTCCCAAAGATGAGTTCCCTCTTCCCATCACAGATATCATGATTGATAACACATGCGACTTTTAGCGCGTATCATTCATGGATGGCTTCTCAAGATACAACCAAATTAAGATGTTTCCTGACGACGAGAAGCATACATTATTCTGAACACCGATTGGCGTATACTATTACACCGTCATGCCCTTTGGATTAAAGAATGCCGGTGCTACATATCAAAGAGCCATGAGTGCCATCTTCAGAGATCACCTGCGTAAGACCATGGAGTGTTACGTCGACGACATAGCTGTCAAAAGCCGCTCTAAAGGAGACCATTTGGAGGATCTGAGGGCGGTATTCGACCTGATGCGAGCACACAACTTGAAGATGAATCCCACAAAATCCTTATTGGGCGTATCCAGTGGAAAGTTCTTGGGTTTCATCATTACTTCCCAGGGAATCCACATAGACCGTGAGAAAATGAAGGCAATCATGGAGATGGGTCCCCCGAAAAATCTCCGTGAACTCTGAGGCCTTCAAGGGAGGCTAGCTTACATCAGGAGGTTTATCTCTAACCTCTTCGGACGATGTCAACCATTCACCCACCTCATAAAAAAGGCGTTTCATTCGTATGGGATAAAGAATGCCAGTACGCCTTCGACAGCATCAAAGAATATCTGTCAAACCCTCAAGTCCTGGTGGCCCCGATCGCTGGAAAACCATTCCTGCTCTATGTGCGAGCAATAGAGCATTCTCTCGGTTCTTTACTAGCACAAAACAATGATACAGGCCACGAGCAAGCTATATATTACCTCAGCCAAATGATGATGGGGCCTGAACATCGATACACTTCTGTGGAGAAGGAGTGTCTTGCTCTGGTGTTCGCCATTCAGAAGATGCGACACTACGTC
The DNA here is from genome assembly GCA_029216955.1 of Iris pallida. Taxonomy (NCBI): domain Eukaryota; kingdom Viridiplantae; phylum Streptophyta; class Magnoliopsida; order Asparagales; family Iridaceae; genus Iris; species Iris pallida. The sequence continues at coordinate 8,788,988 of JANAVB010009198.1, read as the reverse complement.
ATGGGACAAACCATCAATGTCGTATCAAGAGTTAACCCCCTCAGGGTCCTTATGACCAAGCCGGGTGCACTCAGCTCTCGCCTCGCTACCTGGGCGATATTATTGTCTTCCTACCACATGATCTTCATCCCGCAGAAGGCTGTTAAAGATCAAGCTCTGGCAGACTTTCTAGCAGCTTATCCAGGTTTGGAGTCAACCAGAATATACGAAGAGATACCAGACGAGGTCTCCAATTCAAATGCGGTCTCCCATGATGCCATCTGGCGAATGTTCTTCGACGGCACTTCCTGAACTGGGCCCAAGGGCAACATCGTCGCTGGAGTCGGAGTAGTGCTGATTTCTTTCTCCGGGCTGGTGACCAATCGGGCTTATTCTCTCACGGAGCCCTGTTCAAACAATATGGCCAAGTACAATACTTTGGTCATTGGCCTTCGACTTGTGAAGGAGCTGGGGGTAGAGTACCTTGAAGCATACGACGATTTGCAGCTAATCGTTAACCAGATCCGGGGTTTATACGAAGTTCGTTATGAAGACATGATCCCTTTGAAATAGCGATTGACATCATCTCATCCTTGGAAGGGTTCTTCATAGAACATGATCCTAGACTCCAAAATATTGAAGTCGATGCCCTAGCAGGCCTTACCATTTCCTTGCAAAAAGTCAGGGCACATGAAGAAGGATTGTCCACTTATGAAGAAAAGCAGCCCATATGACCAATCAAGATCGAGTAGAAAAGCTACAACTGGTCGAAAGTACGCAAACACCAGCATCTGGCACGAAAGTAAGGCCAGTGAATTAGAAGAGGAGGACAAACCCAGCAGCAGTACAAATGTCTGTCTTATAGCATATGATAAGGTATCAAAAAAAATCCTTTTTATGATAAATTTACATTTAATCAGTTAGAAAATGCCTTTACGAATTACTTAAAGAACACAGAAATGTGATAGACAAGTCTAGGTAGTCTCACAAAGAGATAAAGGCATACACAACCGAAGTATCTAGACTATCTAATCTCCTTGAAGATATTAAAGAGACGTCTACTACCGGTAACACGAAGGAGATAGCCAAAATTAGATTGGACTATCAGGAGGCTATCCTCACAATAGAACAAAAAGAAAGAGACTATGTCAAAGTGAAAGAACTATATGACATGGAGAAGAAGAGACACCGAGTTACTAAGCAGAGACTCGCGAACATGATTGCAGAACTCGAAGAGTCTTGTGCTATCTTTAAAAAGTTAGAGATCAAATTAGGCAAACAAGTTATCCCTGTTATACAGCCTAAGGTTAGTCCTAATACTATGCATATACCACAATGGACTAAACTAATGAAAGCACGTAAATAACACGTTTCTCACAACCATGCTTTAACATACAGGTTTCCAAGAAAGACACACAAGAAGCATATCAACACAGAAACAAAGAACACTATTTCAAAAATCACGTGCACATACTATGGTGAATACGGGCACATATCATAGTATTGTAGAGCTAGAAAACTAGTTGAACAAAATGTACTTATTTGGATTCCTAAAACTAATTATGCTAGACCCTTGAAGAAATGGGTACCAAAGTTTATATCTACTCTTTTTGTAGGTAGACCTTCAACCCTCTCAAGATAAAAGCAAGTGGATCCTCGATAGCGGATATTCGTGGCACATGACAAATGATTCATCCATATTCGCTACCCTTTCAATGAAGAGAGAAGGGTATGTTTCCTTTGGTAATAATCTTAGAGAAAATATTATAGGAATAGGTACTGTTGGTATATCTTCCTACCTAAAAATAAAAGACGTTTGTCTAGTCACAAAATTGAAACATAACCTGTTAAGCATTAGTCATTTGGCAGATAACGGTTATGGTATAAATTTTATGAAAGACAAATGTTCTATATATGAAATGTCTACTGGTAATCTTGTATTTAAAGGGATTAGAGAGGAAAATATATATATTTTTTCTAGAACATACTAATTGTGCAGGTAAGTACCTATTAGCCAATCAGGATGAAATCTGGCTATGGCACATGAGGCTAGGATATGCCAATTTTGATACTATCTCATGGATATCGTCTAAAAAGTTGGTAAAAGGACTCCCAAAAATTTCCCTAAAGAGAGATATGGTATGTTCAGACTGAAAAGAATAAAGCAACTAGATCATCTTTTAAATCCATCAATACCGTAAGCACTTCTAGACCCTTCTAATTGATTCATATGGATTTGTTTAGTCCTAGTAAAGTCGCTAGTTATGGCGGTAAGTTCTATGCTTTTATTATAGTTGATGATTTCTCTCGATTTACTTAGGTTTACTTTTTATCCAATAAAAGCGATGCCATTTTTGAATTTCAAGTATTTTGCAAAAAGGTATGAAATAAAAAAGGCTTCATGATTAATCGAATATGAAATGATCATGGTGGTGAATTCGAAAATACTGATTTCAAAAAGTTTTGTTATGATAATGTATATTACCATAAATTTTTTGTCTTAGAACTCCTCAAAAAAATGGTTTTGTTGAGCAGAAGAATAAGCGATATGGCTAGAGTCATGCTTAACCAGCATAATCTTTCTAAATATTTTTGGGCAAAAGCTGTAAGTAAAGCCTGTCATATTTTAAATAAGGTATTAATTCGACCTATATCGAAGAAAATCCCATATAAATTATGGTTTGGAAATATTCCAAACATTTCTTATTTTAACGTTTTTGGTTGTCGCTACTTTATCCTAAACGCCAAGGATAACTTGGGTAAGTTCGACTCGAAGGATGAAGGAATATTCCTCGGGTATGTTGCCAAGAGTAAGGGATATATGATTTTCAATAAAAGATCTATAATTGTTGAAGAATCTATTAATGTTTCTTTTGATGAGCTCAATAGTCAAAAATCTAGCGATAGTGATGTCGAAGATGAACAAAACAAATCCAAGACACCTGAAGATACTGCTACCAACAAAAACTATGTGGAGGGTCTGCCTAAGAAGATAAAATTCATGCCAGACTATCTAGAGACACTTGCTATAGGTGATATATCCAAGGGAGTAGGTACGCATTCTTCTACTAGAGACATAGTAGCAAATATAGCTTTCATATCTCAAGTAGAACCAAAGTCAGTAGCGGATGCTTTTCTTGATGAGTTTTAGATTTATGCCATGCAAGAGAAACATAATCAATTTGAGAGAAACCAAGTTTGGGAACTCGTTCCTAAACCTAGTGGTTAATCGATAATTGGTACCAAATGGGTGTTCCGAAATAAACTAAGTGAGGATGGACATGTTCTATGCAACAAAACATGTCTAGGGCACAAGGTTATAATCAAGAAGAATAAATTGATTATGACGAGACATATGCTCCTGTTGGTAGACTAGAATCTTTTCGCATGTTTTATGCATTAACATATTTTTATAATTTTAGACTTTTTCAAATGGATGTGAATAATGTATTTTTAATGGTTTTATAAAGGAAAAGGTTTTTGTGATGCAACCCCCTTGTTTGCCATTAAAATCTTTTGATTGCAATTTTAATTACAAACAGAATAGTGTTATAATGTAGGACTTAGATGTAGACCTAGGAGTAGACTTTTATTTATAGCTGGGTCATGTGTCGATGGAGCGAGTGGTAATGCGTTGACTCCGTTGACGATCTGACGATGGTTTTTGGTTCTCTGAAGGTCTGAGTTGCTCCGGGTGCTAGAGCTTGCGGAGAGGAAGAAGACGTTGAGTGTCTCTTCCAATCTCTGTGAGTGAACTCTGATGCTTTGGTTGCGGCTGTCTTTGACTGTACGTCTCTGTATATGTCTGTCCCTCTGTGTGTGTGGAAGAAGGAGATAATCCCTCTATTTATAAGCAGCAGGTTGGGCTGCTCATGTGCGTATATATAGGATACGCCTGTACGTGGGGACACCACGTTGTTGGGGCTGCAAGAGGCGCATAGATGATGCATTATCATTTGTGGGTTGAATCCTTCATGCTACTTTTGTGGACTGGCACGTAGCAGGGGAGAGGATCTTTCAGTTTCTGAGATCTTGGGTGGTTAGCACCCCTTCATAGGCTGAACTGAGTCAAAGGAGACATGGCGCATGTCTGTAGCTCAAAGATCTCGGATTTGGTAGAGGGTAATCTAATAGGATGCGCCTGGGATTAGGCGCATGAGAAGACTTTGTCTCACAATCTTTAGGAATTATGAACCAGTCTGGGTGCATGGCTTTTAAGGTGCATACGAGGCTTCAGTAGCGACCTGACCTCTGTCTTTAGGGATCAGAGGAAGGTCTGAGCCGTATGGCTCTTGAAGCGCATGTAGAGATTTGGGCAGATGGCTGCGGAGGTGCATGCAATTGGGCGGCCATATGGCTTATAACCGCCAAAAGTGGGTAATATTGATGCTGACGTCAGCGGTGCTTTGTTTTCTTGCTGATCTGTCCTCGAGGCATGGCTGTTGTCGTGTCAGACTTCAGCATTTAATGTTCTTTGACGGGTGATGGGCTTTTGAGTGGGCGTATTGATCTGCGTTCTACTAGGTGTATGGGGACGCATAGGGCGCATCCTTATGAGGCGGTTGGTACAGATGGGTGCGTCTGTATGATTCGCGGTCTGACCGGTGCATCCATTTGTATGATGCATCTTCATTGGTCCGACTGTTGAGTTCTTCGAGTGCTTTAAATATTCATTTTGACTTGGCCAAATTCGAAGGGTCAGGTTCATCACTATAAATATAAATTTATTGTACGAGATTTGGAGAGCCCACCACTTGGCGCATGGGTTTGATTTAACCGGCCTGTAAATAGCAGCAAGAAGAGTGTTTTCTTCTCGTTCTCTCGTCTTTCTGAATGGAGATGAACTTCCTTGCTCGAGTGTATTCTGTTGACAAGACGCTCCCAAGGGTGAAGATGCGATGAGTTGTCTTCGTTCATGCACTTGAAGGTGACTGTTACATCCAAAAGTCGGAATCACGGGGTTCTGAGGCAGGTCGAAGGTGTCTGTTGCATCCAAAGATCGGGTTACTCGAGTCCCGTCTCTGTTATGATGGAAGAGCCGCAGATCAGAATTGCGGTGCTCTCCTCTTCCTTAGGATTTGGAGAGCTCTTCCTTCTGCTAGAGTGGGGTTGGCTGCCCACTCTAGTTTTGCTCAAAGCTGCTCCTTTAGCCGAAGCACTTGATCGGATCGAAGTGGAGCGTATATGCTGAGACTTCGTGATGTGCCTAACTGAGTCGCTGAAATAGATATGCCTGACTGAGACGTTAAAGAGATACGCCTGACTGAGACGCTGAAGTGACACACCTGACTGAGACGCTGAAGTGATGCGCATGGCAGATGATATGCCTGGCAGGAGGCGCATGACAGTTTTGTTGCGCCTGGCTGTAGTCTTAAGATCTTTTTTTTTGTAAAAATTTTCCTCTGTAAAGCCTTTTTTGGACATGTAATAGACTTTTATATGAAATAAAAATCTTTTTTTGATGTCTATACTTTTGCTGTTCTTTGTTGTACCAAGTACTTCGTTAGAGCTCCCTGGCGCATGTAGTGTTAAGCGCATAGGAATTCTGGCCTATGGATGCGCCTGAAATTTTATGCTTCTACAAGACCCCCTTCAAGGTTTTCAAAACTTTTCGTCAAATTTTGGAATACTTTGAATAAGAACTATGGTGGTGTCTTCACTGGGGCGCATGATTACTTCGAGAGATGAGGCTCATGCTCATCTCAGTTTTAAATGCCAAATAATAATACTTTGGAATAAATGGAAAGATTAATGATGATCTGTTGGATTATTCGTAATTATCACTTCGCAGAACCCTAAGCGACGGCTGACGTCACCCAAGCCTATAAATAGGCATCTGGTAGAGAGAGAGAATCTTCTACTTTCTGCTGAAGCATTCTTCCTCCTCAGAGTTCTTTTCTCCTTCTTCTTTGAGAACCTTTAGTCCTTTTCGAGGAATGGCTCCCAAAACTCCCCGCGGTGGTGCTGGCCGAGGGTGAAGCAAAAGAAAAGAACCTGCGGAGGCTTCTGTTGTTTTTGTCCCCAGGACGCCCGTCGAAGTTCGGCCGGATGTGATTGGTGGGTTTTTGTCATTCTTTGTCGTTGCTTTTTGAACTTGAGAAACATAAAATCTTCTTTTAGAATTTGCACATGCTGACGCACATAGACCTCGAGTCCAGATGATGTGCTGAAGATTTTTGCTGACGCACATGGACTTCGGATCCTGATGATGCGCTGAAGCTTCTTGCTGATGCGTATGGACTTCGAGTCCTGATGATGCGCTGAAGCTTCTCGCTGACGCGCATGGACTTCGAGTCCTGATGATGCGCTGAAGCTTATCGCTGACATGCATGGACTTCGAGTCCTGATGATGCGCTGAAGCTTCTTTTCAGATGCTCCTGAGCCTTGGTTGAGGGTGTGCACTTCTGATGAGAACTCGGCTCAAATATATTTTTTGTTGTTTTAACATATCTGAGTCCTTGTCATCTTTTCTTGACTGCCAGTTTCGATGACCGTCCCACTTTTGAACAAAGTACTTCTGTATGTTGCTCTCTGTCAGATAGGAGTTGACTATAACGAAGAGATAATAAATCCTGCCCAAGCTGCCATCATGCTGGATCAGTCTTCCGAGAGAATGACCTAAATCAAGGAGCAGCAGTATGCATTCCTCCAGCGGATGACGGAGCATAGAAGTTTGAAATCTATAGTTCCTAGAAATGAGACTTTCCTGAAGCCTGAGTTCCTGTTTGGGGATCGCCTCACTTCTACTGAAGGGAAGGTGTTGCGGATCAAAGAAGATTGGTTCTTCTCGGCCAAAAGGGTGCATATGTTCATGAAGCAGCTCGAGCGTCAATTGCCTCTGACAGATTTCTGTCGTCTTGTTTCCAATTGGAGGATGACATGGAAGCTAACCCCGTCTCAAGGGGGAGCGGTGGCGGGCACCATCAGGATCGATGCTACCTTAAACCAGAGGGATACTTTGGTCACCACACGAGCTGGTCCTTCTTTTACCTGGCAAATTCTGCATCATGGGAGTATTTATAGTGACGTCCATGTCGACACCTTTGCCTTTAGTGCTTCAACTTTCGTTAATCGTATGCTATCGTCGAAGCGATCGTACCGAAAGGGTGAATTTTTGGTAGAGGGTTGGTGTCATTATGTATCCAAGTGGGACAAGCTAACACTTTGGGTTCTGATGGAGTTTCGAATCAAACTCAGGAAGATTAGGCTGACGTCCTCTATCCGTGCCACCCAGGCGGGTGTTGACATCAGCATGCATATGTTCCTTGCGTTCTTGGAGATGTTTAATACCCAGACCGGGACCTTCTTTACTCCGGTGGGGGAACTAGGACTTACACTTCATGAATGTTTGAGGTATCGAGGCTTCCTTCGGGATCGGAGCCATATGAGGAGTATTTCCCGACCAACGAAGAGTTTTAGGTCCTGGGGGACAAAGAAGAGGAGATGATTGCTGTCTTCAAATAAGTGGCTAGTCATCATTATTATCTACAGAAGAAGGATAAGGGCGGGGTACAGCCCCATGTGACTACTTGGAGGGATTATGTCTTTGAACAAGACAAGGAGGATCCCTCCCGGTTCACAACTCCGCCAGCTCTCTCCAGTAAAGAGGTGCTATCTGAAATGAGCAGGCTAAATGAGAAGAGTCCCCAGGAAAACCAGGATCGGGAGTCGGACGAGCGTTCCTATAGCTGCTTCTGGCACCTTACTCATCGAATGTCGTCCACAGCAGTGTTGGCTGCTTATCTGATGATTTGGCTCCGGGATTACGTTTTTTTCGGGTGGGTCAGGCTCTGTGGAGAAAGTAACCCAGAACCTAATCCTGCCAGCTGTGAAGTTGGTCTTTGGCCATCGCTTGGCTCTACTCCCCACGATGGTGTGTAACCTGCTGCGAGGCTTACGAGAGTTCGCGGGTGACGTCGTTCATGAACGAAGAAAAAATAACAACTTTTTCCGTGCCGAACTGTCGTTCCATTATCTGATGGGGTGGTTGATTTTGCACCATCCCAAGTGATGAGTCCGGGCCAGGAAGAAGATCACGTGGCCGGAGACGCATTCCTTCACCGCTTCTATCAGAGGAAGTGGCTGCATACTGGCGTCCCTATTTGTTGGAAAGTTTTATCCTATCTTCAGGAATGGGAGATTATGAAAGTCGGTCCCATTTTTACCGGCTTTGAAGAAAATGAAGATCTAGTTGATTCGGGTGAGGATGCAACAACCCTGCCTCCGTGGGGATTCCGTTGGTTGTAAAGTATCCGGCCATCCCATTTGGTGTACCGGAATAAGAACCAATGTTACTTAGAGCCGTACTTGCCGAGCTATTTTGTACGTCAATTCGGCTATGCTCAATTAATGTTGGGGAACCCCAGTACTAGCCTGGGGTATATTGGGAGTCTACTGGATGGGGCACGAGCTTGGCATTACTACAATACCAGATGCACCGGAGCTCGCTTTACCATGCCAGTTCTGAATCTACAGCCGCCGATTCTTTTTTCAGCCGCCAAATTTTATTGTACGATGAACGTTGTATATCCTGGATATGATAGGGAGACCAGTTTCATCGACGGCACCCAGTTGGAGGCGACTGGGAACATATTCGTGAAGGCTCGATCATATCGCCCGCCAGAGGTTGGTTACCGAGGTACCCCTGTCGTATCCACATGGGCTACACCGGCAGAGCCATCGGCCGATCACCCGAAGAGACGTACTGACACGGAGGTTGGTTCTTCTGCACCGAAAAGGCAAAAGAAAGGAGTGCCACCAGCAGTGTCAACAGAATTAGCTCCTGTAGAGGTAAAGACTTCCCACATAGTCTGGTTCATCTTAATATTCTTGTGACATATGTCTTCTTTTTGTACGAGACACTGAAGAAGAAACCCCGAGCTTCGAAACCAGGTGCCAGCAGACGGAAGTCGGTGGCGGGCTCATCTGACGAGCCCATTCTGCCGATTGTAGTGTCTTCCGTGGAGGAGAATCTTGATGATATCACTTCTGTGGGGACTTTGGTGTCTCCAGATTGTGTTAAAGGGGAAGCTGGAGGTGCATCTGTTCCCGGGGTAGTACATACGGCCGTGGGGGTCTCTGCTGTCGAGGTCCCGGCAGAAGTGCCTCTAGAGGAGGAAGAGGAATGGAGTTCGTCTTCTTCTGATGACGTTCCTCCAGAAATCTCTGAGCCTGTAGTAGGGGCCGCAGGCGTGGTTGTAACAAAGGAGAGGGTTGAATCTTCTCCTCGTCATGATGAAAGGAGGCCAGCTACGCCGTTACCGAGCCCCACCCCAGACCCAGCCGTGGAAGCCGAGCTGGCTGTCGCCCAGGATGTAGATTCTACTCCTGTAGAGGGATTCGATGAGGAAGGCGAGACTAGTCTACCGAGCCCAACTCTAAAAGAAATGCTGAGTCAGGAACCGAGTGCTGATCCTGCTGTCTTAACAGAGGGGGAAGGCCCTGAGCTAGCTGCAGATAGTACTCCAGATGTCGGTGGTCTTGAAAAGGGTAAAGGTTTGCTGGTGCAAGAACCCTCTGTTGTTCCTCCTACTTGGAGGACGATATCGATACCCCATTCAGCTCCTTCCGTCGTCTTGGCTCCTCGGGCTAGCGGTGAAATAGGTCCGCTGTCCAGAGTAGCTCCTCCAACTCCTGCTATGATGCCTCAGGTATTGGCAGACGCGGACGAGTATATGAAGTTTGTTGTTGAGGCAGCATACAAGATGCTGCAGAGAGGTGTATCGACAGTGATGAATGCAAATAGGTGTTTCACGATGGCTAAAGCTATGGCACTCCCTTATATTGGTCTGATACGTTCACACCAGAGCCACGATCATATGGCCTAGATTCTGGAGGTATCAATGGCCGAGCTCGACCAGCTTCTTTTCGAGCTTCAGAGTATCCGACGAAATGACTTTTCTGCTCTGATAGAAGCAGAAAAGGAGAAATTGACAGCTGAAGTCAAGTCGTCGTATCAGGCCACAGTAGCTGTCTGGGACCACAAGGTGGCCGAAGCTGAGGCTGCGGTGGAGAGGCTATCTCAATCCACGCAGAAAAAGGTAGAGTTGTAGGCCTCGTTGGAAGCTAGCATAGTGGAGGTTACTGCCAAGATCCGCCTCCTTGAAGACCAGCGAGCCCAACTCTTGTTAGATGTTGAGCGAGTCCAGGCTGAACATGTAGCATCTAAGGAGGAGGAAGCAGCTTTTACCCGCCAAATTCTTTCCCTGACTCGCCAGCGGCAACAGCTAGACGAGAAGTATGAGAATGATACTGCCCCTGAAGATGTAGAGGTGATGCGTCAAGAAGCCAAACGTCGTGTCTTGGCGACCGCAGAGACTCGGGCGAAAGACTTGAAGCATCGGATTGAAGAGCTTTCTGCCAATCCCAGTAATGCTTAGGGATTGTAGTTTCTCTTTTTCTTTTGTTATTTTGTAGTTTGCAACTTCTGCTGGGGATGTAATCCTTTACTTTTAAATAAAAAATAAAGAATTTTATGATGTGTTCATTTTTGCTGTTATGAACTAGTAATTTGTATGGACCTATTATCTTTTGCGCACCTCAGTTTTTAGGTACAGATAATAAGTTTGAGAGAACCGACATGTTTGCTCAGAGATAATATAGACGTGGAAAATACGGGGTTCCAATGACAGAATCTTCCTACTCAGAGGTGTTATGGACGTGGTAGGAGTGACTCTGGAGGGATATGCGGAACTACTCAGAGGTAATATGGACATGGAAGTTCTGCAATCAATGTACGGCAACGCAGGGGTTATCCGTACGGGGTGTTTACTCAGAGGTAATGTGGACATGGTAAACATGATAAGCAGAACAATCCTACATGGTGTAAGATTACGCTTTGCATGGCGTAGAGGAGCAACTCAGAGGTAATATGGATGTGGTTGTTCTTCTACTGAGGATAGAATGCCACGGAACAACTGGGTTCCGAACGTATAGGATTTTATGAAGGGGATATGTACGTGAACTCTGATGATCAGGTCCACTGACTCCCTTATTGGGTAGAGATGGAAGTACATGTCTGAAAGATGTCATGAGTAGTATTTCTTTAGGAACTTGCCATTGATGGAAATCATGAACAAGTTTCCATTCGGTCGAGCGAGGCGGTAAGCACCGTTTGAGTTACCTTCTCTATGATGAAAGGTCCCTCCCACTTGGGTTCGAACTTTTCTGGTATTTTGTGAGTCAACACCATCAGCCTCCTAACTGCCAGGACCAGGTCGCCTATTTGAAAAGTCCTCTGCTTGACCTTTTTGTTGAAATCCTGTGATATACAGGCTTGATAAAGTTTAATGTGCTGCTGAGCTAGGAGACATTTTTCATCCAATGCTTCCAATTCTCGTGGACGATGATGCTGGTTGTCTTCTTCTGTCAATTGGTTTGTGATCGCTACACGGAGTGAGGGTATCTGAATCTCGAGAGGCAGTACCGCTTCGCTCCCGTAGACTAAGGAGAATGGGATGTTGCCGTCGGAGTCCATACCGTTGTACAGTAGGCCCAAAAATATTTGCCGAGCTTTTCGTCCCAGTCACGTTTGTTGGATGATACGACCTTTTTGAGTAGCTTGATAATAGTCTTGTTAAAACCCTCGGCCAATCTGTTTGCTACCGGATTGTAGGCGGTTGATGCCACATTCTGAATGCGGTTCTTGTCACAGAATCTGCTGAAAATATGGCTGATGAACTAAGGACCATTGTCGTGGATAATTCTGTGGGGTACCCCAAAATGGTAGATGACATGATGCTTGATGAAGCTGATCACCCTAGAGCTTTTCACTTCCGTCAGCGGAACTGCTTCTGTCCATTTGGAGAAGTAGTCGGTGATGGCTAGGATGAAGCAGTGTCTCCTCGATGAAGGAGGGGTAACAGGTCCTACAATGTCCATGCCCCAAGCTTCAAAGGGCCAGGAGGCGACCGTAGGATGTAGTGGTTCCGATGGTGTATGGATAAAGTTAGCGTAAAGCTGGCACGCATGGCATTTTTTAGCATAGTCGACGGCGTCGGCTGCCATGGTTGGCCAGTAGTAACCCTTTGTCGCAGTCGATCCTGCAACTTAGGGCCAGGTTGATGAGCCCCGCAAGTCCCATTATGAGCTTCCCGAAGGGCTTCGGCTGCTTCTTCGTTGGATAGACATCGAAGGAGAAGTCCATCGAAGGAACGTCGGTACAACATTTTAGTAGCTGTATTATAATAAAATCGAATAAAATCGAAGGAAACGCCTTCTGACCGAGACGGCTTCTTTCGGGTCTTCTGGGAGAATTCCATAGACAACGAAGTCGATGAATAGGAACCTCCAGTCTCGGACATTAATACTGGTACTTGTCGTCATGGCATGGGCCATTTGTGTGCGTAGATTATTTTTGGGACAGACCAAGTCTCGTCCAACTACCGTGACGTAGTGTTGAGTCCCGAGAGGTGCTGCTAATGAAGCTGCGAGGCCAGCCAGAGTGTCAGCCTCCAGGTTTTATAACCGAGGTACGTGTTCTATGAAGAAATTAGTGAAGGTTGAAATAATACTCAATGCAGCTTCATGGTAAGGAACCAAATCTTTATGGCGAACATCGTACTGCCCTCGGATTTGATTAACGACGAGTTTTGAGTCGTCGTAAGCTTCCAGATGATCCACCCCTGGCTGTTGTGCCAGCTGGAGTCCCATGATGAGAGCGTTGTACTCGGCAACATTGTTGGAGCACGGCTTCGAAAGGGAGTAAGCACGTTGGATGACCAACTGATCGGGGGAGACTTAGACCACCCCCACTCCGGCGATGATTTGGCCTTTGGGGACTATTCTTGAAGCGCCATCAAAAAACACCCGTCAGACGGAGTTTTCTTCAGTGATGTTTGATTCTTGGACCTCATCTGGGATGTCTTCATAGAGCTTGGAGGACTCTGGGATGGGGTGCACGGCTAAAAAGTTGGCAAGAGCTTGACCCTTGACGGCTTTTTGTGGAACGAACACCATGCTGTACGGCGTCAACAGGATTGTCCATGTAGCTAGTTGGGAGTTCAAAGATCCCGGCTTCGTCATGAGAATCCTGAGTAGATTGACTCAGGAGATGACATGAATTCTCTGGCCTAAAACATAATGGCGAGTCTTCTGGATGGCGAACACCAAAGCCAAGCACTCTTTTTCAACGGGATTGTACCGGTGTTCGGCCCCTATCAGTATCCTACTGAGGTAGTAGATAGCTTGCTCGTAGCCTGCATCATTGTTCTGAGCCAACAAAGCACCGAGGGAATGATCCATGGCACAGACGTAGAGGAGAAATGGTTTGCCTGTGACGGGTGCCACTAGGACTGGCGGTCTCGTCAGGTAAGCTTTGATATCATCGAAAGCTTTCTGGCATTCTTCTGTACAGACATAGGAGACTCCCTTCTTCATGAGCTGGGTGAAGGGTTGGCATTTTTCGAAAAGGTTTGCTATAAACCTTCAGATGTATGCCAGACGCCCCTGCAGGCCTCGAAGTTCTTTAAGGTTCTTCGGAGGGTCCATATCAAGGATGGCTTTGGTTTTCTCGGGATCGACATGAATGCCTTTTGCCGTGATAATGAAGCCCAAGAACTTTCTGCTAGAAACCCCAAGAAAGGATGTACCGGGGTTCATCTAGAGTTGATGCGCTTGCATGAGATCGAAGACTGTCTTTAGGTCTTATAGTTGATCACCTTTGAGACAGCTCTTGACTGCGATATCATCAACATAGCATTCAACTGTTTTACGTAAATGTTGACGGAAGATGGTACTCATAGCTCGTTGGTACGTAGCACCAGCGTTCTTCAAGCCAAAGGGCATCACTGTATAGCAGAAAACCCATTCGGAGTCCTGAATGACGTGTGTTTTGCATCATCGGAGAATATTTTGATCTGGTTGTAGCCCGAGTACCCATCCATGAAAGACATGCGTTCGAAGCCATATGTATTGTCGATCATCACGTCAGTGATTGGAAGCAGAAATTCGTCCTTCGGGCAAGTAGTATTATGATCCATGAAGTCGATGTAGACTCGTATCTTCCATTCTTCTTGGTGACAGGGACGATATTGGCCACCCAATCCGGATGTTGCTCTTCACGGATGAACCCGCTGCTCAGGAGTTTGTCCACCTCCTGATCGATAGTGTTCATGATGTCAGAAAGAAAATGTCATTGTTGTTGCTTTACAGGCTTAGCATCGGACAAGATGTTAAGTCTATGAATTACGATCTGGGGATCAAGTCCCGGCATATCTTTGTAGCTCTAGGCGAAGACGTCGATATATTCTTTGGCTAATTGGACCAAAGACTCCCGGTCTTCTCCCTTTAGACTCTTGCTGATGAAGATGGGTTTGGAAGGAGATCCATCCCCAAGGTCAACTTGTTCGACCATGTCTTCGGTAGGGGGTTCGCGTAATTCAAAACGAGACTCCCACTGTGCTCCTAGGCGTTGAGCCCAGGGTTCTTCCTCAAAGGATTCCAACGTTTGGTTATCGCCTTCATCCTCTTGAGATTGTGCAGATGCCATGTTGACTGATAGCACCTTCCTGAGGACTGAGCCGATACTGGTATCGGAATCCCAAATTGATGCTTTGGACAAATAAGAGTATTTCATTTCTCTGTCTCCAAACTCTCTGGAGTAGCCGGCGGCGTGACATAGCCTACCTTCCGTCGAGTACGATGATAGTAGTCCTGCGGCTTTCCTTTAGGTGTTGGAAGCCGGAGGGGAAGACGCCGGCCTTTGCCGTAGTTTAGGCCTTTGTTGCTTTTCAGGTCGTAACCCATCTTTTGAATGAGGTACTTTGCCTTGTCCGCATACCAATAGACTTGTATTCTGTCGGTATCTGGTTCTGGCTCGAGTGGAGGGAGGTCTTGATGACGCTCGACTTTGCCGAAGATGATGGGTTCTTTATTCCGATTCTGCGGTGGGACTATAAAACAGTTCCTTGGGACGGGACTACTCGATTTACATGATTGACGGTCGTTATTTGTGTTTATAATGACCGTAGAGCGTTATCTAGTATATACATGGCATTCCAATATGGAAGACTAGAATAATTGAAAGACACTCTATTATTGATAAAACACGAGATTTTGTCCCGCAGGATTACATTATCAAGAGAAGGTGTATCTATATAAGCAGATATGTACTCTCCTAACTCTTCATCTGTGAGCACTAGGGCTGGTTCTGGAGAGTTCATCGCAGATTTGACCTTGGGATCCGAGAGCGCTGTATGGGCCTTCTCTTGCATCTTGGATGATTGCGGAGGCTTGCCTTTAAGACGCACCTTCAGGGGTGCCTCGACTGCGCCTTCGATGACATGTGCCTTCCCTGTAGTTTTGCCACAAGGGGAGCCGACGTTTGAGGAGGTTTCCCTTGAGCCGTATCTTCAAGGGAGCTTCAGTTGGTGCTCTACCTAGAGAAGTCGGTGCTTTTCCAGGTAGCTTGATGGTCGTGGGAGGCAGCATCTGAGGCGGTTTCCCTTTGAGTCGAATCTTCAAAGGAGCGTCGGGAATCATCTCTAGCTCCATGTCCGACTCTGCCGCTGTTTCTGCTTCGTCATCAGCATCGTTGGCTTCCCCTTTATCGAACGACTTATATAAGCTAGCGTCGGTGAAGTAGGCTTCGACCCCTTGAAAGGGTCAATGTCTGCGAAGTCTATCCGGATGATATCGTTGGTGGACACGTACTTCATACATTGGTGGAGTGTAGATGGCACCACCATGTACTCATGCAGCCACGGGTGACCCAGTAGGAGGTTGTAGTTGACGTCGGTGTCCACGACATAGCAAGTCACCTCGGTTCGGAGGTTACTGATATGACATTTCAGCCATATTTTGTCCAGCGGCTCACTTTTGCTAGCATTGAAACCGCTGATTGTAGTGTTGGAAGGTGCCAGACGGTACATCGGAATCCCCAGTATTGATAGTAGAGTCCTAGGGATGATGCTGAGGGAAGACCCTGGATCAATCAGAATTCGCTTCGCCTTGATGGAACCCACATACCATGTATAATACAGTGGCCTGTTGTGCCGGTTATGCTTGAGCAGCATGTCTTGTTGGGTGAAGGTTATGTTGGGGATGACCTCATCCGCACAATGGTAGTACGCACATGTGGTCGGGATATCCTCAGGCTGCTTGACCTGACTGATGAAGGACTCAGCATCCTTCAAGGCTTCACAGAGAGCTTCGCGGGTATCTTTCAAAGACGAAGAAGCTCAAACAGTGACAAACGGGCAGGAGTACCGACAAGTTGTGCCAGTATGTCAAAGTTGTGGGCTTAGTTGCCCCGAAGCATTTTACTTTTACAAAGGCTTGTCGAAACGGGCCTCTACGTGCTTGTGTTTATTGGCTACTAGAGGTCTGAATAGGCCCTCTTCCTGGCAGTAGGGTAGTGCAGGGAGGCATCACCTCGATGGCAGCTTCGTCGGATTGGGCGTTCAGCTACGAACGCGTTTGTACAGGAAGTGCCTCTTCCGTGAAGGGAGAGATCATGCGACAAGACTTGATCTTTTCGCCCTTGGTTTTGGAGGTAGAGTGTAACCCTGGTTGAGTAACTTCGGAGACGAGATCTGGGTGAACCCATAGATCTTTTCCAAGATGGTGAGTGGGATGAGTCCACTCAGGGTCACGGGTAGGTGGTCGATTGACCACCTCCATTGTCGCCTTTGGGATGGGGATGACGCTATCTTGTGTTGTGGTTGGCGGCAAGGTGCCGAATTGGAGTGACAGGTTGGCCGAGACTGTCTTCTCTGCATAGTCGATGGAGATAACATTCACATTGATCATACATTGGATGTAGTTCTTGAGGACGTAGCAGTCTTGAGTGGATGTCCGACAAACCGATGGTAGTGATAGTACCTCGGATTGTCCACTCTCAAACCTCGTCAGGGCGTTTCGGGCCCGGTAAATTAATCTTATCATCCTGCTTCAGCATCTCGAAGAGTTGTAAGGGTCTTCATCGTTGAAAGAATAGACCTCATTTGGCCTCGACGCAAGCGGAGGCTTCTGAATAGGTGCTTATGCGCCTTTGAAGACATTGACATTCAACGCCTGCTTTCCCTTTGTCTCACGTCCAGGGTTGTTGGCAGCAGGCCATTTCTTGTCTTCGAAAGCAGAAAAACTGACTCCCAGAAGGCGAACATTGCATGCCTTCTTTTCAGCTGCTTCAGCCTCAATAATCAATGAGCTCCAGTCGAGAGAAGGAGTGTTGAGCCAGATCTTGATCACAGGAAGCAATTTCATGCTGCAGGAGAAGAGAGTGCATGTTCTGGCATACCTGGGACAGTCTGAAGCAGGCTTGTCAGAAACGTTCGATGAATGCTCGAACATCTTATCTTTTTCTGACGCACCTCTATCAGGGACACATTGTCTTGTATTTTCCTCCGTCGTAGAAATGATCGAGGAAGAGATGTGTCAAGTCATCGAAGTAAGATATAAAGTTATCAAAAAGACTGCAGTACCAGTAAGCCACTCCTTTCAGTGCCCCGACAAACGCGGTGAGTATCGCATCTTCCTTCACGAGATATCCCATTTGAGACTGGAAGTACGTCAGATAACGGCATGGAGAGTCTTCCCGTCATGGCATTAATGTTTGTGGTATTATTGGGAGGATAACACTTTGTTCCATTCGAGGGGATATGGTTGCGGGATCCCCATCTTTTGGCGCTCCTCCTGTCTGTTCTTCGACTCGAAGCTCACGCAAGTCCCTTATCATCTCCACCACGTCTTTCGTGGAGCTGGGAGTCGGAGAATGTAGTACAGTCTGAAGCTGTACATTCGAAGGTTCTGACACTCGCGGTGCTTCGTGGCAATCGGTATTCAAGATGCCATTAAAGGGGCACACTTGATTCCCCGTTGACTCTTGGGGCAAGATTAGTGGAAGGTGCTCTGGCCAAAGCTGACCGTATCTCAAACACTGCTTGAGTCAGTGTCTGTATGGAGGCAGAGAGGGTTTTGAGACCTTCCTCCAAGGTATCCATGCACAGAACGAGATCTGCTGGTGGCGCATCTGACTCCGTATCACCACCTCCCATCATGTATACTGTCATGACATGACTAGAAGTAGATGGATCGGTTGAAGCTTCGCTTTCAGCCTCGCTCTCTTGTAGAAGAGGAACTTCCCCCGGAGCTTCGTCTTGGCTACTCCCAGCTATGTTCTGGAGGATGTCTTCGTCTTCGGGTTAAAGATCCACAGGGGCTTGACTACCCCCAGCTATGTTCGGGAGGCTAACTTCATCTTCGGGATGAAGATCCACAGGGGCTTGACTATCCCCAGCTTCCTCTGAGATCTTTTTTCTTCCCCGGGTGCCCTCAAAAACTCGAGGACGGAACGGTCGTCTTGGTCTTCCTCGGCTGGCTCTTGGATGAGGACGAGGTCGAGGAGTTGCCAGTCGCCTTTTGAATTGATGGGGAGTTAGAGACTATGTTGCAAGAAGCAACCTTTAGTTCTGGCTCCTCTTCAGTTCACACCTTCTTTCTGAGGTGATGTTGGAGGGACGTTGATGATTGCAGCCGCTGGAACACGGACTACCTTTGTGGGACTGCTGTCTTACAACAACAGTTGATGGTGACTACAGCACAGGTGTGCCCTGTGAGGGGCGTATGCTTGTCAGTCGACTCTCTGATTGGCGTTTGTGAATGACCATATTATGCAAATCGTTGGAGGAGAGTGCCACCTTCACACCCTCATCAGGCGCATGGCAAGGCTAAGCGCCGGGTGGTCAAGTGAATGCTGCACCCCCTGATCCAATACAAAAGATGTGCCTAGATCAATAGTGGGGGAGCAACATTTAGAGTGAGTTGAACCAGCCTCGGACGCACAACCAATGTAGGCGCGGGGGTTCAAGACCATAGAGTTTGTCTCACACGATTGGTTAAAAATACAGCTGATGCGCCCAAGCGGCACGAGGTCTTTGAAGGTTGGCCCGTTCGTGGCGCAGAAGCACCCGAGTCAACCTTGTACAGTTTACCATTGGCAGCGTGCATGATTGTGAGCGCATACCTCTAGCTCATTGCTGGCGTAGCACGTTCGAGGCTTATAGCCCGTGCTATCTTGACTTCTTCGTACCAGCCCGCTGGGCGCATAGTACTCAGAGTCAAATTATTCTCGCCATGACAGCGAGTGAGTCTGTCAAAGACAAATGCCATCTGTGGCGCATCCGAGTTCGTGCACAGGGCGTTAGATGCGCCCCTGCTCCGTCGACGTATCTTTCTTGTCTGAGAAGGAGATGGTTGGAGAATGTGGTCAACCTTATATTTCCACGAGAGATGAGCTGCACCCGTAGGTGCATCTTGTCTGTTGAGGACGTCAGCAGAAAGTGTAGGCTGCATCGGCGTATCACCTTCGGTGATGGTGCCAATGGCCTCGACCTTGCGCACCCAGACTTGGCGAGTCTTCTTCGACTTTGGCAACCGCTTTGAAGGACTTGCGCTGCCTTCAGAGATGAACTCCTCATACCCTATTGATTGAGGTATACGACCAGTATCTTGTAGGAGGAGCCCACCTTTATGTCGTCAGATTGCGACATAGCTTTTTCAGCGGAGGAGAAAGAGGTCCCAGCAGAGTCGCCAGCTTGTTTGCCATTAAAATCTTTTGATTGCAATTTCAATTACAAACAGAACAGTATTACAATGTAGGACTTAGATGTAGTCCTAGGAGTACACTTTTGTTTATAGCTGGGTCTTGTATCGATGGAGCGAGTGGTAACGCGTTGACTCCGTTGACGATCTGACGATGGTTTTCGGTTATCTGAAGGTCTGAGTGGGTCCGGGTGCTAGAGCTTACGAAGAGATAGAAGGCGTTGAGTGTTTTTCTTTCGATCTCGGTAAATGAACTCTGATGCTCTGGTTGCGGATGCCTTTGACTGTGCGTCTCTGTATATGTCTGTCCCTCTGTGTGTGTGGAAGAAGAGATGATCTCTATTTATAAACAGCAGGTTGGGCTGCTCATGCGCGCATATGTAGGATGCGTCTGTACGTGGGGATGCCACGTGGTTGGAGCTGCGAGGGCGCATAGATGATGTACCATCATTTATGGGTGGAATCCTTCATGCTGCTTTTGGACTGGCACGTAACAGGGGAGAGGATCCTTCAGTTGCTGATCTTGGGTGGTTAGCACCCCTTCATAGGCTGAACTAAGTCAAAGAACACATGGCGCATGTCGTAGCTTAAAGATCTCGGATTTGGTAGAGGGTAATATGATAGGATGAGCCTGGGATTGGCACATGAGAAACTTTGGGTCACAACCTTCAGGAGTTACGAACCAGTCTGGGCGCATGGCTTTTGAGGAGCATGCGAGACTTCAGTAGCGACTTGACCTCTGTCTTTAGGGATCAGAGGAAGGTCCAAGGCGTATGGCTCTTGAAGCGCATACAGAGATTTGGGCACGTGGCTACAGAGGCGCATACGATTGGCGGCCACGTGGCTTGCAACCGCCAGAAGAGAGTAATGATGCGCTGGTGTCAGCGGCGCTTTATTTTCTTGCTGCTCTGTCCTCGAGGCATGGCTGCTGTCGTGTCAAATTTTAGCATTTAATGTTCTTTGACGAGTGATGGGCTTTTGAGTGGGCACATTGATCTGCGTTCCACTAGACGCATGGGGACGCATGGAGCGCATCCTTGTGAGGCGCATGTGTAGATGGGCACGTCTGTATGATGTGCAGTCTACCGGTGCATCCGTTTGTATGACGCATCTTTTGGTCTGACTGTTGAGTTCTTCGAGTGCTTTAAATAGCCATTTTGACTTGGCCAAATTTGAAGGGTCAAGTTTATCACCATAAATGCAAATTTATTGTACGAGATTCGGAGAGCCCGCCACTTGGCGTATGGGTTTGATTTACCCGCCTATAAACAGCAGCAAGAAGAGAGTTTGCTTCTCGTTCTCTCGTCTTCCTGAATGGAGATGAACTTCCTGCTCGAGTGCATTCTGTTGACAAGACGCTCCCGAGGGTGAAATGCGACGAGTTGTCTTCGTTCATGCACTTGAAGATGACTGTTACATCCAAAAGTCAGAATCATGGGTTTTGAGGCAGGCCAAAGGTGCCTGTTGCATCCAAAGATTAGGATGCTCGAGCCCCATCTCCGTTATGCTGGAAGAGCCGCAGATCGAAATTGTGGTGCTCTCCTCTTCCTTGGGCTTTGGAGAGCTCTTCCTCCTGCTAGAGTGGGGTTGGCTGCTCACTCTGGTTTTGCTCAAAGCTGCTCCTTTAGCCGAAGCACTTGATCAGATCGAAGTGGCGCATATGTTGAGACTTCGTGATGCGCATAACTGAGATGCTGAAATAGATACGCCTGACTGAGACGTTGAAGAGACACGCCTACTGAGACGCTGAAGTACACGCCTGACTGAGACTGAAGTGATGTGCCTGGCAGATGATACGTCTGGCAGAGGCGTATGGCAGTTTTGCTGTACTGGCTGTAGTCTTAGGATCTTTTTTTTATAGAATTCTCCTTTGTAAAGACTTTTTTAGACATGTAATAGACTTTTATATGAAATTAAAATCTTCTTTTGATGTCTATACTTTTGTTGTTCTTTGCTGTACCAAGTACTTCTTCGTTAGAGCTCCCTGGCGCATGTAGTGTTAAGCGCATAGGAATTCTGGCCTATGGATGCGCCTGAAATTCCATGCTTCTACACCCCGGTTTTGAGGATTTTCAAAAACCTAATCACATTTTCAAGTTAAGAAAGAAACAAGTACCGCATGCTTGGTATGAACGTCTAAGTACTTTCCTACTTTAAAATGATTTTTCAAAAGGAAGGGTTGATACCACTTTGTTTATTAAAACCTTAATGATATTAATTTGCTTGTGCAAATATACGTTGATGACATAATTTTTGGTTATACTAACAAAAAACTTTGTCAATATTTTGCTAAATATATGCAGAGTTAGTTGAGATGAGTATGATATGAGAGTTCAACTAATTCCTAGGACTTTAGATAAAACAACATTCGTAGGGAACATTCAAGCCAAGTACACGAAGAATTTACTAAAGAAGTTTGACTTCAACAACGTAAAGCCTATCGGCACGCATTGTCTACATCAACTCGACTTGACATTGATGAAAGTGGCAAACCAGTCGACCAGCGTAGTATCGAGGTATAATTTCTAGTTTACTATATTAACAACTAGTCGTCCTGATATCATGTTTAGTGTTTGCATCTGTGTATGATATCAGCTATCGCTGAGGACTCACACTTATGCACAGTTAAGCGTATTTTTGATACCTTAAAGGAACTTCTTCTGTCGACTTAAGGTATCCCAAAACCATCGTTTGACCTAATTGGTTATTCGGATGATGATTTTGTAGGATGCAAAGTAGACTATAAAAGTACAAGCGGTACATATCATTTCCAAGGTAAAGCTTTAGTCTTTTGGTTTAGCAAGAAACAAAATTTTGTAGCATTATCAAAAATGAGGCTGAGTATATCGCCGCAGGACGTTATTGTGCTCAAATTTCGTAGATAAAGCAAACCTTAGAAGACTACACTAAGATTCCTAT
The DNA here is from genome assembly GCA_029216955.1 of Iris pallida. Lineage (NCBI taxonomy): Eukaryota > Viridiplantae > Streptophyta > Magnoliopsida > Asparagales > Iridaceae > Iris > Iris pallida. The sequence continues at coordinate 8,766,548 of JANAVB010009198.1, read as the reverse complement.
TTACTGTGATAACACTTGCACTATTAATCAGACTAAGAACCCAGTATGTCACTCACGTACTAAGCACATAGAAATACGTTACCACTTTTTATGTGATCACCAACAACACGGGTATATTTGTCTAGAGTTTATTGACACAGATCATCAACTAGTAGATATATTCACAAAACTACTAGTAGAATCGTTTCAACTATCTGCATCGAAAGGTAGACATACTTGAATTTTCGGAGTCATAACATGTTATAATAATAAATAAACTTAAAAACTTAAGATCCAATAATTTATTAATCGACGTTATTTTGGGTACAACTCGAAAGGGTCCTTATTTCAACAAGGCGTAAAGCCTAAGCGACACAGTGCTAAGTGTCATCGGACTACCGCTAGCTAGGATCCAGCCCCTACAGCTAACCCAAGGTAATATATATTAATTAATCAACGAATACAAGGTTTTAGGTTTTTTTATCAATTATTACTAAAATATGAACTAAAATTCAAGTGACCGAACTCCGACTGAACTCAGACCAAGTTCTGAACGAGTTCGGGCCAAACTCTGTTTATTATATAACAACAGTTCAAAACAGCAGAGCCCTACACTTCTTCTTCCTCCCCAAAGCAGCCACCAAGAGCTCCAAAACCCTACATTTCCAATCCCTAGATCCTCTTCACAAGCTTTTTGACTCAAAACTCCTCGAATCTAAGGCGTTCTGAAGGCATTCTCTTCCATCTTTGATCGTTTTTGAGGTATAACTCTCCCTTTTTCTCTCTCAATTTTGTAATGGCTCCTAAAATCTTTAAAAGAAAGAAAACTAGGGATATTACCTCATCCTATACATCTGAATACGAACCTGTTAATCTATTCAGTCCCTCTCGTGCTGATGACGATGAGGATTATGATCCAAACCTATTTGTCTCATCAGAACGATCTATACATTGGTTTGATCATTTTCGATACCGAAAATTTGTCCCGGTCAAACAATAAATTTTACCATTTTCTCATAATATCTGACTATTTTTGAAACCTAGGACTTCATGAATTTTTAGAAGTTTCCAATCTTATTCACGATAATACAGTTCATTTATTTTATTCAACATGCAAGAATCAGACGACTGTATCCATTCCTCTATCAACGAAAAAGAATTTGAGTTTAATTATAACGACCTTAGAGAATTTTCAAATGTCGAACAATGGTGATGCTCTTGTCGACATTATTAAAGTTTAATTTCCTTACGCTATGACACTTGAATCATTCAAGGTCGTGTTCTGTCATCCGGATCAGGTTCCTCGAAACGGTTATTTGCACGCAAACTAAACCAACATTTTTATGAGTAACATCGTATCGTCATTTCATCTCTTCTACCCAAGACGAGATCTACGGATGAGATCACGTACTTGGAACTATCTGCTATGTATCACATTCACTTTGGGATTTTCTTTTCCTTTCCCAAGACTATGTTATCTTTTATGATCAACTGTCGGAGGATAGGCCGTAACCTCCTCTATCCTATACATCTGATGGCTATCTTCCATAAATTTGATATTTCTTTAGAGTTTTGTCCCATCTCTGAAAGCCTTTAGAGCAACTTAGGTCTAAAAGATTCCTTCATCTTCCTAGTGATGCTCCACCTCCTTCAACTCCAGTCGTAGCTCTAGTAGCTGCTCCCCTGTAGCCTCTGGTCACACTATTGACGAGCTATATCAATGATTTGATGCTTTTTTCACTCTCCAGGGACAGAAACATCAGGCCGATCTGACTCGCTTTAGTGACACTAAGTTCTGCCACATTTCTCAGGTTTAGGTCTTGAGAATTGCTACGGCTAACATTCAATGGATGATGGCTCATCATCCTATATACCGACGACTATCATCCGTCACCCTGCTTTTGAAGACCGAGACTTGAGGATGATCTGACTTTTGCCTTCTTTGATCCGACGACTGCCTATTTTGATCCGACTGAGCCACGTGCTGATGCCCCTGGTGGTGCTGATAGATGATCTGATGTTTTGGACTAGTATTTTATGGAGCTGGTTGATGATGTTCTGACATGTAGTGATATTTTATTTTCTATGAACTTATTTACTTCAGTTGTAGTAACACTTTTATATTTTATATAAGTTGTTAGTTTTCATCTACTGCTGATGTTCTCATTTTATACTACTTGAGTTTTTGACTTGTCATTTCATATGTTTGGTATCACTGTATCTTTTTTGTTATTGTTTGGCTCATTAATTACGGGGAGCCATATTTTGAGTACACGACAAAGGAGGAGAATGAGCATACCAAAATCAAATTTTTAAGATTTTAGACAAGTTAGGTATAATTTCAAAAGTTTCAATATAATATTTTGGTATAGACTCAAAGTTTGTCAATTATCAAAATGGGAGAGATTATTGGCCCACTGGTCATGATCATAACTAATTTTGATAGTCAACGTCAACTTTGGTCGATACGTAAAATAATATAAATACAACTACAGGTTTCAAGCCAGAAAGTCTGCACCTACTACTGCTACAAGCTACAAACACTCGTCGTCATCAAGAACAAAAAGCGATGGAATCTAGATAAAGATTTTTACATATTTTTTCTAATTTTATTTTTATGGAGTCTAGAAAAAATAAGTAAGATTGATCAAGATCGGTACTGGCTTAGCTATTCTCAGTCCACAAAATATAGCCTACATATCCACATATACATATCCAAAGTCCACAAATCAAAAATAACCCAAAACCCAATAAATTAGCCCAAAATAGTTCTATCAGAACTCAGGCAAAATCGGCCAGAACTCAGTCCAAGTTCGGTCAGGGTAGTTTCAACAATTTTTGAATCCCTTTGATATCTGCATCCCATGTTCGAATACGAGATTTCTGCATCCGTACTCTGCCCGAACTCTTTCCAAATTTGGTTCATGAAATACTATAAATAGAGAAATTTTCATTTTCAAATCACTCATTCACTAATTCATTCTCTTCTCTATTACTTTAAAGTATTTTTTACGAGCTACACTTTCAAATCTAGCCTATAGTACTCTTAACCAAGCCAGTACAGTTTTAATTCAATATAGAGTTTGGTTTTGAAGAATTGTATCGGGGGCTAAATTCAGAAATATTCCAGTTTTCAATCGCCATCTGAAGTCGTTCGTACAATCGTTGCCAAGCACGATGTTGTGAAGTCAGCCGTGCACTTGTCCCCAAGCACGGTGTTGTAAGAGTTGCAAGCACTCAATTAAAGCTTATGTCATATTGGATTAACATCGAGCAAGAGTACTCGAGACTGGATTAGTCCTCCACGAGAAAAAACCAGTATATATCGTTGTGTCACTAAGTTTGATCGTCTTAACTCTTACTTTACTGCAATTCAATTACTGTTATCATTTGCTATTACTTGCCATAGTTTATAATTTTTAATTGTGATATTTATTTCACTGCACACACACACTCTATTCACCCTTTTCTAGAGGTGCTCAACGGTCCTACAGTTCTATCCTTTGGACTGTGAATAAATCTCTTTGACCCCTGAGTTGCTTCTGCTATCGAAATCAATTGGCCCTATGTTATTTTTGCAACCGCATGGCTTAGATCTGCTCGATATACAGTGTTCCATACAATAAGTCTAAACACTTGTGTATGTCTTGTTGTATGTGTTTGGAAACTTACGTGATACTATCGAATAGCATTGCGAGATATTGTTTGTATGAAGTACAATGATTGTGCAATATTTGTTGCATTGGTGTAGCACGTCACAAGATATTTGTTGCATCGGTGCAACGA